>JAPYZF010000234.1:0-288825 GCA_030523045.1 Meteorus cinctellus | reverse complement strand
CATAGCACAGCATGGTAGAGCAGCGCAAAGCAGCATAGCAGGAACTTCGATTAGTTCGCACCCTCAATCGTGCTCTTTCTCCCCTCATTGGTGCATATTTCAATTTCCCATTTATACAATCAATTGTTCATTATTTGTTTTCCCATACGATTTATATTCCGCGAATTACCCGTAATTCATTTATAATTGTTTATTTATTCTTATCATTTGGTTTTCGCTTATTATTCATTAATTCATATTTTGCAAACAATTTTCGAATATTTTACCACAACAGTGCAGACTAAATATTTTGTTGAAAATACTCAGTATACTATGAATTTCTTGGATGTTGAGCACGGTTTTTCGAACATATTAAGTGGAATCAACATTCAAACCTTATATTTCAATCCAAAAATTCCACAAAAATCTATTATTTTAATACCGGGATTCTAATTCTTTCAACAGGGCAATTTTTATTATATCTGTTCTGCTTATAATAATTTAAAACATCAAAAAAAATTTCACTTACCTTCAATATGATCTATAAATATGATCCATTTTACTCTTCTCCGAATTGTCAGAAAATCCGAGAAAACGGCAGAATTATGATTTTTTCTTTTTCCTCGCAGGCAATCCACAATTAACTACGTAAGACTTATTTTTAGATTGTTGACTTTTCATGTTATTTAATATCAAATTGTCATTACAACCCGCTTACGACACATTTCAATGAAGTTTCAAGTAACCGAAAAGAAAAAGAAACGCGATAACGTGAGGGCCTACACGCCAGAAGTACTTTGCTTGAAGTAGTGTATACTGAATATTGTGACAGCGGAAGGTTGACGTAATTCAATTATTCGATTCAACCTTTATTAAGATTTCGAAAACGCATCTATCGCGAATAACCCTGCGAATTATGATGCCTGTTGGTGTAGCAACAAAAAAAAGTACACGCGTACAAATGTGATGCTTTAAACAGTAACAATGTTATTCAACATGCAAAATTCTGTATTTCCAAATCACCTGTGATATAAATCAACTGTTACTTTGTCAATATTTGGAGGCGAAACGATGATATTCGCCTGAAACTTGTACAGCTGGCTCACTTGGTCATGTTCATACAAATATAATGGATACATTTGATACGACATTATACTTCTTCTTGTATCAAATATGTTAGCTTGATTATATTATTCATTTGTCATCAATACGATGGTTTATGAAATCGTTACAAAGAGCTGACTCAGGTGGTCTCTATTAATAAAATTGAAGTGATTCATCGTAAAATTTTCAATGAAGTTTGATTATAAAATTATGCTCCTATCATGAATCAAAAACCAAGATGGCGAAACATACTGGCCGGGTACTCACTCTTGACCATGAATGAATGTTGCCGCTTGACAAAGTTATAATTCTTTAAAAAAATAAGCTTCTCTCAGAATGAAAAAGTTTATTTTGGTTTTGCATCTCAAACGAGTAATATATATATATATATATATATATATATTACCTTTGTTGAAACATGGCGCAATATCTCGGAAAATTTGATGCCACGATTCCTTACTGGTATTGGTAAATTAATTACATCAGGTGATTCGAAACAGCGAATCGAAAAAAATGTCGATTCTCAAATTCCGAAAGACAGCAAATGACAACAGCGCGCGCTGACGTATGACACTAAACTAGTATACATATTAATATAATGCTGCGCTTTTTGAGAGTCTATCCATCTATCGGTTCGTCACCACGCACCTCAATGGCACATCGGTGAGATGTCAGAACGCATAATATATTAACCTAATAACTTCATTAAACATAATTGCGAAAATTGTTCATCAAATTGATTTTGTCAAAACACGAGTCATCTGCCCAAAAAACAGAGATGACATACGATAGATATTACAGTTTTTTGATGGCGATCAACATTAGTCATTGAGCATCCAATATCTTTTCTCTTCATTTTTTGTTCGTTTAGATTATCCTGTGACTCGGTGTGAAACAAATACACCTTTGTTTGGTATGGAAAAATAACGGCACATTTGAACACCACACTTTTGTTGCGCAATTATCTTTGAGCTTTTCAGTTGTCTCTTAAAAGAGTGAATTCACAATTTCGAAACCAAATGTTGTTAAAACAGGGACAAAATTGATTTCAACATGAGAAAAACGTGTATTGAATTATGCAAAGATAAAGACGTAGTATTTTTCTCCAGATCTTGTTTTTTAGGTTGTTGTTTGGCTTGATCTCTTAGAAATGTTCAAATTTTATAAAGTTTAATGTAACATCACAAATTATGATGCGTGGTCGTGTAATCGGACTTCGATCATGACAGGCCGCAATAAACGAATTAATATTTCCGTCGACCCATTAAAACGATCGAATCAACCCAAATGTTCGATGACCTCTCGTTTTTTCCCTGACTAGATTTGTATTCAACTCCTACGAGTTTTCCTCTTATTAATGGAGCACATTATTGAGAGATCATTGTGGATAGCGCTAACCAGAACAGACTTCTGAATGCTCGTCCCAAGCAGAAACCTTAAAACAAAAGGAAGCGTAACATGTAATTATGTAATTTCAATTCGAAATGATATCATTATCTATAATATTATACATAGAATTCCTAAGTTCTTTACCTGACATTCGCGACTGCAATACCACTGATTACCACATCCGGCACAAACAAATTGAGCTGCACGTTCATGACATCCTTGGCACCGTGGCGGAGTATCTCTATCCTCCCTATTGTCGCGTGTACTTGTACTCCGTCTTGTATCTCTCTCTTCAGCAAGAGAATTTTCTTCCTCAACATCATCCTAGAAATAAAAATTCCATAAAAAAACGTACGCGACAATCTTCATATGATTTTTTTACGTTCTTCTTCAATACACTTACAACATGAACAATATTGTTCGAGGGCGTTGTCGATAATGGAGTATTGACAACCGGTGTAATCGTTATTTCAGTTCTTGCCTACAACAAAATGGAAATACCATCTCAAAAATGAACCTACCTAAGTATGTGTATTGAATATTAATCATGTTTGATAGAAAAACAAATACCTTTGAAGATGAGAGAAGATCACTGATTGTAACTGAATTGGACCCTTGATATGACTGAAGAAGATGTTGAGCTTGTGTGGGTTGATGTTGTCCAACTGATCCTGATGGAGGGGTATTTCTATCACGCTCTGGTGCTGTTAATAGTCGCGCGAGAGTCGGGGAAAATGTTGTGGGTCGCGGTGACTGACTCTTTGTCAATATACCATGAAGAAGTGATCCTGTCTGGAGGGGCGTGGCAGTTGAATTCATTATTGTGGGCGATGGTGCAACCGGATGCAACGTCACATCAGGATAATTTTGTGGTGTTTTGACGGGTTCACCTTGTTGTTGACTCAGCTTAGCAAATTGCACAAGTACATCCTTAAAACTCATGGTATTATTCACATCATTGGAATTATTATTACTTTTGCACGAATCAGTACTCGATGGTCTTGAATCACCATGACTGGTATCGACCATGGCACCACCAGCTCCAAGACCTATATTGACTGAATTACGCATCCGACGACCACGTCTTGGTACCATTTCCGGATGTCGCAGTCTGTAATCAGCTATAATCGATCTCACATCAACAGTCGGCCCTTGACGTCCTTCACCAATCTGTCGATTTTCCACACTTTGGTCAACCGAACGCCTTTGCTTGCGTCCGTTATCATTGTACAGTTTTGATGAAGTTGCCGATGATGTATTCCTTTGCGATTTTTGGTGGCGATTCGTCATTTCATTATCTCTTTTCATGATCACTCTCGTGAAATCATCATCAGTCATGCGACGGGAGTTTTCTTGCGTTGTTTCTGATTGTGATTGATTGGTGAATTTTTCATCATTGTTCATTCTCGAAGTGTTCGACGACTCTTGAGTATCACGTAATTCTTGGTTGTGTTCTCTACATGATTCCTCCCATTCTGGTAATACCGATAGACTTGCTGGTGGTAGATTATCTGACATTGAACTATTACTTTCAAGGAAGCTCATTACTTGTCGTTTCCTTTCTACCCGCAGATATGCCTCTTCCTTGAGTTTCCGCATGCTCAGTATTTCGTTCCATTCCATTTCTTTAGCACGGGCTAGCTCGTCCAACGCCTGAAAAAAAGAATCAAAAAATTAGAACGATAAATAAAGGGAAACATACAACGAAATATGAGAAATTAACACGAACTTGAACTTCAGCACGCAATTCGTCCGCCCTGGTAGCGAGTTCTTCAGCACCAATTCTCTCACAACCAACAAGAGAGTCAATATATCGCTCTCTTTGCTCCAAGCATATTCTCTTTGGATTACCATTTGCGGGAAATATATTATCATTTGACCGTCGTTTACGCATTGCTTCTTTACTATTTGTCTTAGTTTTTTTTTTCACTTCAGTTATATCGTCCTCGGTTTCCGAGTGATTCTCTTTTTTCACGGCAGCAGTAGTCCCACTACCGATACTACAAAGGCTTTCAACTTTGATACGGCCGGTGGCAGTTGATGTTCCCGTAGCTGTCTCTTCAGGTAACGCTGCTCCATTCTGACGATTTTGTGGTATTCTCAAAGAATTACTCACGTTGTCTCCAATTTTTTTCTCATTCACATTTTTATCATCACCAGTTGTACTAGTTGTGCCGCAATCCATCGCATGCATCTTGTTCAAACTGTAATTTAAAAGGAGAATGAGAAAACATTGAAATGCGTGAATGATGGTTTAAAAAATTTCAATTTTTTTTTGTCATCATGAGATGAACGACTTCTTCAACAGGAAATATCAATATGAATAATGCACTTGGCATCATATTAAAGGGCAGCGGAAGAGAAAAAGAGAGTTGTAGAGTTGCGCTATTGTCCGGTGGTTTATATATTTTTGACTCTGAGCACAACGATCACGCGACAAACACAAATTATAACTGATATTGGTACTGCAGCCGAACCTACAGAAGCAAGAGACGACGGAAAATCATATAGATAGAGGGACAAACAGAGATAGCAAGTAAGAGGAAGCTCAACAGCGTCGCTAACTACAAAGTTCGTTGCACTCATGGCAGTTCGCCGTGCGACCGCCCGTTCGACGTCATCCTCACTGCTTTTTGAACCGACTCTATACGAAACAGAAAAATTTCGAACTGACAGCGAGAGAATATCAACAAATGTAGAAATATCAGTAACTAAATAATTGGAAAAAATAAATCTTTTGTCTTTGTTAAAAAATCTAAAAGATGGGCTACGAACTATCATTGACTTCCACCGTCAATCTTATGAATTTTTTATCATTCACGTTGGATTGGAATAATTGTGGAAGGAAGCGTGACATAGAGCGAGTGAAGAGTTTTCAGAAGAATATGAGAAAGTGAAAGGAAAAAAAGAACTAACACGTGACGTGACACCAACTGGACCGAAGTGTCGGTGGATTGTAGAATTTAGTAATAGGGTAGAGGAGAAAAAAAGCGTTAATAATATTCATTTGTACGTGCAAGATGAAAGAAAATAAAAAAGGTGATATTCCAGGACAAAGACAAAGTCATTCAGTGTATCTCAGGATTTAATGTTTGAAATAAATTATATAATAAAATTACATAATGGTAATATCAAATTTGAATCGAAGAGAATAGAATGGTGACTTCCATATGAGAATTATAGCAAAGAATATACAAAAGGGCATAATTCGTAAAAAAGGTGAGGGATAAAAGTAAAGAGGGCAGAGTGAATACCAAAATCGTGACACTGACCCCATGTTCGGAATATATGTAGTTAATATGTTTAATCACTTGTCTTATCACTAATCATATATACATTCCAGAGAGGAGAACCTCGACCCGATTGGCGTCACACTTATGACGCCATCACATTTCACAGATACACACGTACATGTGCATCTGTCAAGGCCGCGAATTCTGCTCTCTACTCTCACTATCAATACCTTGATTCACCGCTATCCATGTATACAATTAGACACTTGACTCACCGGCATGCGGGTTTTAATCCGAGTGCAAGTAAAACATCAATTCCTGTAATTTTTTGTTCAAAATTATGGCGTCTTTCATCATTATCACAATCATATATATCATCATTATTTTCATCGTCAAGATTGGTGTCACCCCTATTGTTCACATCTTGTACATTCAATCGCTCGTGCCGTTGTTGATGACTCTGGTTGTGATGTTTATTTCTGTAATAATGTTCATCACCGTCATCAACCATTTTATCGCTCGAGTCAATAATTTTCCCATGTGCGACCTTGAGAATTGACCTCTTCGCATCCTCCACCAACATTTTGGTTACCGGTTGTACATTAACAGGCACACCAATTGTTGGTACTGCACCACGGCGCAGTCTACTGCGCACCGGAAGACCAAGTACCAAATGTTCCATGTCTTTCTCGTACGAATCATTGGTGAAGTGTAATGAACATATGCGGGCTGTCTGTATATTGAAGGGTATGTCACCATTTGATAGGGGAGCGCGACCACATGCGCGTACCCATCTCGCACGCACTTCCGGTATTTGGGGGAATCGATGGTAACGAATACGACGTCCTCGAGTACGGCGATGACTATTTCGGCACGTTGCGACAGCGCACTGTGGCATGTTTGCTCGTTATTTCTTTGGATTTACTGCAATACTGTTCTCATCCACAGCAGATAATTGTTGTGATCAAATTGACAAACTAATCGACGCCTCATAACATACGATAACGATGCTTTGAGTTTTTCTCCTTTGTGCCTAACATCACCATAGACCTCAAAGTGTCCTACGCCATCTTTGAATCAGCCAGAGAGCCTGGTAGCGGGTAGGAGATGCCGGCTTCGCGACCTGCCGTTCATTCATTTAATGTCTTTCTTCGTATCTCTATACGATGTTCGGATTTTTTTAAGGTTAGACTATGCAGTTCACACATTATAAACACACAACTATAAAACAGTGGAAAACCCGAATAAATACCACGTGTTGTTGTTTCCAACATCAATGTTTATAGTCACAAAACTGAATATTTATTTGCTTAATGTTTTTGTTCAACAACACCATTTATTGTGAATAAGACCGTGGCAAGCTTGGTATCACCAGAAAAAAAATGATGGAATATTAAAATGAATTATGGTGTTCACGAACATATACACACACTCCCGAATACATACAAACAGACTCGTACGAGATCCCATAGACGAGTGAGGAGAAGCATGCGTGACACTCAGCGTAAACGCTCGTACGTTTTGTGCCCGCGAGAGGTCGAAAGGGCATCGCGGTACCGCCCTGCTCCGGAGAAGAAAGGACACCAAATCTGTCGATGTATATATATATATATATATATATAATGGTCAGTGCAGTATATAGGAGTGTAACATATGAAAGCGGTTGCGTCAGTGATTGTAAAAACAGGGGTGATATTGTCGCTGTGGAATCAAAAATTCATCAGATCGTCTTCATCTTCGGATTGGTTCTAAGTTATTATATTAGCTTATGAGTTGTCTATCTCCACGAAACTCAACGTCAGTCTTCCATCTTTCTCGTCTTTAGATTATACTCTGAAATCAGGTGATTGACGTGTAGTATTATAACGGAATATAACAATTAAGTTCGTTGAGTAATGACGAATTATTAGTCTAAACGATGGTATCAATGTAACACTTATTCAAGATGATAGTGGTTGCAATAGATATTAAATATCCATTAATATATATGTATATGTATATGTAATGACGAATGCGTAAGCGCGTGAGTGGAGCGACTATAACAATAGCGACGACGATAACAACGGTACAACGACAGTGATAGCAGCTGCTGCGTCTTCGCCTCGTGTCTCCGCACAAAACATCGTGAACCCGTGAACCAATGATGGCCGTGCGAGCCTCGCAAAGGGCGTTATAGCAAAATGGTGGGGTCTCAAAGCAGAGGGAGAAGCGCGCGCGCGTCATTGTATGTATGTATTGAATACAGTATTGAAAGTGAGAGTAAAAGATGGGCTTGCGTTATAAATGGAGGTGGATAGAGATGTAGCATGGAGTAATAGGTTCAATACAAACTGTTCTTAGTCTCTCTATTCCTACTACGTTCTTCCAGGCATTTAAAAAAAAGGCAGAAAATGAAAAGGAGTTATTGGTTCGGATTGGGATTTCAATAACCTTGAACACCCCGACGATAAGGAAGGTAGCTGCGAAGCATCTGTTGCGTGAGCATTCACAAGTTGAAAGACGAAAATTGTCCCTCTCAATCTTTCTTCGCATTCAAATCTCCCCCCGACTTTTTAAGCCACTCTTTGAGTTTTCTTGGCTTGCATGGGTTTTGAATCACCGCATTCGATATGTTCACCACTCTACGTGTTGATGAATATGCTTCACGCATCGAACTATCCTATTGTTTTGATGCCAATTCTGTCACAACTGCATTTGGATGGAATTCGAATTATATGTGAAGAATGAGAATAGATAACGAGAAAACCCAAAAGCAGATGAACGAGGCAGAAAAGAGAAGTTGTGCGTGAGACAGAAAAAGGGGAGAGATACTCTTCATCCTTGAGGTGGGGTCCGGGCCACCCCACTGCGTTTGCGATGGGATCAATACCCGACGCAATCCGTACCTAAGTCCATACCATCGTTCACCCTTCCCGCTGTTCTCCCAGTTCTTCCGTGTGCTTCCATATTCCCTTCCTCGTTCAAAGCGACACCAATTTTTACTCAATCGAAGAGAAAAAAAAAATTATTAAGTCAACAACAGAGGAGCTGACGTATTAACTTTTTTCCTTCGACTTTCCATGCAGCTTTTTTCTGTGAATCATTCTGGTATCTCAGTCTGCCCTTTCCATATTTTTTCAGCAATCCAAGTTTTCACCCATTCCCATCCCACCACATGTGCCCTATCTGGTTTACAGGTACCGAAAATTTTGTCCGACCTTCTTTCAATACGTAATTAGCCATTAAAAATGTTTAAAACTTAATCAAACATTCAGCAGGCATCGTATCGATCCGCAATTGTCATGAATTCATAAGTGCATGCCAAATAAGTCGGCGCTAATGTCCAGAGTCTGCTTCATATAAGCGGCTAAGCTCAACAACAGATTCTGCTGTGGAAGTAGGAACCCAAAGTCAGACCACTTTTAAGGAGGACGTGTGATAAAAGATGGTGGAAACTATGCAATGGGGGCTGTTGAGAAACAGAGCGCATCTGGCCACTCGTTTAGCGTGTTGTAATTTTCCTATCCTCTAGACTTCATCTATGTATGTGTCCATTGTCTGTATTCCTTTTTTCCCTTGGGCTTGGGCACAAAATCCAAGGGTCGTTTCCCGATCCATACATGCAGTGAGCTCAACGAAACCGGAGAATTTAGAGGGGACAAGTGAGACCAGTATCAATGCGGCCTGCCATGGTAATCGGTACAAGTGTGTCGTTCGCCCTTTCCAACTTCACTTTCTTGTCTTTTCCATCATTTTATCCTATTTATATATCAGGTGGTCATGTGCACTTAAAAAGACAGCAACAGTGCATAACGGCCAGTCTAGTGAGAATTTCTTTCCGACACGGTACCAACTCAGTTGGAATTATTTCGTACATGTACAACCCCCTTTCACTCATTACATTTTAATACCCTTCCTATATCTGTAACGCCCTTCTCACAATATCCTACCTATAAAAGAAGTTTGCCGCTGCTTACAATGCTATATGAAAGGGTGAAAACATCCCTGCGCATCACTGAGAATGTGAACCATTTTCTCCCAGTTTCTGCGGAGCACCTCGGTGAATATAGAAGTCTACATGAGGACGAAGAGAGTATTTGTAAAAGAAACAATTTCAATACTCACCATTTAATACTGCGTTTTATAATGCTCGTGACAATTCTCTGGGATTTCCTTGACGGTTGTTGCAAAGCCGTTGTTATAGTTACGACCCCTTTTGATGTATTCTTCATCATCTTAGATTGGATGTTATGCCTTGATGATTTTTCGATCCATTGGGTTACATGGCATTGCACTTCTTCATCTTCTGGCGGATCCACGAGTTCATCAACATTCAGTACATCACGGGCAGCTGTTGCAAGACCTACAATTCCCAATTCAGAATCACCAAAGTCACTTTGATTTGTAGTGACCATTGTTGGTGATATTTTCGTTCGATTCAGACCTTCTGTACTCATTGACTTTTTTTCATGCTTTTCTGAAAACAATTGTAGTTTATTAGAATTTAATTCTGTGGCCCCAGAAGCCCCGTGCATCTTTTCTGAGATCGGATTCGATTCGAGCTTGCTGTGTCGAAATGAAGAATCGTTACAGATTACCCCGTTATCTTCTGATGGTATGGGGTTTTTTATAAGTTCAACGATCTCATTGGGAAATTTCTGCACGTTTGAATTCGTAGCAGACGCGTTAGTGGCATCATTAATATTGCTCTCCTCAGTTCGTAATAACTTGATAGTGTCATCAACTTGCTTTTGTTCATCAAAATGGTTTGCTTGAGATTCTGTATCGGATTTATGATATAATGGTGGTGTGGTCGATGATCCTGAATGAAGAGGAGAATTTCCATCCTCAGGATTCTTGATTAGCGGACTCTCCGACATTTTCAAATTTCACATCACATTGCAACGTATTCCTTCAGATCAAATTTGGATGAAAATCAGTCCCCAGGATTCGAACAAAATGCATGTACAAACAATGTAAACAAAAGCGACCTTGGCTAAATATTATCGAAGACTTTTCAACTGTGAAATTTTCTGTATCAGCTGGCAGTACGAAAAGTTCTCTGTCGGTAAATTTTAATGAAACTTCAATATCCGCAGCGCATTTTGTCACATTTGAAATTGTCTGATGGGTAAAATACTCTTTTGCTTGCTTCCTTTTCGTGTTTTTCTCACTAAATAACACATTGGGGATTGTTGAAGGGTAACTTGGAATAATTGGGTTAACTCACTGTAAAATTTGGCAATACACTTTTTCATCGTACAGCTAACACTGACAATATCTTCTGCATTATTTCCACGTGTTGGAATACGTTTATACCTCAAGAGAAAAATCCAAAAAAGTATTTTAACAGCATCGATTACAATATTTTTTTTTAGCGGCTGGATTTCACAATTACGAATAAATAACCAGTTGTATTCGATATATGGTCATTATAATTGTCTTTGATCAATGCATGCAGTTTTTCCAGATTTTGTTCTTCATCCAACGCCTTCCACAATTGTTCGCCCGATCAATCACTAATTCACATCAATCACAATTATAACATATTCAGGCTGATAATAGTGTACGTTGAACGTTAATAACTCTTCTACTCAGAAAATTAAAACAAAACTATTTTAGAGAATTCTTTCGAATCTTTTGGATGATCATTCTGTGATTGAATGTACGATGATATAATGTTTAACAGTTCACACTTCGGCATCATGAAGCATAGCAGTATCATAACATAACCTCTTTCGTTATGTTTATCCAACTTTTCGACAGATCCTTGAAGTGTATGAAAAAAAAAGTAATTGTTCGTATTAACTGTAAAATTAATAGTGAGTTAGTAGAAGGAAGATGGATGCGAAAGTGAGAGAGAATGACTGAGAGAGACTAACCGGGATGGAAGAGTCGAAAAATAGAGAAGAGGTGTGCCTCGTGAAAACTACTCACGACAGTTAGGCGTTTGATTTTTTAAACATACGTTACAGTACACTGAATTTTTCTCCTTCATTTTTTCCGAATTTATATAATATACCTAATTATTCAAACGCCGTTCAATATGAGAAAATCGGAAACGCGATGACACCATTGCAATTGCTCGGTAAAACTTTGTACCGCTTTTGGGGCTAGTGACCTTTGTCCAACTCTCCCGCTCTCTCCTTTCCTCGCTCAATCTTGCTCTCTTCTTCTATCTCACACTCTCAGTCTTCTCAGAGTACTTCGGTGGACGTTTTCTAGAATGTGTGTAGAAGATGGAGTTAATGACAGCAGTGTGAGTGGAAGGAAGTGAAAATGTGGTTACGATTTAAGATAACAATGAGCCATTGGTATGTTGGTAGATGGTGCCAGCTATCAAATTCCTTATAGTCGTAACGCGGGTAATGCATGTCGAATTTGAAGAAAGACAAATCGCAATAACATATGAAATCTTTATTTCATCAAACAATCAGGAAAATGATAGAATACAATTAACTTTACGTTATTTTTTAATGTAACCTTATGCATACGAAATGTTGATGCCATAAAGCTTTATGTTCCCAGTGTGTTCACAAATTAATGGGAAGCGCGCGAAAAAAAATGAAAATTGTTCGGAAATGCCGTTATACGCCATTTCTTCTAGTTATTCTGCGTCGTGCATTAACGAGAGGGCTTTTTCTTTTCTTTTTTTTTTTATTCAGTTTCGTTTCATGAGTTCATCAAATTCATAGTGAACTTTACAATAGCAATAATCAATTATTTATACGTGATTATTCTAACCGTTGACAAAGAATAATAGTTATCAAAATGGGGAAAGGATTCAACAACTACATGTGCAAAAAATTTTTCCATCCAGCATCGCGGGACAATTTGAAGCGGGTATGTATACTGCATTATGCAAACTTGATAGTGTTCATATGGTGCTCGTATTTCACAATTATCTATATTATTCCTTGTTTTGTAGGTATGGATGGCAGAACAGCAAGCGGATGCGTATAAGAAAAAACAGGAGGAGTTACGTGTGCAGTACGAGAAGGAACAAGATCTTCACAATAACAAGTCTGTTTAACTACTCTTAGGTTAAGTTTATGCTGTTTATTATTGGATGATAGGGAATGCGAATCTTGAGTAAATTGGATTTCAAGATGAAGAATCAACATTTCTTTCAACAAAGCGCTCTATAAACATTTAGTATATTCTTTGTTATCAATATTTGATAGAAATTTCCGCGTCACAGATTGAGAAACTTCTGACAAGATAGTCGAATTGTTATCAATATGTCACAGAATGAATTTGCATCCGTATTGGGTTGGGTATTGAAATTGAATTCAACAAAATGAACTTCTCGAGACATTAATTGACGCGAAACTTCGGTATTTAATGGAAAAAAGACGTCGCTTGCAACACAATTTTAACAATGAATACACTAGGACTGGTTTCCAAAAATATCTCTACTGACAAGTTATATGACATATCCTTACATTGAATATCTACCAATAGGATAATAATTGATCATTCTTATTCTATCTCAGGGCTATACTAAGCAAGGAAAGCAAGGATAAATTGAGTGTGAATTTCATGTACGAAGCGCCCCCCGGTGCACGAAAAGAACGAGAGAAAGAAGATAATGAGCCTGAATATAAATTTGAATGGCAGAGAAAGTACAATGCACCAAGAGAAAGTTATTGCAAAGGCGACAGTGAAATTCGCGATCAACCTTTTGGAATTCAAGTGAGAAATGTTAGATGTATCAAGTGCCACAAATGGGGTCACATTAATACAGGTAAATAATTGTCTTATCCCATAGATATGTATATGCATGATACCAAGAGGCAAAGGGCAAGCTCTGAAGCCAAAATTGATTCAATCCTGGGGCTTTGGTTTTTCCTTTATATAATTTCCGAATCTGAATTTAAGACAGAAATTCGAAGAATTAAATAAAGACTTCTTATTTTTCCCAGTAGAAGTTCCGCTACAAATGATTCCACAGCGATGAGAAATACTTCATGTATAACGTATTGTTATTGATCCACATAATTACGAAATGAGATTAGTTGACTGTCCCCCATTATTCAATAGATATATACCGTATACATAATGATAATCTGACGTGTAATCATATTCTCAATCATTTCGCAGATCCAAAATCCCTGATTTTACGTCAATTCGAATTAATTTGTGATTTTATAAGACACGTATGAGAAATTGGAATTCTCCATTTACATTGTGGATTTTTTTTTTAAAGATAAGGAATGTCCATTGTACAGTCGAGCGATGAGTGAGGTGATGTCAAATCAAGGGCCGACTCAAAAAAGTCCTGATGCGCTGACACTTGTCCAACAAATGCGTGACGATGGTTTGGCATTGAAAAAGTATGTACACAATGATGGGATAATTAGAGGAAAGGGAATTGCTTGATTACTGTAATAATCATGGGGTTTTTTCATCTTTTCATAGATCAGCATTGAGTGCGCAACAGCACCTACGAGTTCCAGAACATGAAGATGAAATGGTTTCAGGGGATGATGAAATGTCTGAGGAAGCATTTTTCAATTCTCTATCAAGAAAAGAGAAAAAAAGACTTTTGAAGTATGATCATTTATGTTGACATCCGTATTTATATAAAATAGGTAAAGCGGGTATGCAAGTAAATGATACTCTCTCTTATTACAGAAAACTTGAGAAGTTAGAGAAACGGAAGATGAAGAAGGAAGCGAAGAAACGAAAAAGTAAAAAGGAGAAGAAAAAAAAATTACGTAAACATGAGAATAGTTCAAATAGCGAGAGTAGCAGTTCTGATTGCAGTAATAGTAGTGAATCTGATGATTCGAGTGTCGTTGATGAGAGAATTCGACGAAAGAAGAAAAAATCCAAAGGGCGGCATCATTCAGTTTCTAGTGCAGGATGCGAGGACGAATTCAAATTCAAGAGTAATCGGCGATCTGGTAACGGAGAATTATCAATTGATGAAAGGAAAAGTGCTGACAGATACAGTGATCGAAGACATTCCAAGTATGATGGGAGGAGTCCCACCAATAGGGCCGAAAGTTATAGGGATCGATATAGAATTGATAGAAAGCGTAAATACCACGAGTCGGATGATGAAAGAGTTTATGGGCGCGATGTCAAACAAAGAAGGAATTAGAATCATTGTTTTCAATAAAATGTATATCTAAGGTGATAATGTTACGGAAAATTTTCTCTCCATCTATCCAGAATCAAACCTTTATCCGAAAATTTACAATAGGGATTTCCCTATGAAATATATGCATGAACGAGCAATGTATGTATTTACATGTTTATTAATAAAGATCACTTGTATTGACAACATATTACAGATTGTGTGATTGAGAATAAACATAAAAACTGTATATATATATATATATATATGTCTATATATTTGTCAGATAGCACGGAATAAAATCAATAACCCATCAGCAGTATTGGTAAGACGTTTATATTTCTTATTTACATTGACAATATTTTTTCGATGAATCTATTCATTCACTCTTTCTGTTCTGCGTTAAGAGAATATTTTTGTTTATCAACAATTAAATAATTCATTTTCATAAGTGAACCATATCTGATACACATGCACGCGCGACCAGATTCATACGTGACTCTAGGATACATAGAGGAAGCCGATAATTCTTTCTCTCGCATTATTTTCTGTCAGAATGATTTTTTCTCCCCCGCGCAAAGAAGATATCTGATCTCTACATAGTTGCCTGTGCATGATACATGTCCACCTCGGCATCATGGATAGACACTATAGAATAACTTTCATGACATTAATAATGTCTGCACTTTTTTTCAAGAATTTCGTCCTTCCCTCTATGGAATTTATATGTATTTCGTTTCCGTGCCCTCGGCGATCAAGATAATCATTATTAGTTACATCATAAACTATTCGAGCATCGGCAATGTTAATGAACACTTGGGTAACTTTTTTGAGTTTGTATCAAGTCATTCAATGTACGAAAAATAAACAACTGCGTATGATTGAATTAGGTAATACTATTGCATTTGTTCGGTAGATCGTTCACATGATAAATCGGTTGCAAAATTTTGGAACTTAGTTTCTCGTGTGAAAAACAACGCGGAATTTTCTTTGCAAAGCACGAGCCTCTCCAGAACAAATTCTACGACGACGTAAGTCTGACAGTAAATACCAACCATGTGACGGATCGTCCTGATGCAATTTCATAGACCACATGGACGCGAAAATCTGCGTACATTTCTTAAACAATTGAGAGGAATAAAACAATCTGAACGTTATCACAAAGTCCTAATACCATCTAATCAATTTGAATAATTTTCCTACGGTTGCTTCAAGTTGTTTACACTGGCTACAGACATTCGGTAACCATAATCGAGGAACATCAGTCCTTGTATTTCTATGAGCCTCGGATTGTTCGAAATTTCATACTGTAGAATAATTAGGGATAAAAAAAAACACTGAAAAATGTCATTTGATGTAATAAGGTGCGAGTGAAGGGCACCTACGCAATCTACCACTGGAACGCGTTACCACTTCTGCCATCGCGGTTGCTGACAGAAATTTTCAACAAAGATAATATTCTTCCCCATACGTGCATTGGCTTTCGTTGTGTAATCACGATTCAGGAAAAAACCACTTTACATATTGCAATTACTGAATAAGGTTGGTAGAAATATTCGTTTGACGTTTCCTGTTTACAAGATTGGATATCTCGATAAAAATAGGGAAACCATACAGGGCTACGTAGAGGATGAATAAAACTACACCTCGCAAAGAAAATTCATGACTCTAAATTTGAACAGAATGTAAATAGTATTAGTTGAATTACATAAACACATGGCACAACTCCATCTTATCTAACATGATTCGCGAAACGGACGCAATGAAATGTGAAAAAAAAAAAAAAAATGATAATCAAAGTTTAAACAATTTCCATAACCTATTTGAACATTTGACCATGATCTCTTTCGCATCATGGATAATCAAAACCTCCCACTGTTTGCATTTCTACCGTATTTATAGGTACTTCACTTCCCTTTAACAAATTGATGTTGAACAATAGATATAATATATCACAAAACTTCACTAACCTCACGAACTCAAATATTTTCAATTGTTTGCCGGCTACTTTTTTATTCCATAACTTGTCCAATCAACTCATTTTAAACCGACATTCCAGCACAAGAAACAAAAAAACACGATATCGGAAGGTTTCGAAGAGTGAACACAGTTAAATCAATCTTGTTCCGCACAACTATGAGCGCCCAGATACCTGTCCCAAGTCCATCATATCTGTGTCGTCGAGATTAGTTCGCCCAAGCTGCGGGAACCTACATACAATAATTGGAAAAGTCTACTTTGCCTTTCTATTTCGAATCTAATTCATGATAATTTGATACCTGTGCGATGGATGAAGATGTGATCGATGGTTCGTCTCAGGAGTTCTTGGAAAAAAACCTCTACTATATCTACCCATATTATCACGACGAGGTACCGAACTGTATATCGAATCAAGTACACTTGGCGCCACATACGTGAATCCCTTGAAAAAAAAACAATAACGATTTCATACAAACAAATCAATCACAAATGGCATTCCATTATTTATTATATTTCATAGTTTTACCTGGAATATCATATTCGCGGATTCACTAAGCGTACTTTCAACAGGTGAGTCTACCGGCACTGACGCTGTGAATTGCTCATCAAATTGCGATGTATCATCAACACTAGTTAACGATGGTCTGAATGGTGGCTCCAGTTTGCGCGAGATAACATCTTGCCAATTGATATGTTTGAAAAAATTGTGATTCATAATTGGTTCAGCATCGTCAAGTCCTGAACCTAACCTCTGAGTCACTTGCCGTTTGAGCAGCTTGCGGATAAGATCACGTGCGTCTGCCGTCATATATTGTGGCAACGCCAATTTGCCTTTGAGAATTTTTTCAATTGTTCTTTTGCGATCGTCAGAGGCGAATGGTGGCATACCAGTTAACATGTCAAACATCAGCGCGCCAAGACTCCACCAATCTACAGCCTTGCCGTGGCCAGTGCGAGTCAATATTTCTGGGGCCATGTACTCAATTGTACCACAAAAAGTATGGGTGACGGTACCTTCTTGAATGTGTTCTTTGCACAGGCCAAAGTCCGTGAGTTTCACATGACCCTCACGATCCAAAAGAATATTTTCTGGTTTCAAATCTCGATAAATGATACCCAATTTGTGTAGATGTTGAAGTGCAAGAATGATTTCCGATAAATAGAAGCATGCTGTGTCTTCCAAAAAAATTCCTTCGCGATCTAAATATGTGAACAACTCACCACCACACAAATATTCCAAAATCAGATAGAGCTTTCCACCAGTTTGAAAAGCGTATATCAAATTCACAATAAATGGATGCTTAACAGCCTCCAGAATATTCCTCTCGGCTTTTGTATGAGCGGTGTCTTTTTGGTTTCGTATAATTGATGCTTTGCATAACACTTTCATTGCAAAAATACTTCCCTTATCTTTCCCAGTTACTTTGCGTACTTGAAAAACTTTTCCGTATCCACCTTCGCCTAAAATTTTGCATAGCTCAAAGTCTTTTGGTCCGACCTTTTCCTGCCCAGGATTAACCATTTCTTCGGAAAGTTGAACTCTCTCCACGTTTCCTGTTCTAAATTATTAATACTGATTTCAATGACACAATCCATTATATGAATAAAGAGCCGAAAAAAGGTACAATACTCACGCCATCATAGCACATTCATCACTGACCACAAATTGAGCCTGGAAAGGGGAATTTAATATGAAATTTTGCAAAAACGACAAATAAATTGAATGAGAATTGAGAGATATTCATTTTTTTTTAACCTCGCCAGCATCAACAATATCATCATCCGTCTCGTCGTCTTCAACATTGTCTCCATCGTGGAGCTCAATGTCAAATATTCCAGCCATGTTTCTGATTGTTGTGTCGAAAGGTTTTACCGATTACATTTAGTGATAATGAACGTTTTGCACGAAAACGTGAATGGTGCCAAAGTTTTCACAATTGAGGTCGTCAGACAGTGTTTCTTTTAATAACAAATCGTCACTTATTAATTTTGGTACTTTAAGTTAAAATCCAATAAAATACGCTGCTTTCTATTTTTTTTCCCTTCTCCCTTTAGACAAGCGATATAGAATAGCAATTGAGGTGAACAAATTCAACGGACCAGAGCTAAATGTTAATACATACGCGCCATATACAATTGATGAAATCCCAAAGCTTATGCATATATCTACATAACCTTACATATACGCAATACGAAAAGATACCGTGATAACTTAGTTGCGCCACTGTTGCACTATTGCAATCATATGAAAAGTTGGCGAACGATATTATGCCGAAATAAACCCAAAATAAGGTATTTTTGGAATACAGATTCAAAACAGATGGGATTTGTATATTCCCATAGAGTTAATGCCTGTGATGGAGGTCTATGTGTTTCCGCTACAATTTTTTTGGGGGAAATTTTTGCGGTACATTCAAAGTTGACGAAATTATGTTTTTGTGTGATAGCAACCAAACTATTCGTCTGAGAAAAAATACGCCTCATAAGATTTGTAAATGAATATCTCTTTGTATCAATTGGATAAATACTTTTTGAGATAATCTATTTTTTATAAAAAAAACAGCAATTTTTCGCAAACAATTTCGAGGAAGGGATAATATCGTAAAGCGCCCAATCTTGGAAAATATAACTCCCAAAAAGTTCCTATTTCATATAGACTTTAAGACGAAATGATTTGTCACAATTAAGTGGATGGAAAATGAACCTGAAGAAGGGGTACAATTTCCACTTATCAACAAATGTAAATAGCTCCGCCAGATCAGTGATATAGCATTGAGATGATTATCATTCAAAAGCTGTCCTTTGAAAACGAATTTCAAAACTCGAAGCCATGTAGAAAGGGTACAACGGTCATCTTTACCAAGTGTCACTTATAATTGGTACCAACAAATAATTCTGCTACAACGGAAAACATCCGTTCACCTTGGAAGGAATGATAATTGTTGCATGAATAAAGTTGCGACATGATGTAACCTCCACTTTTTTGAAATTAATATAGAGTATTATAAGTTCATTGTCTGCAAACAGCTTCATTATTAGTTTTGGCAGCGTTGATAAACATTATCTACTAATCCAGTCTCGCCGGAATTTCCAGTAATATGCCAACATCTTTCGACTCCTTTGATCGCAGGCGCGTTAATAATCGTACAAAATTCCCGACAAAAAACCGTAGGTGCTTACATTGTTGAATTCTGCTGTATTCTCATTATTGTACAATGGTGGTGCATCTGGTGGAAAAGCATTGGTGCAAAGTGATTCATTGCATAAGGTTGATGATTTGACAGTTTTCCAAGACTTTTTAACACAAACTGGAATACTGGTTAGTTCATCAATTGAAAATTCGATGATATTCCGTAATATGATGCATATGGACGTTATCCTCCCTGTTAGGATTGGACTGGTAGTTGCGGATTATCCTGTCATCCAAAACATACGTTTGAAGTAAACTATCGATCGAACAGAACTATTCATATTACGCTCATATTCTGAACCTTTCATCCGGGAACATAGCGATTCCACATCCATGAATTATTTTCATGAAAATTATGAAAATATTAATATTGAATAACAGATATCATAACGGACTCAGTCTTTCTCTCGATGCCTCATCCTCAAGACTGGGGATCTCTACAAAGTAATTTCAAGATTAATACCATCTCCGGAATCATTGATTCGAACTGAAAAGTTTATAATATTTAAAGGAATTATTTGTGCATCATGGATTAAGAGTCTGAGTGATATTCTCATTGAATTGAACAGAAATGATGATAATGATACCGTCATCATATAAAATGATGCAATTGAGTATGATAATTTCCTATGTAATAAAACCTGTCCCACAACTTCATCATAATTCCTATCGTATCATGGTATCCGCTATCGGCAATTATGTCTGTGATGCTGGCTCCCGGTCGCTAAAATTTATACTGTGACTGATTTTGTTTCCAAATGATGCCACATCTTCTCTTACTATATAATAAGAACTGAATCTGAACGCTGGAAGAAGGGGGACAACAATAAATCTCAATTCACAAACCTCATTATCCGTCATGTCATGATACTTTTTTCTTGCAAAGGGATGGCGTAGCGTACTCGATAGATATAAGCAACGTTCATTGATATTTTGCAAGAGCTTAAATTTACTTAAAACGTTTGATGGCACAATCAATGAATGAGTACGTGGAAGATGATCTCTAACGTATGGCTTCACAAAAAAAAATTAATTCTACGCGCCTAATTCTGTCTTTCATTCATTACAGTGTTTTCCTCATAGCTGCAAGATTGTACATCACCCAACTACTGTCTATCGGTAATTGATGGTCAGTTCGCGAATTTAGGCGTTACATCACATTTTTCCACTTGTTTACGAATTACCGACTAGTCCTAAGATGTTGAAGGTTCTGGGATATTACTGATCTCAGTCTTTATCAAATGATTAGTGGCCGTGAAAATCTTCGACAGTAACAGAATTTTGTGAGACACTCAGTTTCCATCTTATATCCTAGATCCCTGCAATGTCGGGACAATGGAAAATTACTTAGACATACGCATGATTGACAAATTTTATTTCTCATATATCCGTTGGATATTGTCGAAGATAGATCATATGATCAACTCCCATTTAATCATCAACTTTGATGTTTCGCATGTACTTACTTTGGTACTTTTAAATGAGTACTTAATGTGTGTTTGAATCTACCCGAATCAATGATTGTGTAAGAACAATAAACTGTTATGATATTCTTTCAGAATGATCAACTCATTATTGATTCTGAGCAGTATTGCGAATATCAGCCCCCCCTTGAATTACTAAATCCTTAAGCCCGTTAATGCTTATGCAGACGTGTCCAAATTTCCCAAATATGTGCATACGCCGTTAACAACCCCTCACTACGGTTTTCAATAATTGTTCCGCATACCTCAATATTGTTCCTTCTCCATAAAATGCAGTAGTAGGGACAACAGATAAAATTATCAGCAACTACCAATCATTGTTAAAGATGAATTCGTGTTTATGTGTTGACTTCGTAGAGGAAAAACTCAAAACGTTAAATCCAGCTTATGCAGAAGAGAAATCATACTACAAACATGTCAGCGCCACCCTGATGAGACAGTTTACGTTGTTTTTGTTGTCTGATGTTTCCTGATATAACAATGCTACTATCTCCAAGGATAGATATGTAAATGTATTTTCATCTTGGTCAACAGACATGTCTATTACCCTTGATGGCGTAACCAGCTAATAGTCTTGCACCTATATTTCTTTATGATGTCACATGTAGTTTTTAACTATGGACGTGATTCTTAGATTTGTTGAATTCTCTGATTCTCATCCGACATTAATGTACTCTTTCTATTCAATGTAAATGGCATGTGACATGGTCATTCATTACAAGCATTTATGTATTGACAGCTATTGTCATCATCCAACGATAAATGAATGCAAAATTACGATGCAAGATCGATAGAACTCGGTTTGAAGAATTTGAAGCTAAATCCAAAACATGTCCCAAAAATGACTTTCCATAGCATATATTCCCTCTGAGTGCCACATGCCTCAGCGTATCAGATATTACCAATTACTATATGGATGTGACACTTCAATATCACATATTGTACTCCGCTTCCTTCATATTTTATTCCAAATAACCACCGATGAATATTTTGGTCGTTTGAGATGATTTTTTATAGTACCCCGTGATGTCTTGAATGGGTATACTGGAAAATTTTAACAACAAGAAATACCATACTAAACTAATTTCGCGAAATCGTATTGATTGTGGAACAAAATTGTCCGAAGGCTGATTGCTGCGCGAGAACAGGAATCAATGATAATAGTAATGAAAATTCTATCACTTCGATGACTATCAGGAATGTCGCTCTTAGTTAGAGTATAACCACTTCATATCATTGTGAATCTAACAGACTTATCGGTGAAACCTTAATTTTCTTCAAAAATTTGATTGGAAATTTTTTCATCTTGACATTTCCGTGGCTCTGGAATAATTCATCGTAGCTCACCATAGGATCGATTTAGAGGTCAATGGAATATACAAGCACTTCATGGATATTGGACATAAAGGTAGAGCGACAATGATCTTTCCAATCAGATACAATATTTTATCTAAGTCAATTAAATTTGTAGGCGTATGATCGGCTGCTTCTCCGACTGAGATAAGCGGAAATTACCTCATGTAAAACAAGTAATCATGATCAAAACAATTACTCAGTATAATGACGCAACTGTACAAGAAAGGTGCGCCATGGATATATTGAACTGTACCGGTTGCTTATTCGGGATCCTTGGGAAAACAAAGAAAGAACAAGAGAAATTTATAATAGAGTAGTTTTTGTCGCTCTTCAAGATTTATTTCAAAACTGATTACTATACTAAACCAGATCTTCTCTGTTATATCCACTTGTAATTATGTTTATTCGTCCATTTTCATTCTTTTATTTTGTTTAACATAACCAATTAACATGTTCATGGAAGATCATGATGGCCTTTGATTTTCCGTGAGATTATCGGATAAGCTATGCAAATATTTCTTCTTCCACAATTTTGCTCATTTCAACTTATTCATTCTAATTTATTTTAATTATTATTAATATTCATTCACGTTTGATGAATGTTTATTTCTGTTCCTTAATGCAAGTTTGAAATTATTACAAGCGGATCACAGGTGAAGTTTCAGGGTTTCTCAATTTTTCCACTATCATTGATTTAGAATTGTTCTTCAACTAAGGAATGTAAGAATTATATCTCAAATTATCGGAAAACAAAAGGTTGCTCTAGTTTATCTAATTTTGTGGAAATCAAATGATACAAAAAAAAAAAAGAACAAATTACATAAGGAATTTATCGTGAAAAAAAATTATATGGTTAGGTATAGTATCGATAGTGTTTTGTCCTTCCATCAAAAACTAACATTAAATCACTTTCACTTTAAAAATATTGAGAAAACCAAATTGCATGTCGCTGTTGGCTCACCCTCCCCTCCACACTGATGCAAACTTCAGAAGTTGCCACCTGTTTGCTCCTGATATACTTCAATAACATCATCGTTTTCCATTTCGAGCTGAAAAGTAACAAATGAACAAATTTGAATTTTTTTGGTTCTTGTAAATATATTTTTCTTCGCTTACACGAAGAATGGACATAAATCCCAATCCTATTGAGATTCGAAGTACTAGTTTGCTAGTGAACATTTTGAGTTTTAACAAAATTTTCACTCAAAGTTGATATTTTTTTCATTCCACACGATCTAACCACGTGATATTGTAATTTTTCAGTAGATTCTAACCTGCTTTGGTGTCTCATCATCATTAATCCTCTTTCCATCGAAAAGAAACCTGAGTGAAGTCATTGGCACTCCCTGTTGATGAGTAAGAAAAATTTTGATTAACAGTTTGATAAACCACGTGGACTTGTGAGAATAACACCAGATACCCACCACTCTGTCGCTATATGACTTCTTCAATTTTCCCATTTGTGTGGTCATTTTTACCCTAAAGTGAATTTCATTACTGTCCTGTAATCCATCACAACATAATTAAATAACGAAACTTTAGCAATAATGTTGTTTATAACACCTATAATATTCTTACGTTTCCGACAACTTTAAGCTTGATGTATTCTGAATTCGCGTCCCCTGGGCCGGCTTCGGGTTTTTGCTCCTGATACAAAACGCAGGTTATAACGTTTCAAGTCAAACATATATATAGTTAATATCGACAATATTATTATTTCCTCATGAATTTTCGAACTGAGAATTCGGTTAAAATTAGACTTACCTGATTATCTGACATGATTTATTAATTAGTTACAAATAAATTGGTCAACCACGCGCCTGAACGGCAAAACCAAACACAAGCATGCAATATGGCGCCACACTTTTGTCACTTTCACGGCCTTCTACGCTAAAAATAACGCCGATTTGTTGTGCGTGTTCATAAAAGCACATGAATTTCGGCGTTGCTGTCGCACGAAACACTGGAGCTACGTGCCAATACGTCCAAACAATAAAGAAAATTATGGAACGACAAACAGAGCACAGCGCACTGGGTCAATCCAGCCACTGCGCATGCTCCACAGTCGTCGGATTGGCTGAAATGGGCTGACGCTCATTCCACATTCCTTATTCCTCATTCCTTATCACTTCATTGTCAATAGGCGAGCTCACGACTCTCAAATATGGAGTGTTTACAAGTGTTCTGCAATCACGCCGGAAGTTTCCCTGCCCGGAAGTCGTTTTGGCTTCGAAGATTCCTATATTACCCCTCCATCACATCTAACAGTTATCACGTGGTGATAATGTTGACAATTATTACAATTTTTTTATAATAATTTGATAAACTTTTATACTGTTTCCCCTATTTTTTTTTTTTTTTTGTTACATTACTAAATCTATACCTTCTGGGCACAATCTATTCTCTGATTGTGGTATTTCCTATTTGGAAATGAAATGGATACAATGCCAAATAAAGCGATTAATAACCTGAATTTCCATTGTATTGAATGTTCGTCAGGGAAATATCGCGGCTGTGAAATGCGTGGGATGAACGGTATACAGAATTTACACAATTCATCGACATCATGAAGAACAATACCAGTATTATATGGTGCTTCTAAATATTCGTGTCCGAACTTCACATTTTTCTGAATTGAATCATGGAACCAAAACTCGAGGATGCAAGAAATGCTGCTCAAAAAGCCGTTTGTTATGATGGTGAAGGACAGTTCAAAAAAGCAGCATTTTGGTATGACATTGCTGCTAGATGTCTTCGAAAATTACCACCCAACGAAGCATTAACCTCAAAAGCTAATGAATATAGTATGCGAAGTGAATCTTTACGGAAAGTTATTGGTAACTTGATATTCCAACAAATCGGATGAAGAAACTCTCGGATATAATCGAAATTAAGAAACAAAAATACGTCATGATTAATTGCAGATGATGATACAAAAATACCACAATCTGTAGCAACTATAGAGAAAGTGAAGTTCCTCATCCAGCAAGCGCTAGATGCAGACGATGAGGGATGGAAAAGTATCGCTGTGATGTTATATGCTGATGCAGCGCAACTTGGATTGGATTCTGTGAGGTCCTTTTCAATAGTATTAGCCTATTTCTATTTCTTAACTTGATTCTCTACATATATGCAGAAAAAACGAACCAGTAACGAGAAAATGAAAGAGAAACTGGCGGATTTGAGTCAACGCGCGATTACAAGAGCTGAGCAGCTTGAAGGAATTGACGCAAAGCATGTTTTTGACCCCTTGCCATTACTCGAGAATTTACCACCAGTACCTGAAACTATTTCAATTTCGCCAACAGCATCTCATCACACATCATCAAACTCATCGCAATCGAGTCTTGGTAATTAAATATTGAAAAAATATAAGGCTACAATGTTAGTTCACTGAAAGGTGAGATTATGAGAATTTGTTGATTCAATTGTCCTACTAGGCAAAACAGCCCAACAGCGGCCGTCAAAGCCATTCTCGCATCACAGAAGTAACCATGGTAATTATACCGAAGAAGAGAAAATTGTATTGCTAACAACTTCGCACATCAATGACCACGAGTTTGTTCCATTCATGAGTGTTGATCTCACAGAAAAGTTCAAATCACAAACATTATTCACCGATAAAGATGGTTTATTAGAGCTTGCACCAAAGCAAAAAATTGATTTTGCAAGATTCGCACGACCGAGTGATATTTTCGCCGAGCCGAAAATGCTGATGGGCAATCATGTTGATTATTTTAGCATTAAGCAAACTGTCATATCAGACTGTTCTTTTGTTGCATCATTAGCAGTGAGCGCACAATACGAAAAGAAATTTGGGTCTAGGCTAATCACATCAATTATTTATCCCCAAACTCAGAATGCGATTCCCATATACAACCCGTATGGTAAATATATGGTAAAATTACATATAAATGGAATACAAAGGAAGATAATCATTGATGATTTACTGCCAGTTGGTCGTGAAAACCAACTATTGTGCTCGTACTCCAGCAATCGTGGTGAACTTTGGATTTCATTACTAGAAAAAGCTTATATGAAGGTAATGGGCGGTTATGACTTTCCCGGATCCAATAGCAATATCGACTTGCACGCGTTGACTGGTTGGATACCTGAACGATGGGCAATAAGACCGAATGATCCAGTTTTTGATGCCAATGGACTATTCAAAATCCTACTCGAACGACTACATAGTGGGAATGTATTAGTCACAGTCGCCACGGGCGAGCTTACAGATTCAGTTGCAGATACGACGGGTTTGGTTCCTACCCACGCGTATGCTGTGTTAGATGTTCGATTAATTGAGGGAAAAAGATTGGTGCAATTAAAAAATCCCTGGTCACATTTACGATGGCGTGGTAATTTTTCTGAGCATGATCAAACAAATTGGACACAACGCTTGAAACGTGCTTTGAATTATGATCCGGATTCAGCTTCGCAATATGACAATGGCATCTTCTGGATTGATTATGAAAGTATTTGTCATTTTTTTGATGTTTTTTATTTGAATTGGAATCCAGGATTATTCAAATATACATATTGCATCCATCAAATGTGGAAGGCAGGGATGGGACCGATCAAAGATGCTTACAATATCGGCGATAATCCACAGTTTTCTTTAGCGGTTCAACCTAATGTATCGGGAGCTATTTGGATATTATTGACAAGGCATATTACCGATATTTCTGATTTCCGTCAAAATCAGGAGTACATAACTGTTTTAGTTTACAAGAATGATGGAAAACGTGTATATTACCCACACGATCCGCCACCATATATCGATGGTGTACGGATAAATAGTCCACATTATTTAACAAAGATTAAATTAAATCCCGATAGTGAATCCAAGTATACGCTTGTTGTGTCGCAATATGAAAAAATGAATACAATTTATTATACTTTGCGTGCGTACGGAACATGTCCATTCACTTTGACGAAGATGTCTGAACCGTACAAATTTGAAAAAGAGGTGGGCTTTGTTTTGTGTGATTTTTAAATTGAAATATTCAGTATCATTCCAATCCGTCACATTTTCATTTCAGATAACTGATGGTCAATGGAAAAATGAAACTGCAGGAGGATGTGGCAATCATCCGGAAACTTATCTAAATAATCCACGCTATGAACTTGTTCTGTCGGGCAACAATAACACGAATTATCTACTGATAATTTTGAAAGGACCAAAACAGTATCAAATAGGCTTTGAATTAACTGCTATTACATTAGATGATTCCGAAGTTTCATCAGGATTTGAGACCAAGAGCTCAGGGCCTTTCAGGTAAGACTCATTATTCACCCAATGGTATGAAGAAAGGGATTTTTCCAAATGACCGATGGCTGATTTTGTTGCAGATCTGGATTTGCCTACTTGGAACTTCAAGATGTACCAGCTGGCACATATCATATTGTTCCGGCAACATTTCTGCCGGGTCAAGAAGGGCCTTTTTTTCTTACTTGCAAGACATCATGCCGATTCAATCTCAAGAGAATTCAATAACGAACTACTGTTTGCACATACAAGCAACCGAAATAACATGAGCGGCAGGAAGTTAAGCTTCTACCAAAAATGCGTTTTAATATACGAGAGTAACCTACGTCTATAATAATTCTAGCCGCCTTACACACAAAAAAATATTTAAGTAATGACAACTGCGGAGATTGTTACTTGTCACAGCCGCACATTACTATGGTATGGTGGTTATATATTATTTTGTATTTAAACTTGTTACATTTCACGTGAAATTACGTAAATTGTACTTTCATTTCATCCTGTCAACCGAGGTCTGGAATATTGTTTGAAAGCTATAGATTTATGGCCGAGAGTAGTTTGAATACTAAAATGAATTTCACAAAATTCTACTGCTGCTCAGCAGATTGAATTGACATCAAATTCGCTAAATTACCTTTTTTGATCAACAGCGATTTTACACCAACTCATCGGTGAATTGACTAACAAAAGTCTAACTTGAAATCGACTCACTAAGGAAACCTATTTTTATGAATTCGACAAGGAGGGGTGAACGGCAGATAACTAATGCCAAGTGTCATGATCTTGGTTCCGCTGCCATTTCGTCGATTATTGTTTAATACAACTTTGTTTCAATTTCTAGAAAATTGACGGTCGTTCGCATGCCGGGAACAATCGCAAGTTCTGTGCGAGTATTTCGGAAGAAATTTTTTGACGTCTCAAATTATGAAAATATGTCTATGTACTGGAATAATCGGGTATGGAATTTTGAATTTTCCGTTGCGAATGTTCACTCAAATTTTGATTTTACGATTGGTGCGATGGCAAATTATGGGGGTGCAATTCTGGAGCCATTTTTTCATACATAATTCGTCAGGAGTTGTTCGATGTCGACGCCAACTTGTTAACGATTTTGAGTTACAATTAGGTTTTCTCCTAGATAGGTCACGGGTGAAAAGCTCATTCTCAATTAAAACCATGTCTAATCATTTGGGGGAATTATTGTTTAATTTGGGAATTAATAATTATTGAATTATCAAACATTCTTTTCTAGGTGAATAGTTAGCAGATGATGAAAGTGAAGAATCACTACTCTTGAATTGGTCAGGTCATTCGAAACATCAGAGTTCATTAATTACGACTATTTTATAATTTGTGTTTTTGCGTGTACAATATGCGTACTGCCGACGCGATTCTTATGCTCACTGTTCAAGCAGAGGTGTTGTCAACTGTCACAAAACTGATTGCGAAAAACTACATTTAAAACGTACAATGTTGTGGAGAGAAACGTTTTGGGGTAGCTGAGTGAACGAAATGCAGGAATTATAATCATCACTATACTGACAAGTAAATACACTTTCAATATAAAGCATACCGAATACGAGAGGATAAGAAAGGTATTGCTTCTGAATAGAGAATGCATTAATGTACATTTCGATTCAAGGAACTTGAATATATAATACGTGGAATCATGAAATGTTGAAACTTTTGGGAAGTGTGATTTGGGTTCTTTGACGCTAGGTTCTCCAAGAAGCTGACAACACTAGAACGCACACGATATCCCAGAACTGATATCATCGTTTAATATGGCGGCAAGAGTCAAACACCGCTCCGGTTCAAATTATGAATTTTCTCCCAAATGGGTTTATAGTTGTATATATATATATATATATTTATCATCTTCTGAATTGGGGTTTGACGAATTAATAGAAAAAAAAATAAGTTCACATGAGATCGAAATTTTTTTGATAGGTCATTGATCAAATGAAAATGTTTCTACTTCTGTTTTGCATGATTCCATATGGTTCTTATATGTCGCTTTAACTACATATAAAAAGTAGAGCACAAATGGCGTTCTCATAGAAAACACTGATGTGATATGGTGTTGGTTAAGGCATTGATAAAAACTAAACGGCGTTAGAGTTCCGAAACCAAAACAAGCTGTAAATGATTCATCATTCGCGCTGATGGATGAGATATCAATAGTTTTCAATTCCTAGACGGTCAAAGATCACATTGAGACTTATCGCTTTTTTATTTGCATCTGAAAATGACGAAGTTCAATTATAGAGCACCAATTTATACGCATTTGAGACTAGATTTAGCTTGTTTGAAGATTATGGTGATAATATGGGATTGCTCCAAACCTATGCCTTATACAGTAGTACGTCAGTTTTATTAACTTTGCTTTGGACTGAGGATGTTAAACATTTGAGCAACTCTGAGAAATTTTTCAGCTAATTGGTGTAAATCTGTACGAAGACAATAATAACTGATACTTACTGAAGATTGTGATTTTGATGTGCGGAGAAAACTGGAGGACTACATTTGAGATCGAAATATTATCATCGATTTTGAAAATTTCCCAAGTGACAACAAGGAAAACCCTCATACAAACGAGAATGAAGAAAGAAAAGAATTAAATTTGATTCGCATACGGAATTGGATTAATCATTTATGCAAAACAGCTACATCCATATGATGATCTCAGCCTTGTAAGATTATCCCAGATTACCGTTGTCAATCGTTCTATATCCTATAGAATGTGAGTATTTTCCCTTGAAAAAATAAAACATATGGGTACAGGTAAACTATTCGCCTGGTTATCGGTCAACATTCATATAATACACCTATGTTATAGTTCACACGCGAGCTTGCACCCATAACGTTCACTAGTATTTCTATCATTTCGGTGATGATTTCGGTGATGATTTCGGTGATGATTTCTACCAGTTTCCATGAACTGGGCAAGCGTCATAATCGGGCTTCGAGAGCCACCGCAATGTTGGAAGGCACCACATGCGCCTTTTTGAATGCGGTCGGGCCTTAATTGGAGAGACATCTGTATGTTCCACAGATCCCTAGAGCGGGAGTGGGACGAGAGAGAAATATACCTGATATGCCTATATCTATGTGTATGTCTATAGACATATATATGTATGTTTGATTGTTTGCCTGTATATATGTATGTACGTATATATATATATATATATATATTTACCCATTGCCAGATGATTCAGGTGTGTGATTTGAGCGCTTCGTTGACAACGTAAACCAACTCTATGCCAAACTACGATAACCCGTTTGAACCAGGCGATAAAGCAGAAGAAAATCTTATTTTTCTTGGGGTCGTCATCGAAGGATATAGAAGTGGTATAGAGGTAGAAAGATTGTTGTGAGCGTAGACGTACGAGTGTTTTAGGTATAGGACATATAACGATAGCGAATAATTCATCATCGTCCTCGTCATCGTGGTCGTTGCGTCCTTACACGCAGTTTTCCATCATCGTAAGTTTTCCTTAAGGTATCGCGTGTAACAGGTCAAAGAACCCGAACGTCAAGAGTCTTGGGAGACAGGTGGACCCTGTATACAGTTCTTTTGCCAAACGAAGAGATCACCTTCTTCGAAATTCAACACGCGGATACACGTATACAAATATAAATTGTGTGAGATTCAGGTTATTTTTTTGTGTGATTCGATCCCACCAATTGTTCTCGTGGTATTTGGAATCTCCGAGAATTATATCACGGTCGCCCTGATTTCCATTGCTCATTCTTCCTATATCCAATTTTCTCGTGACGGAATGTTGTATAATGTTGTGAAAATTTACCTAGTGAATGTTTTCAGGGCGGTAGTTACTGTTGGTAATCGCATATTAGAACCCACAACGTGCACCACGAGGATGATGTTCAAATGGAAGTGAGATAATAAAGGGACCAAAAAAGAAATAGACGTGTATGACTGCCAATGACATGGGGACATGCACACGAGAGTTTGGATATTTGCGTCGACGTGAAAGCGTCATCGTGGAAGGTGGCAGAAGAATTCTGGTAGCGAATTGGAACGTGGTTTATGAGTGGATAAATATATATATCCACATACATATATATGGATATATTTAAAATCATTATATATGCATATGTATATATGTACTTATACACATGAATACATACATATATTTATTTATATATTTGGTTTCAAGTGGTTTAGATAGAAAAAATTATTGAGCTGAAATCATGGCATCCACGTTCAGTTCAGCAAAAGTACTGATGAATAAGGGTAAACCTCAAGCCGCAGCACATATTCGTGATCAATGTAGCAATACAACGGCTAGTGATGGCAGGCACCGGCATCTAGACGAACTGCTGGATACTCTGTTGAATCCAGGGAAAGCCATTGATGATTGGGAAACGATTGATTGGTGCAAATGGCTCATGGCCGGTGGACGTACGCCTGATGAATTTTCCAATACAGGTAATGAAATTTGTTCGGTGTAAATGAAAATTCGAAAACGTGGACACAATGATGTTGAAATATTATTGTCAATGCTGAAAAACTGTTTTTACATTGCAGTGCGACTTTATGACAATGCTACGACGTGTGGATTGGTGTGGACACCCAACTTTGTGGCGTATAGGTGCCGCACTTGTGGAATATCGCCATGTATGGCATTGTGCACTGAGTGTTTCAAGAAAGGAAATCATCATCGACACGACTTCAATATGTTCTTGAGCCAAGCTGGTGGTGCATGTGATTGTGGTGACACATCGGTAATGAAAGAAATAGGATTTTGTGATCGTCATGGGCCTAAGGCAGCTGTCGATAAATCACCAGCACCGTCAGATTTGATGTGTGTGGCTGAGGCAATGATGCCACGAATGATTTTACGTTTGATTCAACATTTACGTGAAAATTATAAAGTTGGTGCGCCAGAATATCGTGTTGCCATTCAAGATGCTGATGCGTATCTAACAATGTTACTTGATTTGAATCATATGGGTGCTGTTATGCGGCATGTGATGACATCAGCTTTGACCAATCCGCAAAAATATCGTCGATTAATGGATCCTGCTAACACATCAGGCATGCCGGAATATGATAGCTATTGTCGGGAAAGTCATGATATTTACCAAGATGCTATTAAATCGTTGCCAAACCCAGAACCGCCCGATGAATATAAAGACTGTCCATCTTTGCAAGAAGATTTGGTGCATACGACGTTTCTTGAAGAACTCATGTTTTGGACAGTTGCTTACGAATTTCCCCAGAAACTCGTTTGTCTTTTATTGAATATGCTCCCAGATCCTGACTACAAAGAGGCATTAACGCGCGCATTCGTTCTTCATTATGGTCGAATAGCAATGATGTTGGAACGATCAAATGATCCGGATACATTGAGCAATCGTGTTGTTCACGTCAGTGTTCAATTATTTAGCAATGAGCGACTCGCGTTGCGTATGGTTGATCAGCTGAAACTGCTACATGTCATGGTGATAAGCTTGAAATATATGATGAGCAAGATTCTTATGGAGAATACATTACATGCACCAAATAAAAATTTCCATTATGTTGTTGATTGTGAACGACCAGTGATGAAGGAACATTGCTATTGGCCACTCGTTTCAGATCTCAATAATGTATTGTCACACAAACCTGTGGCAATTCGATTCCTCAGTGACGATACACTTTTAGAAATGTGGTTTGAATTTCTGTCAATGTTTCAAGGTATGAATGTCAATCAACGCGAAATGGGTGCTCACGTTGAATTTGAGCCTACCACATATTATGCAGCATTCAGTGCGGAATTAGAAGCGAGCGCTTATCCTATGTGGGCGCTTGTATCGCATCTCCGTGGACCGGAGAGTGCTTCAGTGAGTCGTCGGGCATTGACTTTTTGCTTCAATGCATTGCAAGATTGGTTGGACGCAATAGGATTTACAAGCCCAGATGTCTGCGATGTATTGCATGTATCGTTTCACATCCCTCTTCATCGGTATTTCGCTGTTTTTATGTGTGAAGCTGTGAGACAACGAGGAGTAACTCTCCAAGAATTATTACCACCCACTGACATGCTACATTTGTTAATGATGCATCCATTACGCGTGCAAGTTGCACTATATGAAATCTTGAATGGTCTCTGGGTACGCAACGGACTTCAAATTAAAGGCCAAGCAATGACGTATATTCAATGCAATTTTTGCAACTCTATGGTAGATGCCGATTTATATCTGTTGCAAATATGTGCGACTAAGCTACAATCTGATGTTTTCCTGCGAACCATCATTGATAAATTCCACGTCAAAGAATGGTTGAGTTTACGTAACATCAGATCTCGACAAAATATGCTTCTTATTGGTGAACATGATTCAGCAATGATGGAGAGTTGTCTCATATTCCTTGCGACATTGATTAGCACAAGAACAAATTTGGGGCTCAGTGATTCCGAGGTATCACATCTAGAAATGATGACATTACTATGTATGGGTGATAAAACTCATAGCCAACTGATGGATTTAATGCCGGAACGATGTGGCACAACACCAAACCGAGATTTTGAGCCAGTTCTTGCCGAAGTAGCTCAATATAGAGCTCCGAATCTCGAAGCTAGTGGAACAATGCAACAAGGCATGTACGGACCCAAACCACGAGTTTGGGATGAACTTTATGATCCACTATATGTTCTTCTTCGTGCCGTACATCGTCGAGATTATCAGGCATCAATGGATCGTTACACCGAATATGTGAAACAAACGGGAAAGTTGAAGACTGGGTCTACCTTATGGCCACCATTTCGTCATCCAGCGCCCGTTTCAACTGACTACGATGATCCCAGAATCGTCCTGCGTTCGCGCGTTTTCCATGCGATGGCCCTGGTCATTCTTTATAAAGCTGTGAATGATCACAATATTTCTGAACACATCATGGCATTGACAATCTATCTCTTAGAAATGGCTGTTGTCACTGCCGATGCTCCAGATCATTGCGTAAGTTTCTGTTTTTGAATTAATCAACTATTCGTGATATGTTTCAAATAAATTCATTTTTCAGACAAATCCTTTATGTTCATACATGGGCGATGTCAGTGTTTCATGTACAGTGGAAGACGCCGAATTCGGAAATTGGTTCGACACTGATAATTTAATCGACAATTTGAGAACAGTTATACCTAGATCAACTCTTCTTGATTCACCACCAGATTTCAGTCCTGACGGTAAGATTGCTGGCAATTAACAATCATATTAGACTAACGTGAACAGCATCTTGCGAATGGATATTTTTCTAATATGGAATGGGGTATTTTTGTGTAGTAGGATCAGAGTGGGAGATAGGTAGCGATATTGATGAAGGTTCGTTGATGTTAAATGATGATTATGGCGTTGAAATCGGTGAATTAGCACAAGTTTGGGATTTGGAGCTGCTGGGTGGATCGGATATCGATCCTAGGAATGCAGTCGCGCCGATGGAGACAAGTTCATTGCCTGCGTTACCACCTTCTGAAGGTAAGTAGTTGATAATTTCAATCGAATTTTATACACAAACCTAACTTATGATTTGTATACTAATAATTAGTAAATGATGATCTCCGGTGATTAATATATTAATGAGATATGACTATTCCACTATGGTATTTCACGATTATTGTATAGCTATCGCCGAATGGGGGCTAGTTGTATCTGCGGATATAACGACACATGATAACATCGAAGATGACTCGATGTCTGGTCATCAGAGAGCCTTACTTCCGCCTAATGAAGGATTAATGGCCCTTGTACCTGAGTCCCACACTTTGAGTGAGAGTATGTTTCGGCCTTTCTGAATAATTGTCTGTCATTCGTACTAAAATATGCGACATTGGTAGCAACCCAAAAAACAATTCGGGACTTCATATTACGTAATAATTGAGATTTTCGCAGGAGTTATAACAACAGAAATGCCACCGTTTCCTCACATGCCGCAACGAGCAACGCCCAGCACTGCGACGAGTAATGAAGTGGATCTCCTCCAAGTAATGTTCCCGCGATTGGGGCCTGCACCTGTAACCACCACCGAAATCGTTCCTTCCACATCACATTGTAATCAACAGATCGTTAATAGAGAATCTCAGGTACGCACAACTACTAGAAAATTTTATTCATCTTTCGTAATGAAATAAATTCTGAAACCGATTTTTGTAATTATCAGGGCGGACAAATGTATTTGACAGGGCCCAAATCAGGCGAAAGTATAATTTCTCTCTTATTGAAGTTGCATTCGCAACTTTCTGGTGTACCTGATAGCTGGAATCACGAAGAAATCCCAGCAAATTCAGCATCAGTAGCGGGAAGTAGTAGGGAAAGTACTAGTACAACTTCTGTTGAATCACGTATTGGTGATGGCCCTTTTTTTATTGGCCAGTTGTTACGAAAAATGGCAAATCTTGATATCAAATTGAAACAAGATATTGCAGAAACTAAAAATAAATTGTGGCCGCGAACGAAAGAATGTGACGATGCACAACACGAACGTGAACATCGTGAACGTGAGGATCGACGTAAATTTGCGAAAGAACGTCAGCAAAAGTTGATGGCTGAATTTGCCAATAAACAGAAACAGTTTATGAAAAAAGCAATGGAGACAGATGAAGCAGGTGCATCTAGTATGGATTGGGATCAAACTGAAACGCCAAATCACTTAGCCAGTATAAAAGAATATGACTGTGTAATCTGTAATCAAACCACTCCGAGTACTGAGGAGAAACCAATGGGCCTGGTTGTTCTTGTTCAAGCAACTAGTGTTGTGGGACACGAACGACAAACTCCTGAGCGACTACAATTGCCTACATCTGACGAAGATTCAACAATTCCTCGTCTCGATACACGAGGCGCCCACTTCGATTACAGGATTGATGAAATGGGTCGGCATTTTGATATATTCTCATGGTTATTATCCGCAAATTTAGGTTGGGAGGGTGGCGTTCATGTACAAACATGTGGTCATCATATTCATTTAGATTGCCTCAAAGCCTACAGACATTCGTTAAGGAGTCAACAGCGACAGCAAAGTCTCGCAGTAGATCGTGGCGAGTATCTTTGTCCATTATGTCGTCAGTTGGCAAATTCTGTACTTCCCCTATCGCCACAACTTGGCGAATGTTCGGCAGTTGTACGATCACGTCATGCATCTACAACAGCGATATTAACTGAACTCAATAATTTCCTTAAAGAGATCCAAAGGAATCCAATTTCGTCGAATCTCTCAATGGCGATGGGCAAAGCCATGGAAGAGATGACAGGATTAACTTATTTGAAATATAAACAAAAAAATCATGAACCTACTCATCAAAGTCTTTTCCTCTTCGTCACATCAGTTGGGCGAACTAATTTCGAAGTGGAACTCGTACAACGTGGTGGATCGTTATGCGTACCATCCCCGACAAAAATCCCATTAACCCCGAAGCGTGATTGCATTGTGGCACTCCTCCATGTATTGGCAATGCATGCGCGAGTATTGACAAACTGGCCAGTGCATCACACATGGCAACAATTGTCGGGTTTGCCATCGGATCCAGCACCACCACTTGCCGTAACACCACACGAGCGTGAAGTGCCGCTACTTCTTCGGGATCCAACTGCACTCTTGATTCAGTTTGTTTTGCTTCTTCCGCTACACATTGATCAGACATATTTCTCCAGTGTTGTCAAAGTGATCTACAATCTACTGTATTACCAAGTGATTGTCCAAATTAGTTGTAGTTTGACGGCAGGTGAAAGGGGAAATATCGCGAGACAGCCGTGCCAAAATAATTCTCAAACGCCAATTTCGTCAGAAACTATTCTGCAGAGAGTGATAGAACATCTTGGTCAAACGGATTTTTATGGCGATGATCCAACTTATCGTTCGATACGTTCCATAGAGCAACAAATTCAAACACTGTGTTTACCTTTCCTTCGGGTGGCAGCGCTCTTACGGCATCATTTATATTCACAACCACTTCCACTTATACGAACATCGCAGACAGAATTTGTTCGATTAGTTTACTATTTGGAACTTGTTACTGAGGGCATGGATTGGGACTGTTTCAATGCTGCGGTAGCACTCAACTGGCAAAACGAAGAATTGAGTGTCGCGGTTCCCAGAATGTGGTGTGATCAATTTCTCGCTTTCTACAATAGGAGTCAAATTGCAGCTAAGCGACTGGTCATTGATCAACATATTAATTGGCAGGCACCAAAATTACTCAGTCTTCCACGAGAGTATGAGAAACTTTTCACGGTAATATAACATACGTTAAAATCAACGCTACATACATCTCCTAATTGGCTTCTTTTATAATGAATTGTCTTTGCAGTATTATCACGCGAGACCATGTCGCAAATGTGATTCGGTACCGCCAGAAATAAGTATATGTCTGCTGTGTGGAACAATTGTTTGTCTCAAGCAGAATTGCTGCAAATACGAAAATGTCGGCGAGGCTGTACAGGTAAATTTAGGTTTTGGCGTCTAAAATGAAAAAGAAAATAATTTATTTGTTCTTCTTTCTGTCAGCATTCAATTAACTGCGGCGGAGGTACTGGTATTTATTTGGTAGTGACATCAACGTATATAATTGTAATACGGGGTCGCAGGGCATGTCTTTGGGGTTCGTTATATCTTGATGATTTCGAGGAAGAAGATAAGGATCTGAAGTAAGTTTGTTTTTATATGAAATTAATTTATACATCCACGACGATTTTCGCGGATTTATCACATAATAATTCGTTCCGCCAATTCTTTGTAGACGCGGTCGACCATTATACTTGAGTCACGATAGGTATCAGCTACTTGAACAACAATGGTTGGCGCATCGATTCGATCATACGAAAAAAACATGGGTATGGCACCGCGATGCTCTGTGACAATCGTCATAATTGAATGACTACAACGCCACCGTTTCTCAATAATAGTGAAGGGTCTGTGTAACACAATGCCTGAAAAGTACATTGATGTTAATTCGATATGACGATGCGTTTGGATTGTTTTCCCAACACAACAATGAATAAAGATTGGAGTTGACGAAATGGAAAGGAGGAAGAGGGAGTGGGCGAGAAAAAGTGTTGAAGGGAGCGAAAGACGAGAGGGAAAAGCGCGCGCGCGAGAAAGGGAGAAAGAAAGAAAGAAAAGAAAAAAGAGCGAGAGCGAATTTGAATATATATATTTATTGTGATTTATGATGTAACACTGATTAGAAAATAGTATTAAGCATGCGCCGAAGTGACCGGATTAATAAAAACGAAACAATAATGGTTTTACTTCTATTCTCTAATAAATAATGAGAATTTTATTAGATGTGATAGCGGAAAATATGGTCAACGGATTGGATTTATCTAGGTTTATTGAAGGAAGTTCTCGGCGTTTCCTTGTGTGAAATAGCCACTCCAGCTTGTTGAAATTTGGTGACAAATTATTCTCTCTGTCTGCAGAAAGAATCGATACCGATTACATGCGGATATAGGACATAGGGGAATAGATATTGTTATACTATCCTGTAAGATTCATTTCATGCTAGATCTCAACGACGAGATGAGCATCGATCACAACCGTGATTTTCCCCATTTCTAATTAGCATTCTTTTCAGTCGAGCACACCCTGTAAATATGTGATGCAATGTTTCCTGCAAATTCTGATAGTTGATGAAATAACATGCCGCAAATAAACGATGGGTGAAAATATGCGTACGTAATGAAGAACATAGACATGCGACAAACGGAGTAATTTTTGTAAACGAACTTGTATATACATAGTCCCATCAATATTTTTACGAATGCGTTTTCGCTTCTGGTGCAATCGAGAAAACATTAAACGTTGTGGAAATTTAATGCTTGAAATCATTGAGAGGAAATATTATACGTTGATGAATAGAAGACATAATCCCATATGACCCTTGAATAATAATTATATGAATCATATATGTCCAATTATATGTCTAATAAAAAAAAAAAAAACAAAACAAAAAAAAGAATTCTATAAAACATGTAAAATTTTTCCGTCACAGATGCACTTTCAACTTTGAAATCCAATTTGTTCAATCCAGTTCCCGACATGAAGTTTTATGCGTCACGACAAAGTCTTTAAATCGATGAAGTTGTATAGGAACCAAGCTAGATATTATAAATAAAAATTAACTTTAACCTGATGAATCATGTCTTGATGCATAGCCATGGCTGAAAAATTGAGAGAATCGAAATCGAAAATACGAGAACAGCGAAATGATCTTTCGTTGTTTACTTATAATACAACGCATTATTGCATTATCGAAAGGAAGTGTGATGTGTCACACTGTGAAAGATGGGGGATGGTCACCGGTCCAAAATCTTCCAACATTTTTAAAAACTTGGGTTTCGTACTATAACGTGAGAATTGAATTTTACATGTTCCTTCAATATCTATCATAAATATTCAATTACTTCACCCTTACACTCAACCATATTTCAGGATTATGTGCCCATCGATAATTTCCTCAGAAACATCAGACATATTTATTTGACACAAAATCTGAAAACATAAGCGTGAAATTAGTGATATAATAGCAGATACACCTCCAATCAATCATTTGTATATATGTGAGGTTATGACAGTTTATTTACCTCAACGGCTTCTATGAAAGGGTCAAAGGTTACAACATTCATTACAGTCCCATAGGAAGGTCAGATTGGTGGTTTACCTTGATGTTCCTGATGACAAAAAATGTAGTTGAAGCATTCAAATATAGATGGTATTAATATCAGAACCTATAGCCTGTCCGTAATAATACTCATGGGTGTAATGATTTGAAAACGTTGCGTGATGTTTACATATACCTACAATAGCTTTGCAAAGCGTTGAGTGAAATTCAAACGCCTGAATATGCTTACAATGCATGAATTCTTCCTTGCGCTACTCATCGTAAATTGATGTGTGTTCATTTGACGTGTCCAGACGAAATTCTACTCAACGCTTTCCAACGCTGAGTTAGTCTAAATACACCCGATGATTATTTGTATCGATTATCCAGTTGCCGACGGAAACTTAGTTAATCGAACGATCGAGTGTGAAACGAGTAATCGCACAGTAAACTTTTTAATGTTCAAGTTAAATCGATAAGGTTATAATTTTATCTCAGTGAATAATTTGGCTGAGATAGAAATAATTCATTACAAACTACGAAAATGTAAACTATAACTACCGAAAGTTTGTGAATAAGAGAAATTGAATAACCATGGCTACTTCGGCAGATGTGGCAACGGTAAATTATTATTACCCTAGAATCCAATACCATTCAACGAAAATTTTAACCTCAAATTGTGCTCCTATTCAAATTACAATTATTCATTCATGATTGGGCTAAACCTCAGGGCAATTTTTGCAGGTGCGAGTGCGAACATACTTGAATCAACCATTAGTGGAGCGATGTCGGGATCTGGGAATGCTGATAGAAGAATCTAGTACAACAGAATTGCAACATGTATTTCCGATCCTTATTGACGCAATTTTTGGTGTGACCAATAACTGCGGCTGGTGTTTGCATAGTATTGATTTGAAAAGGACTCCGTATGAGTACGAAACTTTGTGCCATTTTCTCGGACCACAGGGTCCAATTTTTTCTTTATGTTACAAATTGCTACCGGATTGTTATCTAAAGTACGACTTTCCAGTATCATATCTCCCTACTAAGATTAAATCTATGTTAGACGAAGGGATAATTCCACCATTTTATTCAGACAAACTCAAAAATGATCAGAACAGTCGCGTTCCCGGTGCCTTATCAATGAATCCATTCGAATATTACATTTTTCATTTTGCGTACCATTTAACAAATCCGTGGCTCCAATTGCAACAATCCGACAATGTTTGGATGAATTGGGAAACTGTTTATGTTCAGCTGGCCCAATCTTATCTGTATCACTTCTTACCACGTGACGATTCGCCAGTGCTTCCGATAATTGCTCCATATGTTAAGAAAACACCACCAAGGAAATTGATGCAGTCACTGGATTCGAAGAGAATGCTAACACCACGATTATTAAGAACTTCTATACTCACTCCCGTAAGTCCAACATCACAAGGAACACCTCAACAACAATGTCTACCTCAAGTTTGGCGCAGTGAAACAGTAGTTCAAGTATTTCTGGATTTTTGGTTAGACTATACGGAGGAAGACAAAATGATATCACAATTGAATTCACGTCCCACTATGTCATTGCCGCGACGGCATAGCATTCATTCAGGTGAACATATACGATTAGTTCGTGCTTTTATAAAAACGTTACACGAATTTGCAAATAGCGCAAAAGGTGATAAAAGCGCAATGGATGAATTGAAACGTGTGATACTACCTTCGGTACAAGGAAAAATTTACACATTCCTGCACAAAGCTATTTATCATTGGCCCCTTGACAGTTCTTTTAGACTTATATTGGAAGCTTGGTTGAGTTTCATACAGCCATGGCGATATATACCAGAATCAGGAATAATCAGAGATGCTGGAAGACTTAACGAAGAAGACCATGGGAAAATCCACGATCCATCACGATGGATATCATTTGTTGCAAATAATTTACTCGCTTACACCGCAATATTTCAACAGTTATTACCGCGATTCATGCGAACTGACTTGGTTGCTCCAAAAAATGCTCTCATGCTCTTCCGCGTGGCAAAAGTTTTTTCTCAACCACATCTAGTGTCAATATTATCTGAAATAGAAAATTACATGGATGATGCCGTATTAAGTCGTGGCAAAATATCATCCAGTCAATATAGTGCTATGGTGAGGCAGCAAATTCTGGAACTGGAAGGACCCACATATCAATATGTGCCTATGTTTTCCGCGACGACCCTCTCCCAAATTGCACGATTACTGAGAACGATGAAGCAGGCGCATCTTACTGCAGTGAGCATAATTGAGGCTTTGGAGAAGCGGAGAACTGAAAGACGAATTTTGAAATCGATATGGGAATTTTTCAATGGTGAAGAGTATTCAGCTGACGAAATCGGCCTCGCGGAACGGAAACGCGTTCCCGGATTTTTGGCCAGTGCACAACAATACTTGATTGAGATATTCCAATTAGAGGACATTCCTGAAGTAGCTATTGCCGCAGATCAAGATTACCATGATAGCATTTTGTCAACGTCATTCTGTCATCAATCATACATGGATTCGACCATGAATCTTAATCGACCCGGCGTTTTCATGCCTATCCAAGGTCAACGTCATAATTCTCAATATATTGAATATATGGGGGATCCAGAATTACAACCAGTTCAAACCAATGAATGTGCTATTCTTGTGCGTTATTTATATCGGTTTTGCGAATTTATAAATTCTCAATATGCAAATGAGATTACAGCGATTTATAATAGAAATGGATTCCTCGGTAATATTGCGAGAAGAATTCTACGACCATCGACAACAGTTATCCAATTGCCGAAGCGAACACCGTCAGGATTCTGCCCAGGTGATGAATACCGTTTACCACCGCGAGTATCATTGAGGCTTTTAGCTAGCCATAATTTTCTTGTATCAATGCTTTTTGGAGCATCGATATTCTATCTAATGGGCTATGGAACATCATTATTCATCTTATTCTGTATGTGTTGTTGGACGACATACATTGTTGTTGGCGCCGTATGCGAACCTTGGATGCCACGATATCGTGTTGACAGGGATACGTGATGTTCAGTTTTCTTAATGAATTGACTGACATTTTTTAGTCCAACGTTGGTCACGTTTTCCAGTAACAGGCGTTAGATCGGACTACTGGTTATATTCTTTCGTCACTGTTTACGCGATGCACATATTTCGCTGATCTGTCTAAAAATTTCATTTTGATAAATAAACATATTGATAGTACAAATAATGTGATGCGAGAAGTTGTTTCATACCTGGAAAAGATGGCGATTTAGTTCTACTTATTATTTCAATTGAATATATACATGTATATATATATTGTGAATAGATAGAACAGACTTGTCCTGACTCGAAGAGGGAATGATTGAAGGTGTGAAATTTCGATCTTTCTATCGTTATCAATTTTTCTACCATGATCATGGATCCTCAACATTTTCTGCCTCATTTCATTTCGATATGAGTGACTCTCTGTTGAAAATTCGACATTGAGAAAAATTTAACATGGCGCGCCAACTTCTCCTTTATTAAGTTCAGGATAAAAGTAATGTACACAGTTGCTTGTGCTTACATGATCGCTCGACAAATTGTATCGCTTAATTAGATGTCACAGACGACTCGGGAGAGCTTGTGATAAATAACTACCTCTCACATATCTTGATCATGAGAATTTCTCAAACTCACGTTACCATAGGACGTAATTGACGACGGAGAAGGAAATGGAAGATGACGTTGAGGGTAAAAAAAAAGAGGTAATACGATATAGATGAAAAAAAAAAAATGTGGTGAAACTAGTTGACGAAGCTCGAACCAAAGGTGATGAATTCTTCTGGTATTGTTCTTCTCTTGTCGATACCTATATTGTATATGAAAAAAATTTCCGAAAATCGATCGAATATATTGTAAAATGTCATAATTGATTAGTAATCAATGATTACAATTACTTTATCATATTACACCACCAAGAAATGATTCGGTCACTATTTGAGATTATTTGTGTTGGACTCCACAGTGGTTCAATGATAGGGACTGTTCTTCTTTGAATAAAACCATGGTGGTGTATTTCGCTTTCTTGGCGAATCAAAACAGGCATAAAACGAACAATTCTACCTTTCGCCGCGATTGATTGGCCGTTGAAATCCATTATTCGTTTTTCCGATTTGTGGCTCTGAATATTCACTAGGAAGCTATTAAATGACGACAATTTAGAAGGAATGTTTGTCTATGAAATTTGAAAATTTTCATAAACAAGTCAAATTCTTCTCCTATTGCAATTGAGTATGTGATTAAAATTGTCGCAACAAATTCGTTATAGTTGTCTTCCCGAAATTACTGTCGTTTTAGTTGTTTATAATGGTTTATCAACGATTCTGCTGCAAATACGAAGAAATATATCCAAATCTCATTTGTGGAGACAATGATTCTACATATATTGTGACTATTGTCATTTTCCTTCACTCCGATTATTCGGACGATATGTCGAACGAGAGGACACAAAGTTGGAATATTGACACTCAATCTACTGATATTCAATAGCTCGGAATGTATCATTCAACGCAAGATGCCTTAATATTTTATCTAAAAAATTCATAACAATCGAAAACGGGCTTGTACAATAACTTCATCAACAGGGAATTAAAATTTTTGATGTTTATACTTGCATATCATAGATTTCCCGAATTACATCAATGCCGATACAGAAGGATTGAAAATTTTTGGTAATGTGGAAAAAATTTTGTCACGATCATCGGAAATTTGTTGGTAGAATATTGGAAGAAGAGAACCAGTTATTATTTTGTCAGTGAGATTCGAAACGTTGACAGAAATATTTCAGTTTCTTCAAGTCGCGGTATTTCTATCCTCCCCACAACGCTTGCGCAATCACAGAAGGCTTTCATACGTGAATGTCAGACGCCTCATCGTAATTTTCTAGTTAGGCACAATGTGTAGGAGACAATTTGTTCCTCGTTTATGCCTCATTGTAAAGACTGCAAGAGATTTACGAGCAATCAATGTTACAAAAGATTGCAGAATAAGATCCTGTATCCTGATAATTGACTTTTGAGTTTAGTAGCTTCTCCTAACAATTGTTCTCAAAAACATGATAGAACTGTTTCCAATCCAAACGATGGGTTATGTATTGTTGTTTCCTGTTGCGGAAAAGTATAGCAATTGAGATCGATGTAATTCACAATAAACTACAATCTCTACATGAACGATTAGAGAAGCGATACCTGCGGAATAAATGGCACGTAGATGGAACAACATGCGACCTTGCATGATATTTTTTGTTGGTTCATAAGCAGACAGATATATTTCGGGAGAATCTATAAGACGCGTGACTGAGTTTTGACGTGATACAGAATGTCAATATGGAATTCGGACGAAACACTTTGATTATCAGAAACATTGCTCGAAGTTAACAAGATGCAATTACTAATTCACATTAGTCTTTGCAGTCTGATGTGCCACTCATATCAATCCATAAAAATGCGTCTACCTGCACGATCGATGAATTTGTTTGAACATAATTTCTCATACCATGTGCTTCCATGCCCTTAAGAATGTAGAATTGTCGCAATAATCAAGGAAATTTGGAATGAACATTGTATATGCTATCATGTAGGATATTACAAAATAGATTCATCAATCATAAGAGAATGATGATAAACATTTACTACAGGAAATATAAGTTATTATATGTATTTTCTTTCATTACAATGATGAAGAATTTCTATGATTAAGAGAATCGACTATTGAGGTCAAAGTTACATGTTAATATCACAGTAATTTTATGTCGTATGATATTATAAATTCAAAATATGTTTTATTTTGAATGTGATATTTAGTGGTGACGCTGAGGTCAAAACTCACCATACTGAATTAATGTCCTTGCAACGAATGGATTAATTTTTTCGGTTCGATAAAATCAGGTAACTCTTAAATGTCATATTTCGTTTGACATCCTCATTGCTTGTACAGCTACTCGGGAACATCACGATTCGATCAAATTTATGATGGCAACCATATCTTTATACGTTTTCATGTCTTCATTATAATCACTAGTGCTACATCTACTACCACCACCACCACCACCACCACCACCAACGTCACCACCACCACCATTGCAATCAACGAAGGCGTTGACGCTAATACACTTGACGGAACACATTTAGTCCAGCAGTTATACTGTGAAGAGAAAACATCATCGATTTAAACAATATAGATGTGTCAGAGAACACGTAATTTTGTTAAAATTCAGAATTATTATTTAATAGTGACACGGTTTACATCCTAGAATCAATGGTAACAGTTAAGAGTGGTGCAGAGTGTTTCGTCGAAGTATTTCTAAATGAATTGGGCAAAAAAATAAATTTGGTTTTACAATGAAACTATGTAAAGAAAATCGTATGGAAGCGGACGCATGTGAAGAAAATCAAACTTATAGACGGAATGGGATTCTTTCGACGCGATACATGACTTAATTGATATAAACTGTCAATACCAAATTCATAGTTGATCATGAAAAGCCATACAACTACATACATGCAAGTTATCGTATTATCCTTCAACAATCTACGCTCATATGAGAATCCAGATTATCGTATTTGTTTATTTCATATTCAAAGAACGTAATGAAAAATGAGATTATAAATTTCGACGGGAAGCTATGACAATTTTAGAAGCTGACGAATTTTGACACAATCCTGTGTTAGTAAAATTTTGGGACCAACAAGCGAGAAAATGGATTGATGATAATCAAACGAGTGTTTCAACGGACCGCGATTATAATTCAAAATATCGAATTGGCATAAATCTCATAGATGTATTGAACAAGATAATGAAAAGCAACAAAAATACTTTCAGGAAGCAAACGCTGATTAGAACATGGCGGCTTCAATGGGCTCCCATCATTTACATTCAAGTGAACAGTCAATATTCATGAACAATAACACGATGGCCACCTCCACTGCAGAATTGAATCTGCCTTATGCCGTTTGTGAAATACTCGTTGCAGTATGTGCGGTTGTTGGTAATGGCCTTGTTATCATTGTTTTTAGTAAGAACAGAAAATTACGTAGACGGACAAACTATTATATTATATCATTGGCAACTGCTGATCTCCTTGTGGGCCTCTTCGCTATTCCCTTTGCAATTCTTGCGAGTATTGGTTTACCGCAAAATTTCCACGCCTGTTTATTCACTGTATCTGTACTCGTGGTACTATGCACGATCAGTATATTCTGCCTCGTGGCTGTATCGATCGATCGTTACTGGGCGATACTCTATCCCATGGGGTATTCAAGAAATGTCCGGACCAAAACTGCCATCGGTAAGATCCGTTATAATTAGACCAATCATCATTTTTATCCATCTAAATGACTGTAGTATAACGTATATTGGAAAGAATTACACTAGTACAGGCAATCTAATCAATAATATAAATTAGCTTTTGTGGTTCATCACATGCGATGGTGTACAGACGTAATCACTCCGTCGAGAGAGACGTTCGTGACTATCGCGAGTAGGATAATATGCAGCACTTGTCATTATGTTCTTCATTTCTTTTTTAATTATTCGGGGAATATTTCGTGGTCATCATTACTTAATCTTTTTAATTACAAATATTACAGTTATAATATGTGTCTGTTGGATAACGGGAACGCTCGTAGGATTCCTTCCATTATTTGGATGGAATGCTGGACGTAAATCCAGCGATAAATGCATATTCACTGATGTCATGGACGACAGTTATCTCGTTTTCCTTTATGTTACAACAATTATTTTCCCAGCTCTTCTAATTGCCGCATTTTACGCGCATATCTATCGGGTTATAGTCAAACAGGTGAGTGGTCAACGATAGTTTGGAATAGCATCCTTAATTATTCTGTGAAATTTTGTTGCAGATGCAACAGATACTGATAATGGAACCAGGTAAACAATTGGACAAGAATCATCATAAATCTGGAACAATGTTACGATTACTTGGTGCAGCACAAAAACGCGAAATCAAAGCTACACAAAACCTTTCGCGTATCGTGATATTTTTCATCATGTGTTGGTTTCCACTCTATACAATCAACTGTATTGAGGCTTTTTGTCATGAATGCAATACTAATTTGTATCTCATAAATTGTTGCATTATTCTGTCACATCTAAATTCTGTGGGCAATCCCGTGCTATATGCATATCATCTGAAAGACTTTCGTGCAGCTCTTAAGAGATTCATTTATTGCCTAGTCCTGTGGAATACGACTGAACAGCAAGGGAAATCAGTGCATGAATTATCCGCACATCGCACTCTTATGATGAATAATCAAAGACATCCACGACGTAACCTGGCTAATGTTCCAGCGATGATGAACCCGAAAATCGAGCGCATAATTGCTGAAAAATCACCAGAAACGGGCAATACTATGCAAACGGATCTCGATCCGATTGCGAAAAATTTACTCGCATCAACCCTCATCCACAAGCGGGATAACGATTCGTTTGTAAATTTCAATATGGATCCCAGTAGCGAGTTATCAAATATCCAAAACGGTCGTGCGATTCCAAAGCTCATTCCACAAAATGAACTATTTAATATTGAGTTGCACCCATCCAAACTCGAAAACATAACGAAATATATCGACGAAGAGCCGAATACAATATCAACAGTTGCCAGTTCATCACTAGTTGATGCAATTTTTATTACTGGGGAAGTTGAGGAAAATTTGTCATCAAACAGCCGTTTTCCCGATGAACCAACTGCTACTTCCCATTAGTATATATATAGACTTCCTAAGATACATCTCGACATTAAGAACTATTTGAGACTGATTACTCATCCTTAGTCACATTTTTTCATAAATTTCTTGGATCATAAGTCAGATATGAGTAAAAAAGGATGTGAAGTATATTTAAATTGCAGTGATCGCTCCAGTGAGTTAACTTTCTATAAATCAACGTTTCTAACAGTAACTCAATCAATGCCACCCTCTAAAGGAATTACTATTCACGATTGGTCGGGTATATTTCAGATAGCATTCTACATAATTGACATTATAAAGTTTACTTGAGAATCATCAATTCGCACATTCGAAGCATTGAAATTCCAGCTATAACGTACTTCTACTTATGAGCGGTATGATACAGTATATATTTCAATATTTGTACTTGTTCAAAAAGTAATCACTGGGCAGTGAATATTGTCAAAGATCTGGGAAACATTGAAATAAAAGTTCATATGTTAGTTATTCGGTTAAACATATTTTGACCATATACATCACTAACAGTCATGGTATACCCGGAAGGAAATGCTCAGATGTGAGAATGTATGGGCTTACATATACATGATGAAATATGCTTTCATATATGATTGTGTAGGATTATGCATGCTTAAGTCTGATCTCATGTATGGATCACATCTACGGAAAAAGTGTAATTATAATAATTAATGATCAGATATATCTCCATACATGAACATACATATACAATTATTCATGTACACATATGATCATCTGAATATAATACATATATATCATTCATGATTTGTTCATCCGCGGCCAAAAATACTCATATATATATTTATATATTTCGCACATAGAAGAAAACAAAGTCAGATATGTTCATGTGTAAGTACTCTGGTAGAATCAGATCCGAAAAATTTCTATTTGAGCACATCGATCATTCATGTTCATGATCAGATAGGGCCATTTTTCGGATTTGATCAGATCTGAGTATTCATATGTGATCAACTTTGCACATTTTTTCCCTAATAATGAGTGTTTCATCGCTTAAATAATTGTCTCTTATGTAATGTGCCATGCCATCGTTGATTTAATATATAAAATTCACGGTGAAATTATGTTACGCCTCATTTGTTTCTTTTGAACTTGTTATTATATTGCATCAATCCTACTGAGACTATGAATCATTATATATGTTAACTATTGTACATGTGATGATAGTGATGGAGTATATTAATAAATGGTATTGTGAGTGGAAAATTGAGCATAGCATACAAATAATGATCCATATTTATCGAAAAGAGTAGTAGGCTGTAAAACGTCTGACTGCATTAGTTTGAACGCATGCACTGAAAAAAAAAAACATTTCTGCGATTCAATGCGTATAGTTTTCACTCATCATTTCTTCCTAACGACTCTTAATATAGTGAGTATATTATTCAAATCAAGATTGCAAAATCGACAAGAATTAGATTATATTACATAGAGTGGTAAAAACGATTTTAACTGATTATAATTGATTAAGTTACAATTACGGGATCACAATTCACAGGAGTTTAGGGATAATCGAATTCAAAAGAAATAGGAAGCGAATTCTAGTTTTTGTCGCGTCAAGTAAATAGCTTTACCTCATGCAATATTTATTAGGTTTGAATACAACAACACTTTATGAAAATATCTGTTTATTTATTAATTTGACCGTAAGTTAATCGTGTTTTAGACAAGTTGTTCTACTATTGCCCACAAGTGGCGTTAGTATATAAGATGTGCTCGGGCCTCGGAGGCCCCATAGGCATAGCACTTCGATTCATTTCCCAACATGCCGACGAGTAGCAGTAGTCCAGTATCTTTTAGAATGCAGTGTTCATCGATCGATATATAGCAAATTCAATCTTTTTCTAACAATACACGCGAGAATTTCGAAGGCTGTTATTTGATTTTTTATCATATTAAGAAATTTGAGTGTATACGGTGGTGATAAATGTCTTTTGGAATGAGTTACTTTGAATATATAATAATAAATAGTTTTGCGGCTTCTGATACTTGTTGATTGATTGAAGAATAAAAGTGAAATGAATCCAAATGAAGTCGAATTTCTTGGAGAGAAAGGAATAATCTCTATAGTTCCAAATTTTAATTTTGGCCAAATTCATCTCATCTCCGGATCAGTGGGTCCTTTCAGGGCTGGTTTACCTGTTAATGTACCCATTTGGTTGGCAATCAATCTCAAACAACAACAAAAATGCAGGATAATTTGCCCCGAGTGGATGGATCTTGACAACCTAGAGTCAATCAAGGAGAATGAAAAATCATCAAAGTAAGACCACTGGTTTTTCATAGTGTATTTAGCAAACAATCACAATATTCGTAACAGTTGCGATTACATACCAAGTTCATAACCTATTTTCAGAATTATATTTGGTTGAGCATGAACCTCTTATCCTGAAAACAAAATTAATTTCAACTGAAACATGTGTCCGAGGAAGTAAATATCCCGGAGTGATTTTTACAATTGCAAACAATTCGGTGCCGCAGGCCAAGTCTGCGTAACAATCTCTTCTTTCGTTCACCTGCGTTGCTTCCAAGATTCTATCTCAAAAATGGGACTGGAACTGACGAGAATAATTAGATATTCATTCACCAATTCACGTGTGTTTTTGTTTCTTAATATCCCAATTTTTTTACTCTAGAGTCCTTGCCATCTGAAGATCATAATTTTTCATGTACACCCCATACGTTTGCGATGGTCACAAAAACGAAATAATTGAAAAATTGATAGTGAGAATTATAATGAAATTAAAGATGAAACTTGGAAATATTTTGATAATATTATTTCTATCTTTACTAGGGTTTTCACAGCAATGCCGAGTAATCATTACATGGATGAAGCGCACATGATATTGAATATCGCAGCGGAGGACATTACTGATGTTGACAATATCAGAACATCCATTAAAGTATCGGAAAATATCACGCATAATGAAAAAATACTCTACAACCATGTAACAGTAAATTTCAATAAGATGATTTTGTTTAGGATATATGGGACATAAGAATGTCCAAGCTGCGCACTTCCATTGACGAATTGTTTAAAGATGACATTGGTGTACATGCAATTTTGAATCATCTGACACCAATGGAGATTGCTAATATTCGACCTATATTACAGATGGCCATGGATGAATTATTGAGAATAAAAGCAGTTAGTATTTTTACTAGTCATATCTGCACCCAACAAATACGTTTCTTACGAATTGGTAAAAATGATGGTGTAACTTATTTTTCAGTGTGACTTGCCTACGGGAGCGCCACCAAGTCAGGATTCTCAGTGAATAAGTGGAATTTTGATCACTGGTTTTTTGTTCTTAAAATTACGATGTAGCGTTCAACATATTAAAAATTGAAATATCAATGCTATTATGGGAACTCAATATGATAGAACGAATATAATGAGGAATGATGGGGAAATATCAGTTACAGCATGTTTTGCACATGGAAAAGTGGTTCTGCATGAAACGCAAACTTACTCAGTCCACATTATTGAAAAACTTTTTGTTTCATTTGTTCACACAGCCATTACCATTCCAAATGTATGTGCGCATTTCATGAGACAGTTTAATAAAATTGTTGTTATTCATATCTGTATTCAAAAATGTATTTACAATAATAGTCCCTCTAGTTTTTCATCAACGACAGTTTCAATCTTTTAGTTCTGCATTCATATTGGCAGTTATTTACATTTTACTTATAGAGTATTCATGAACATGCTGTGTTGTATCTAAATAATGATGATTAGTGCTACTGTCACGTGAACGACATTTTGGTGATTCAGTTCAATTATAAAATTTCGTTAATTCATGAACGAAAGAGTAACTTATTCTTAAACAGCGACAATTTTGCTGGGATCAACTTTAACTCTAATGAACATGGTATCATCTTTGACGAAATGGCGTTTTTTCACCATTTCATGAGAGACGAAACGTGGAAAACCAAAACCCAATGAATCCGGTTCACGACTAGGCCGTTGAAAATTTTTCCATGTTGGGTCAGGTATGAAACTTTCAACGATATTACAAGCTTTTTCTGCTTGGACCGTTTGATCAAACATTGTGAATGATACACTGTGTGAGAATGGCCAACGTAATAGTGCATCGTATTCACCTGGGAGAATTTTTATATAAATAGATATGTGACTACTTTCGCCTGTGCCATTCCCGTTCAGGAAAATTGATGCCTAATGAAGAAAAACATTTTTAATAGAATAGTCTGTGCAATAGAATTATTTTTAGGTTCTTAATTACTGATGAAAAAATACCTGAAGCTTGTATCCATACTGACTAGTGTAGAAAGGTGGACTAACCAGTTCCATACCCTCTTTAGCTTTTGCTTCAGTCATTTTAGCCGCGTAGTCGCTAATTTTCCATATGAGAGTGCCGGTGTAATTAAGGGATAGTTTGTTCATAGCAGACTTCAAACTTGTTATTTGATGTTGTTGTTTGTTGACAACGCTGCACATAAGGCCAAGATGTAGCTTAACTGATTCTTCTATGTGCTTATCCAACATGAATCGATTTCCCTAGAAAGATAATTCTTTAAATCTACATATTCAATTGTAATTGAAGTTTTCACGTTCATTCGTCGGCAGTAAACATACCTTAAATCGGCATCCGGCATCTTTGTATGTACATGGAAGGAGATGTGTTGTGCAATGGTCTTTAAGGTGCACTTCTAAATCTTCACGTGGTAAAACAGCAGTTTCACAACGATGTGGACAAGCAACGGGAAATCTGCCGCATTTAGCATGATGGGCACCCAATGTATCGAATACAAATTCTTTACAGCAATATCGACAAGCAACAAGTCTTTTCGCGCACTCGCCAAGTTTGTGTTGGCCCAAGTGCCTTCGTTGTACTTTCATACCACACTTATTTTCACAATATAGTGGTTCATATCCACATGTACCCAAATGCTTTTCAAGAGTATGTCCGGTGAATTCTTTGGCACAAAATTCGCACCGCGCACGACGCTGTGCACAAGTATATTTGAGATGATCTTCCATCAGGACTCGTGGTATCATCGCGCCACATTTGTTGCTACACGGTACGGCATCGTGTTTACAAGTATTCAAATGTGCCTGAAATAGAAATGGGCAGTTAGATCAAAACTATTGATGAGTAAAAAAACAGTCAGAGAACTGTTAGTGATAATATTAATTTTTCGATTATTCACCTTCAATTTTCTCAGTTCATCAGACCATTTACAACCATCCTTATGATGAATGCAGTAGACAACTGAGCCCATAATCGCCTTCTCTGCCTCTAGGTCTTGGAAAGTCTGCAACAGAATAATTATGTTTATTAATTCTATATCTTGAAGGTTGAAGATACGGATACAGACGGAGCATTGATGTCAACATCCTCAAAACACCTGTACAGTATATATGATTTGTGATGGCTAGCATGAAAATATCTTTGAACAAAAGTAATTAGGGACCCATCGATCAAGTGAAATAGTTCAATTCCAAAAATTTTAAGACTGTATTTCATGAAAATGTAGCTGGATTGATTGAATAAACATTTTGACGTTTACATTCATCATACATGTCTACATGATCTCAATCAATTTGCAATCGATGCACTTACACAATCCTCTGTAGGATATTTACAGATGGCCTGAGGTTCCATGTTTTTGCATATATAGAAAAGATTCCATATATAATTTAATGCATTGTCTGATGAATTTACTTGCGGGTTCGTTATTAATTGAAGATGTATATACTTTCAATTTATTTGATCTTACTCTTTTTAAAATTGGTCCCATAATGTAACTCTACAGTGGACCGGAAAGGAAAAACGCTGCAGGAGAATACTGCTCACAGGAAGACTGCGTGGGTGGTTCACTGTAATATTTCAACGCCAACGAAATTATCATTGTGGGGTCCGACGCGTTGGTGCATTCGGTTCTATTCTGAACTTCGCGGTCAGGAGATACCGGCTCCTAAAATCGTGCTTGACACAATCATCATTAATTTTTTTCTGCAAGTCTATTAATGATTGAAAATCGCTTCTGGCATCTTATTGAAAATTGATAGAGCTGAAGCTTCAGTATCATGATTTTTTCACAACTGGTAATTCCCGAATAAATATATTAATGTTTGAAAATAATAATTCTTTGATTATTTTCAACGAAGTTTTGCTTTCGAATCCTGCACTGTTTTTCACTAATCGCTGACGCTCCACAAAAAGTTGTGACTGGCAAGGTCGTGGAACTCAAACCGTGGATTGAGGCCTACGATAATACAGCCATGCAAGACGACGCCAAGTAGATACAACAGGCTCCTTTTCTTCAATATCCATAAGACGAGAGATTTATTGATTACAGAATAAAAGTATTCGCAACAACGTAGGAAATCACTAATATTATTAACCGTATGCCTGAAGTGAAAAATAATGCAAGAAAACACGTTTCAGAATTTAATGAAACTTCTCATATATACGAGGTGCAGAACTATAAAGGAAAGGAATTCGCGCAGGCGTATCTGTGTCTCTTCTACCTTCACTGAGTGTGTACGCTCGGACCTGCTAACGACCGGCAAGGTCGAAGAACCTCACCGTTAATTGAAACACACACCGCCAAGTAGCGCTTATTCTAGTTTCGCTCCCAGAGGAGCAATGTGTATATAGCATACCCATCTTGCATACATCCAAATAATATCGTCTACGGCTGATAACATTTGTCAAGATGAACAATAAAGTTTGGAAGAAAACACCCTGGATGATATGGAAATATAGTTTTATTAAGTTGCAAAGATTATTTGCTGGAATGCGAAAATATTTCGGCTTCAGATGCCAGGCAAAATCCAACATCGAATAACTACAAATGACGTCAACTGTAGAACTTTCGCCGATATTCATTTAGACACTCTCGGGCATATGGTGGGACTCGAGCAAAAACTTGGCGTCACGACAAAATAACAGATAACATAAAGTACATAAAGACTACATGTGTTGTGATGTTCAAAGTATTAACGTTAGTTTCTGCTCATGGCTTGATAACCATCCGCACCTGCACGACTATGATATGTTATTGTGTGCAATAAGTCGACATTATCACCATTTCTGGGAAGTAGGATATTGTATTGTTCATTTGACATATCATAATGATCAAATTGCGTCAATGATTCGTGCATGAAATAGATTGAGAATGTAAAAAAAATATCATATGTGCTCCTAGTATTTCCATATATATATATATGTGTATATATGAGCATAATAGAATTCGAGAAACTCAAAGAACCAGAATTTATATAAATTGTCCTTCACTCGGGTAGAATCCAAAAAAATCAGGGGAAGTACCTCATTGATCATGGAGACCACTCCTAATTCCCTGGAGAGTGAATGAACTATATATATATATATGGAATTAATTATTCGAAGAAAGCATCTGGACATTTCGTGAAAAATTGCGTCATACTCCACAGCGCATGCAGCCATAACGGAAATGATTTGGTCTCATCAAAATTATTCTTTTGTGAAGATACCGCTGTGTAGAATTATTGGATATTTCGTGGTAAGGCGTGTCATCAAAATTTGAACATAATACAAACCATTCTTTATCTACACTATCCACTACGACTTATGGAAAAAAAATATTTCAATTCTGGACTGTAAATTCCTTTTAGTGATGGATATTAATCTCCCTGAAATTCATCGGAATCATCACACTACTTATGAAAAATTCATCCGAACTTATCTGACAGTTAAACAGTTGAACGGCCGAATGGGATAGTTGTGAATTGTTATGAGAAAAGTTTTTGACCAATAATCAGGAACATAAACTGGGTTTATCTTACATGAGAGAAATTTGTAATTCCGAGCGTGTTTCTATGCCATTAAAAAGTTGTGTTGATTTATTAACCTTCAGAGTGATTTTGAGTAATGCAACAAAAATTAGAATTTCACATGCGGGTGCAGTCGATTTTGAGAGCCAATGAATTATTCTGGCTTTTTCATATTAATTAATTATCACAATCTTGATGACTGTGAGGCTGTAGTATGCAAAAGCTTGAAATCTCTCCCTTTCACTTGATTAGTTTTTATCAAAAAAAGTTTTGTTCTGGAAATTTGTGAGAGACTTCAATAATGTTCACAAACTGTTATTAGTTCAATGATTGAGTATTTGGAAAGGTAGTGTCATACTAAACGTGCACATCATTTGATGTCGATTCGAAAATAAAAATGGACAGCAAAACAAGTGAAAAGTAAAGTACAAATAGACAATGCGACCCGGGAAGTTGTAGCATCATTCCCTCATCTCAATCTCTCTATATCATATCCTTTTCCCTTGTTGGCACGTAAATGATGCGAAATAGTATATTCCACAGTCTTATAACAAGTCGCGTTCCCGGCAAGCTACAGAAGAATATACTTGATGGTAGTTGTTCACCATCTGTTTCACTTGGTTCCCACGCTGTCTTCGTCCGTCTTCTCACCTCCCGCAGCACAGAGCTGTGCAGTCAAGAGGTAGGGAGATAGAGAGAAAGAGAGAAAGAGAACGTGAACGATGGGTCATCACAATTCTCCTCATCTTCTATCATTCTCAGTTGCGCCACAACTTCTACCCATACTCGTTTGGTATGCCAGCGACTGCAGACGCGAACCGCTCCCGCTCGTGCCTTCACTTCTATTCGTTTCATCCATTCAAGCGTCCCTCAACAGCCTCTCACTTCTCTACATTCCGTTTTTTTTTCTCCATAGGCAGTGGCTTTGAACATTCTGCCAGTCTACCACCTCCCTCCCTCGTCCGCTCTGTTGCTGAGCGATTACGACCCCATCCTGAAAACTGGACACCGTTTATAGATAACAATCAAAATCGGATACAAATATTTCAGAGTAGCGGTTCGCATGATTTTATAATCGCGTAACTTTTATGATCATTTGGCTTTTAACACTCCGTTATGCATCCAATCAGACAATCATTCACGTTTTTGTTGATTCAATGATATTTTGGGAACCATCCAACAAGAGAGGCTTTCCACAATTTTTCTGCTCTTGGTGTGTATAATGGTGAACCTCTTGGATTTATGGAATGATTGTGATCATTCTCAGTCATTAGGAAATGAATGACACAAGGCAACGATATCCGGCAGTGCACTTAACGAACATCAACAACACACGGAACAAACAAGAAGGATGTATATTAATGAATTTGAATCGATGTCTATATGAACTCAGCCACCTATATCTCCAATCCAACAAAACTAGTTATGATCTTCCCTAATTCTCATAAGCCAGAATAGGGTAATGTGTGTGCAAGAAAAAAAAACGATGCCCCTTTTTTGTTTTCCTTGTGGTACATTAACTCCAGCAACGATCGACAGTTACCTTTGCCATATATCAGATAGTCAAGCATGACATATTTGTATTTTCAGCAAATGTGTCTTGCACTGATTTCAACTCTTCTTCAAACAAAAAAGTCATATTCATGACACAAAGAAAATACGCAAACGATACTGCAGAGAAGTATTAACACGACGAACAGAATGGAAAGATAAAATGTGGATATTCAATAGTTAAAGTATCTAATCTTTTTGCCACACAATGGTGACGCACTTAGTCAGAGTATTTCCTCTCCTTGATACTGCATATTTTGTCGTATAAACACATGAGAAGTTCCATAACCCAAGTATATGCTTGTTACCACCCAACCACATATGAGCGCTACAAATTGTGACTGCGTCAAAATATAAATCATTCGAAATACTCAAAATTACTAACTAATATATGAACACCAGGGGTTCACATGTATAACAACTTTTTTGATTAAAAACGATTGAAACGAATGAATTTTCAGTGAAGAAGTTCCTGGAGAAAAATGTAGTAACAGGAGTGGAACAAGATAATATTTAAAGAAAGCAACTTGTTGTCGATTGTGACAAACGAGGTTTCATGCCATAATTTCAACAATTATAATATAAGGACGAACCTCATCGGAAATAATAGGAGTCTTTTCTATGTTGTCACAAATTGGACTCGGCGGTGATGTAGGACTCACGCTGGGACTCATATGAGATTTTGATTCTTTGGTGGGCTTTTGTGGTGAAACTCTCGCAGGAAAACTTAATGTTTTCGTCCATTGCGAAAGTCCACGCACCATCTTGATGAATAGTACTGTATTGGAGGTGTATAAATGAATCCACTATGAATTATACCATTTTTGCAACAGTCGCGTCACCGAAAAAAAAAATTAATGCATACAAAATGGATTGTTTTTGATGAGCACCCGCAAAACACACACTTGATGTAACTATCCAAACGTTGAACCACTGCTACACAAAGTCTAGGGAGAAGCGTGAGAGTTGGAACGACGAAGAATTCAAATAATATATATAATTCCACTGCAGAAAATACGGATTTACGCTCCGACAACGACGCGTGTATCCGGTCATACACAGTCATGGACTGAGTGAACGATCGAATAATTCACAATCTCGTCGTACGAATGAATGTCCCTTTGGTTCCAACACCGATGATTAGATTAAACGTCCAAATGATCGACGTTCCGTATATGTAAACGGAATTTCGTGCGTTTTGTTGATCACATACATTCACTACGACGAGCTTCGGCAAACTGAGGAGCTGTAGGAGGAGAAGCAAGCACGGGACCGCGCGTGATCTCGAGAACGTCGGGAAGGAGAGGACAAAAGGCAGCTGTGTGTAGGAAGTTTCGGGCATACGTATTGGTTATATAGTAACTGAGATTGTTAGATAGATGGGCGGCACAATAATTGGGAATTCACATTTTTTTCATAATGTATAAACTGAAGGCAGTAGTAGTAGTGAGGGCGCAACGGAGAGGATATCGGATCTTCTCGAAAATTAATATTCGCGATTGCGATTTTGTCATTCTTACTCTGGTTTATCATTCTCATGTTCTCGCAGGCACTGAGTGTTACGAACAATACTATTCATATTTTTAATACGAATGATTCTGCCCTAAATCTTCTCTATTATTTCAATTTCAATGTTGATTCATGGCTAGTTATGCCAAAAAACTGACTGTCACAGGTCTGCGATACTGCTACAAAAGAATACATCAGTTTGTCCAATTTTCAGTTGGGATCGCTGATGCAAATAGGTTTAATTAAAGAACATGACGGATGGTATGAATAGTAGAAATCTCTTGTTTTCTTCAGGAATCAACAGGTTTGCGTTATTAGATAGGAGAGAATTGACGAAATCGGAACGGAAATGAGATTGACGATGAAAAGAAATGAATGAAACTGGAGTCCTGGTCAAGTGAGGTCTGAATCGTCATATATTCGAACTGCATGATCTGACTATCCGAATAAAATTTTACTGTTCACAGCCTTCTCTGATTTTTTCCCCACCCGGGGGTCGGTATCATAAGTCCAGCAGATACGAAACTCAAATGGAACTTGAAACGGCTTGCACTACTGGACCATATTTGATGGAGAGCTCATTTAGAATATTTGAAAGTGATCAGAAAGTTTATATCATCTTATATTTTACAAAGTCTACAGCATTATTATACTGGGCGACTTACTGAAGGTATGAAAAATTTTGCGATTCTATCAACATATATGTATGAGCCACATGTAGTTGTGTCTTTTTTCTGGTAAATGTGGAAAAACAATGAGGAGCACAGCACATTGGTTTACCAAACGGCTTGAGGGAAAATTATAATTTCGTGAGCGTTTTGACCTCCATTTTTGTATCGTAAATATTAAGTCTCTAAATATTCTTCATTCAATAGGAATTTCATCGAGAAGAACCAGATTCAGGTTTACATTTTATTTTACTGCTTATCGTGTTCCCTGATGAATTGTAATTTTCTTGATGCCCTCTATTGCCGTTTTTTTTTCGTACATCTATGAATGTCCTCTGCTTTCAGATTACGACGAATTTTTCGACGATCTGGCATACAAATGTTGAATCTCGTGGAGAGGAAAAGCCAAAGAGTAAAATGTGCGTCCCCACATTTTGTGCTGTAGGTACGTATATACATATCATTAAGCCTGGTCTGACATGTGGCAGAAAATAAAGAACATATGCCTGCAAGAAGGCAATTTTTTCTCCAAATATAATTGTTGATACGCACAGAAATGCCTCGCTTCCTGATATGCATATGAGAAACGCGAAATGTTGCATATTTATACCTTATTTCTATTCCAAATTCAAAACATATTAATATTTTAGTGGATGTACGTCCCCAGAGTGCAAAATACGCCGGAAGCTATATGTCAGGGAAATAAAATATGATTCGAGCCATATACAGTAAGATTCACACAATAGAATACCTACAAAGTGTACCCGTAAAATTCTTAATTACACCATCGACCTCGACACACCTTCAACGGAAAAAAGGGAATGAGAATATGATGAACTCGTTCTCACCGCAGACCAATGATCGCCGTAAATACCGGATGACGCATTCCTATCATGCGACACAAATTCAAAGGGTTAAGGAAATAAAAAAGTCTTTCATGAATTTCGAATGCCTATGAATACAATAGCGCATTGTACCATTCAATATTGGTCACTTTCTTGGCAGGAGCTGACTAAAAATAAGTGACCAATCAACCGAAATATGTGTAAACAAATGACTGGAAAGGGTTCTCTACCTGAATCCGATTGAATTTCAACTGAGTTCAGACTTGTCTTCTATATGGCATGCGACAGATTGAATTATCACTTTGCAACAATCTCAACGATACTATTTTTTGGATTGAACACTGGTCGGACCGAAAGTAAACTCGGCATTTATTTCGAAGATTCGCTATGTGCATTTTGAATTACATTCCTACATTATCAAACTGTGATTGAATCCTACACTGATTCGAAAAACAGCTCCATATAATTCAGTGCATAATATTTTCAACGTTACGCTAATGCTTGAGCAGATGCTTCCGAACTATTTCACTTCAATTGAAAATTCACGGATCTACACTTTTTTTCCCCTATTGTCCGCATTGTAAATACCACCATTTCGCGAAATGTTTTTATAGTACCATCGGTATCGATAACGAACATTAACCTCGAAAATCTCTCTTATACAGAACGCAACATGAAGTCAACTCTATCGAAAATGTGATTCATGTAAGCAAATACTAGGCGATAATTCTATTTAGTGGAATGAAACGACGCAATGAAATCATCAACCTAGTGAATTCGATAGGAAAATTTACGATTGAATTCTCGAATATACATTTCTATATATGTATGTATTGAGGTATGAAATGATATTTAAATTCTTATTTGTGAAAATCCCTGTATTTTCCATCTGGTTCCAGCATCAAAAAACATTCGTGACGTTCAAATGAAGCTTGTTCCTTTTATTTTCGTCGAGATGCCACGCACCTGGAATCGTCGCCGCACTCAAGAACTACCACATAAGAAGGAAAGAGCAGCACAGCGAGAGAGTATAGGACAAAGATGAGCGATATATCGTCAGGAGTAATACAGAGGATATTGGAGAACTTTGCAGCTGTCACAGCAGCTGCAACTCTCCTTTCGCTCTTCGTTTCTCGATTTTTCATATAGAGTCCTACCTCCATCACTTATTTCAGTAATTCACCTTGCCTGAGTCCATCCCTTGTATGTGCATATGAAATTTTTTCACAATCTCATTCCAGCATCCAAGACGATTTTAGTAATGAAAAAATGGTTGATTCCGGAGGTTACATGAAATTTCATGTTTATATATGAAAACCTACAACAAAATACTGAGTCTCGGCTGCTTAGTAGTGAGCTGTTGTTGGTCTCCATTTCAGCAGTCTGCATCCGAGGGTATCACAAACAAATTGTAATATCAATCCTGGTAAGTGTGAGACAGCTGAATCATTGTCATTATGAGCTACAGTCAACTTTGCTTGATTCGTCTTGGAAATTAATATGAAGGGCATCTAAGAATATGCCTTACCAACCCGAACACTATTGATGAAGAAGCGTGGTTTATGAATTCGAGACTTATGTAGAATTCTCCCTCTATATATGAATGATGAGGGCTCGAAGATATATTCCAAACTTACAATGTGTAATGTGTCTGATCAGCTGCTGGTTCTGTACATGGAAAACTATACTTCCTGCGCCGAACGAACACATCTGCTCGCCGTTGGCAACAATTCATGTTTTTATTTGCCCCCTTGTGATGGTTTTTATATTCTCTCGCTCCGTCGCACCGCCTGATTCCCGGACGCTTCTCGCCCTCTCTTCCTGTCAGATTCTCCAAGCGTATAAAACCATATAGAGCACACCCGCATAGTCCTTCATTGGAATTTCGCTTTTCTTAGAAAATATCAAAAGGTATTCAATTCGGGATCCATGAATCAAATTTAAAATGAATACTGGTCTCTATAATTATCCGAATGACAATGGTGGCACCCTCAAATTATCGTTATGTCTATGGTATATTGTTTATACTAGTATAACATTCGTGTAACGAAAGTACAATAAAATAGTGTAAACCCAATCAGCCGGACACTTTGTGACATCAACTGAAAATTTGGTTTACAAATAGAGTGAATAATTTTCCCAATATAATAAACATTCACCCCTCCTGTATCTCTCAGAGGGGCCTCAACGAACACATGGGAGTATACATAAACGCAATAGATTCATGCTGAGTTCAGCGTCTGGAAAAAATACCAAAATACTCGAAGAGAAGGAGAAGAGTCGAGAGATGCAGTGAAAGGATCTTACAGAGTTCATGTTATGTAGCAACATGTCTCGCGCGACTTTTCTCGTGTTAATTCCTCTACTACTCTCATTTTCCCTCTGTACATCATCTGATACGTTGGTTTACTGTATCATTGAACATTATAAAAAATGGTGGTGGAACCAAGAAAATGTGAATTATAATCACAAATGTGCGCAAAAATAAACAAAAAACATTTCCATCCGCAGATTTTTTCATGAGTGTATCATTTAGGTGTGAAGTCTGTTCATCAATGTGTATGTTCTACGTGTATAAACCAGAGTTGCCTCCCTGTATAAACCATAATCAAAAGAGTAGTAGAAGAGCGAACGATATAACACGAAAGGCAGCTGTTACTACAATGTGTTTATATACCTAGCTCAACAGGAAAACAGCTGCTGCTGCCTGTCGATGTCCGGTGATTTTCAGTGCACGAATGATTATTTGCATTTTTTTCTCCATTTAAACCACCCATTTTTAACCCCCACTCTGAATTTCGAATGTCTACAGATTGAACATCTTATATATAGATTGATATGTTATTAAAATTATCTACATCTACAATGAAGTAGCGAGATTTTTGTGTAATAAATTCTCGTTTTAAAAGGTTGATCATACCTTGAGCAGATGTAAGCCAACATAAATCTTATAGTATATGCTGTATTGTCCACAACAGTGCAGATCCAAAATTTTATAACTTTCTCTTCGTTATTTTATCATCATTTATCTATCCTTCACAACTACAAATTGGGTACAATTTTTATAGACACACTTGTAGCTGTGCTATCGCGGTCGTCTCAAGCTCGGCTAAATATGAAGACTCTGGCGATATTGAAGATGTTTGTGTTGACAGTCATTTCGAAAAATGGTTTGATTTGTTTTCAAAATTTCGTGAATTTCCACCAGCATGTTATTTGATAAAAATTTACCGTAAAAGTGACTCACCAATTGAGTATTCACGAATCCATGGTAAGCATCATTATCCATGAGCATTTGTACGGTGGACATCTTTCCGTGAATCCGTGAATCCAACTAATTAATACACTGTCTTGATTGTATATCAACTGAATTATAAGGAACTAAAAACGAAACAACAATACAAAACACTGAAAAATAATTGTAAGTTTTCAAATTTAATGAAACTTGTCTTCATGTCGATACGGCGACGTGTGCCATCAGTGAGAAGACGCGCGCGTAACACTCGCGCTTTTCCTCGAGAACAGAAGAGAGACACCAGGATTATGCTAGTGTCATGTTGGCGAGCGCATAGAGACATGTATATGCATGCACGCACAAGATACAAGTGCAAACAAGAAAGAAACACAAAAAATTGTTTGAGAGAAAAAATACTTCAATATACGAGCATACGCATTCATGTATGTGACCTGCAAGTGTGTGTACAGGTTTAGTTACTAAAAAGGCAGGTGCTGGGTTCAGTTCGTGAGACAGGTGAGCGTGTCGCGGAACACAGGAAATGACAGAGACGGAGGGGGAACGAAGACGATGTATAGAGCTTGATGCAAAGAGGAGAGCAGGAGGAAGGTGGGAATGCGAAAGTTCGAACTATTCGTCGGTGTTGGCGATAGAGGAAGAAAAGGATAAACTCCACAAACTCATACAGCTATGGCTCACACATTATTATTCGAATGTTGAATGGTGTGGTGCACACTCTCTTCCCACTTATCCTGGTTACACTTCTTGATCCCGTATACCTATATTTACACACTTGAGAGCGTGTGTTCATGTCATGTATATGTGTATATATGTATGTGTATGTCATTACTATGCCAAGCTGATGAAGGTACGTAGCATTATAAATGCCAAGTTCTTCTCTTTCCTTTTCCCTCTTTTCCTCTCAATTTAATATTTTATCATTTTGCTTTTTCTTCCCTCTCATTACTTTGTTTCAACTCAAATGGAATTAACACTATCATCCAGAAAGATATTCTGATTCACCGTTGATTCATTGAATTTAATCAGAGTTCATTTCGAAACCGAACATCGAAGCAATTGCTGAGAATTTTTGCTTGAAAATATTCTGTATGGATGATTTTTTCTTTGGATTTATACAGACTTGTCGTGCTGATGCAATGACACGGAGAGTCTTCAATGTTGGGTCTTCAATGGGCATAAATGCTGACGGTATAATTAGAGTTGGCGTGTTGTCACCTGGGTAATGATGAGGGATTTCAAGACTCGGTCGTTTTGATGATGATATTTGCGGATTATGATGACGATGGGGAATAATTTTTACTCTTTTAAGTCTATTTAGAAAAACTACAATTTTTTTTTGGCGTCGCCTTGCTCTATGTTGATGTTGGTGGCTATAATGTCTGACAAGATTTTCGTGAAATTTTGGTGATGAGGTGAGATTGATACGTTTATATGTGCGATTGTCGTTGACGAGACTATGAGATTTCTGCTTAAATTTTTTAAGGTCACCCTCGTGTATTACTGTTAAATAGTCTGGTGCCATTTCAATAGAGCAGTATAGATATTTTCATAGTAAGTAGAAATTTTGTTACGTTTCGCGAAATTACTGAAACAAAAGAATAATAGAGATACGTCATGGGTAAAAAATTGATTGATTCTGCAATCAACGAAAATAAGTGTGGAAAAAAATGGCCCATTGTAATTTTGCTGTAGTAAAAAAAAAGAAACCAGCGTATTTGTTTGTATATTTCTTCTCGACAATGTTCAATGGATCATGGATGGGTAATCTAATGCAATAGTGACACGACAAACTTCGGAAAATCCTATAACACCAATTAATGCGCATTCATCTGATTCAAATGTAGTCCAGGCGAAGAATAAAAATTGAAATGAGCGCCACCAATACATAAGTGTCCAACATTCGCGATATTTTTTGAGGTTATTGGCATAATTAAAATATTTGAAAACAAAACATATGGCTAAAGATTGGTGAATTAAATATTTCACTCACTCTGCAGTTGAATATACTCATCAGTGTAATGAATCGTCATTGAACGATCATTTAATATAAAATAGTGAAACTGTTAGAACCGGATAAAGAACAGATGAAGATATCGTAGACTGGAAGGAATTCCGAGAACGAAAAAATGCCCCAAGAAATAATATATAGAGAAATTTGCGATAGTAGTGGGAAGGCGAATAGTCTTATGAAATTAGGTAGTAATACAGAGAAGTATGTAAAATATGTAAGTATTTCATGATAACTTCAATTGAACATGTTTGCAGATGGGGAACTAATATCGATACAATCAAATTCGTCAATAATAAGTGATTTATTCTCAATAAGATACTTACGGTCATTAATTGAAGAAGTTTTTCTGCCGAAAGGATTCCCTGACAGCGTCCATTCTGATTACATTGTCTATCAAATATGGGATACCGTGCAAGTAAATATCACCCTTCAAACTCCGTCAGATTTCAGTATTGATGAGTTATCATTAACAAAATGCCTGTATTCAGGCGTTTGCCAGCACAATTTTAGGAACACTGACAACACACTCAATTCTTCAAGGAATTGGCGTAGGTGAATCAACGGCCACGCCGTTGGCGGCTGCGATCTCCTGGATACTGAAAGACGGGACCGGCATGGTTGGTCGTATTTTATTTGCCTGGTGGAATGGGTACAATATTTATCACACATTAATGACTTTAGTTTATTGTCCTTATATAGATAATATAACATTCATTTAATATTTTCAGATCGGAATTAGATGCTCAAAGTAAAAAGTGGAGGCTCTTTGCAGATATTCTGAATGATATTGCTATGGGGCTTGAATTGTTACTGCCGTATTCCTCGCCATCTTATATCACATTAATGTTATGTGCATCTACTTCGATGAAATCAATCGTTGGTGTGGCTGGTGGTGCGACCCGGGCTGCCCTCACCCAACATCAAGCTCTCACTAATAATTTAGCTGATGTATCAGCCAAGGATGGAAGCCAAGAAACATTTGTCAATCTCTTGGCTTCGTTTTGTGGAATATTCATCCTTTCAATAATACACAACTCGTAAGAGCATTCAAATTAAAACTTCGTGGGACTGAAATAATAGTATCAATTGAATTTGATTTACAGATTCGTGCCGGCATTATATTTGTTACTCGTGGTCATACATATTTATGCGAATTATTCTGCCGTTAAAGCTCTAAAATTGAACTCATTGAACGAAGATCGCTTAGCAATCTTAATGAGCAAGTACATTATGAATGGATCAATTCCTGATGTTGGAGACGTCAACCAACAAGAATCTGTACTGCTTTTTCAGAAACCTTGTAAAATACAGTAAATTTTCTCACGATTCAAAACGGATGAGAAAACGATTCGTAATAATTCCATTATTTTTTCGGCAGCCAAAAAATATTGCGGATTCCATATCAAAATGGGTGTTTCGTTGGATCTCATTATGGGCAGTAGGGACGAGGATGCTTTCCATTCTTTGGAAAAACACACGACTCATTTCCGACATAAGAAGTATTTGATTTTACTTGATATAAAACGAAAAGTAATATACGTTCCACTAAGGAAAAAGGTTGAATCATTGGATGTGCTCAATGCATATTTCGAAGCATATTTTTATGGTCTGTCGATAAGTCTGAAACTAGAGCAACGGCCAGATATTGTATCTCATGCCAAATTGAGTACATCTGAATCCATCAGGAAACTCTATGATTTGATAAAAAATAAAACATTTTTAAATTTGGAAAAAAATCAAGTGACATGGCGGACAGTACTTTCTGTCGATAAGCTTGCTTCGGAAGAGTTCAAATTGTGGTGCGAATTGCTGAAACAAAGTGGTAAATCGCCAATACACAAATTTTTGCAATAACCTAATGATGGGATGTGACATATTCCCCGTTTCTTTTTCAGAGTGGAATCACGAGAACAATCTATTGCCGGTAAACAATTGGCGCGCAGATTGGGGCTATTGAATTGTATGGATCTGGATATTGACATTTGAAGATGCAAAGGTGTTTTTTTAAATTGACAATAGTAATTTATCAAATTGTCAATATTTTTATATACATACATTATGTAAGCTGTGATCTGTACAGATGGATAAGACAAAACCAAATAAATAGAATTGTCAACAAAGTCATGATTCCGGCTCATGTTTTGAGCTTGTTTGAGATAAATGTTTAACAATATCAATCCAATCCCATCCACGTGGCTTTTCACCCTTTCCGTCTGTCCTGTTCCATTGGCGTCTTTTTTGCGATTTTGTTAGCTGCTCTTTTTTTGGTTTCTTAAACGTCTCTTCCTATTCATAGAATGTATGTAGCATGAGTGAATCAACTCCGTGCGCAAATTATCATTTTGAGCATAAATAGAATAAAAATCATACCTCATGATTATTGTCTCCAATAGTTAATTTAGTTGTTTGGCAGCTGAGATCAACAATGGATTCTGGTTGGTCAGCTATTAATTCGGTCAAGTGCTCTTGAATCGATTGAAATAGTGTATAAGTCATTGCACAACCGAGCCATTGCTCTGCTTCATCATTTACATGTTTTATGACTCTGTCCTTCACATTTTGGATTCTAGAAAATAAATGTAAATAATATGATATTCAACGTCAATAAAGAAATAATTGCAGAAGCAATTTACATGTGCCGATTATAAAATGCATCCATGCTGATTGTAGGTTTCTCAGTGGGATAAGTTGAACCCCACGAGATTTCGACCAGGAATGAACGTGCATCATTATCTTCCCCATACTATAGAAACAAATGAAATAAAATTGACAGTTAATTTATCATATATAATTTCTCATCAAAAGTTTATCAGTGATCACCCTGAATTCCGTTGTTATATGCCGGAGGTATACGGGAAATAAATCGGCTATCACGATCCGAATAGCACTTGCTGAAAGATGGTATATTATTGATTGATATTTTGACCATTGGACCCATCATTTTTCCTCGCTCATCAATCTGAATTTTGCGTTGAAAACCGAATTATAACTTCACTCCAACCAAATACCAATAAAAAATGTTCCTGGAAGCCCGATTAGATCATTCGGCAAATAATTCTACAGTCATGTGTAACGATTTGAACCAGAGCACTCTTTATTCTTAGGGTCATGATAATAAGCATTACGATACATGTGTATGTATTCAGTCTTTATCAATATGCTTCTATATCGTGATCACAATCACTCGTGTTAATTTGCAGAATTGAATATCTTTCTGGTCATTACAGCTAGAATTAAGGTTGCATAGTATTATTCATGGTCAGATATAATGTGTATTAATTATATATTCACTTTACTTGGCATAAAAAATAGCAACTGTCATATGACATTGGTACTTGAATAAGAGCTACTGTTGCTATAAATAAATTATGTGTGGACACATGCAAGAATGTAATGGCGAATATTTGAAGTGCACTCTAATTTTCATCGAAATTTACCGTCTAAAGAATCATAACTACCCTTCAATGATTTGAATCATGCATGTGTTCATACATAGTTTGCTGATAGCGACCATAAGAAAAATGATGGGGTGCATTCCAAGTACTATATCTCTAGAGGATCCCATTTTTTCACACTATTAGAAGTAAATCGAGAATCAAACCAAAGTATCATCTGTGTCGATAATAGGGGACATGATCGGTTCTTCAATGAAAAATAAGATAGTCATTCAGAAACACGAAAGTGCAAACATATATTTCGTTGGGAATACATTAATATTCTTTTGTTTAATTATGTATCAATTCTATGTCTCAATGTGAATGTAGAGATCAACTGTCTAAAATATTCTCTTACAATACACAATCAAAAACAAATTGGTTGTGGAAAGTTAGTCAGTGAGGCCTTACGAAGCATGAACATATAATTTAATTCATAATTGGTACAATTTATGAAAGTCAAAATTTAATGAAGAAAATGTCATTTTAATCAATTATATGTGAATTCGATGGAATATATCCAATAACCAACCTTGTATTGATAAGTTGTAGGTGTCAATTCTATGAAAGCCGCATCACCTTCATAAATCGACAACAACACTTCTCGTTCTTCTTCTTGCAATTCTATATCACCCATTTCCATAAATAATGTTTTATCGAGATATAATAGAAATATGGGATCATATGGTGTTTTATGTTTGGACGTACGTTTAGACAATCAAAATTCATTGATAGGTTAGATTATGAGTGACCAATGGTGTTATTTGCAGCCGTATATACACATATATATATATATATATATATAATATATATATATATATTCATCTATTCTGTATGATCTGGGAACGGCTTTCTAACCTAACACTGAACGTCAACCGAGTGTTGTTTATCCAATAAACTGTTTTGAAGTGTACAATAAATGAAAGCAGACGAAGGGCTATGTTTATGATTAAATACAAACAAAAAATGAATTATTACATTAAATTAAATCTCGTTGTTCATTGCACCATGCAATATAATGTAATGAGTGTGGCGGTATGTCTGCTTATATAATTGAAATATAAATATTTAAACATTTGGACATTGAGTCCAGTTATATCGACTGAGCAGAGTGCTTCGTCACCCTCATTTGTTGCATAAATACATATATCTATGAATACTAATTGGCAATATACTATTGACGTTCTTATTGATATTTGTTGCATTATCTTTATTGTACATGTTGTAACGTCATTCACGTATGGATTCCACAAAATTTCACAATAATAATTTGTATAAAGTGATAATTAAGACATTAATCCGTAGGCAGTTGGAAAGATTTTGGTAGTTATTCATTCTATGAATCGATACTAAGTTTATATGAAACAGTTTCGACAGTGTACTCTGTAAATTGTTATCGATCTCAGAGCTTTTATTGAGAGTGAACTTCCTCTGTCATTGAGGCGGAGCAGGTAAATTCATAAGTTCAATTGGACATAACATGTATCTGCTGATAAATTCTCACTTGTTAGTCACTTTTCCGTTCGGTTTATCGTTGCATAAAAAACATCCATCTGATATTTATCATACGCTGGACTTCTCATTACAACATATCTCCAATAAATATTCTCAGCTGCTAGTGCAGTGATTCCAAGCAAATAACCTACTCCAAGTGCAACCAATGCACCATAAAGTTTGTGCAAATCTACTAAAGCTTTTGGCATATTACGGTCATATCTGATTTCAACTATCTTTGACCATTCCATCACATCATTCTGCCACTTCGCCACCAATCCTAACTCGACAATTCTCCTCATCTGTAAAAAATATTGGATATCATAATTAGACTATAAGACAAAAGAATAGATCATTAACTGATAATAATAGTTCTTGTATATCATATAACCAGCTGGTCGACATGAGGTTTCAAAGGTGAATTTCGATCCATTCCAATTGAAATTGGCATGTGAATAGCGCACTCTTGCATGATGTGCAGATCTCTATCTGAGATCACGTTTTCATTATTTTCTACGGCTTTTCTATTCTGCATGGCTTTTAGCAATTGCCGTTTCGCGCGGGCTTCTTGCAGGACATAAATATTCTCATAGTATCCGAAAGTTCCATTCGCAATTTCTGCAATTCCTGTCTCCTCATTCTCGCATATATGGAATTTTTCACCGATTTTATTCAAATCTTTGTCCAAAGAGGTGATGAAGAGCTCACGTTTGTCTTCACCCCATCCACCGACGGTTATTGGACTCTTTGCAAGTTCAGCGAGAGTATCTATGGTGACTCTAGCAGCATGAAATAATTAAGTCATTGAGATACGGATTTGCAATGAGATTTGTCATCAGATTTACCTGGCGACAGGATTCGCAAGAGTTGCAGTCATGCTAGCGCGATAGACCACGGTTATTAGGATACTATACAACCACCACCAACCAATGAATACTCTGGGAGCCCAAGCTCGCATTAATCGCGGTAATGACACCTGTAGTAGCATTCCGTAGGTGTACAATAATCCGTTTTGTATTTCGGAAAACAATGTCATCCCATTCAACTGCTCATCTATATGGTTTCGCTTTTCGGAACAGTTAGTTTTGGTCAATAATGTAATCAATGTATTAGACACAGATGGTGTACTTATTTTTTTGAATGGCGAAATTTGCATCAGATAAAATCGAGTAAGAAGATGCAACACATAAGCGCCTACTATAAGAATTGAAATCACAGCCATCCAGGTATACAATCTGAGAACACACAGTACTTTCAATGTGTTTCCTGAGGCGGGAGTAGTCTTCAATTGCAGAATATAATGAGAGTTATTTACGTGAATGGAATTATTAGAAGTTTCCAAGAGTTCTGTGTTAATGATTCTGGTGTGAGAAATGTGAGACATTCAGTATTGTATGGATAAGACAATTCCAGAATACTGTAATGTCAGAGAGTGTAATAAAAATCCCCAAGGAAAAAAGCAGCATTTGAACGCATTGCTTCGCCTAGCAGTCCATTATAGCTGCCATTATCATCAGATTTTCCCCATTTCTCAATTTCAATATTTGGTGGACGATAAAAGACGGGTTGGAAGTTGATAATATTGGCCACTATTCGCATAATCTATAATTGAATCAGAATGATATTGCGTTTTTCTCTATAGGAAATTTATAAAAGCACCACCTCAAATTCAATTCCCAACGCATTGTAGCTGTAATTTTGGTTGTCAACATATATGTCTCGTGAGTGTGTTGTCACCGCTGGGATGTGCTCAAATATCGCCACCCTGGATAGGATTAAAATAGAAGAATTTTACAAAAAAAAAGGCTGGAATATTTTAGTTTTCAGAGATTTTTTGTACAAACTTCATCTCCTTATTCTGCAGGTTCTTCGTTTTAATGGGGAAGTGATCATTTCCAAAACGGAATTGGTTTTTGTGCCATGTGTCAATGTAATGAGTAATGACATAGCCGTCGTGTTGAATTGGATATGATACTGTTTCCAAATTGAACCACTCTTTTTGAACAATTTCGCCAGAACGTTGTTTAAGCGCACTGAATTGATGAATAAATACAACATTTATTACTCTGTTCCACATATATTTCATTGTCGGATTGAATAGACGTTCATCATGCATCAGAAGAAAATAGCCTTGGATGTTCAGTAAACGTTCCCTGCGATAGAATTCAAATTCAGCTATCATTGAATAATATATATTTATGGCAATCCATTCGGTTTTCTGATAAATACCTTTCCGCATATTGAAGCAGCTCAATTATTTGGCGTCCATTTGCAATAAGAATGACGTAGGCGTTACATCCAGAATTTTTACTACGTGTTAGCATAGCATTGATTCGATGACGTGATGAATCGAAAACTTCGTTCTCCCGCACAGTTACCTGAAGTATAATGCGAATAAATTCTCATACTAAATAGGAAATGTTGAACATTCTATGAAATGATGAAGAATGGTTACGACGTAATAAGAGGTGAGCTTCCAATCATCTTTACTGTAGTGGAGATTCAGTTGGCGATGAATTGGATCCAGAATGAAAACAATGCAATTGTTAATCTTCCAAGATATTTCTTCGATGACAGCATTAATCACGCGCTCTAGTGGGTTTTCGGCTTGATCGCACCACTTTTTCATGTTCAAACTATTGCCGCAGAGAATTGAACAGATGAAAATGATAAAATATCAATCCGTAATTGTTTGTTCGATTGCTGATTGCTGAATGGAACTTACCCCTCATTAATAGCCGCAAACTGAATTATTAGCAAGAAGACGAAGATCATGATTTCAAAGCTAAAGAAAAAAAATCGTGGAACTAGGAACACAACCTCTGTCGAAATTCCCTCTTAACGATTCACTAGCTGTAACGTAGGTCAATCGATTATCACTCTTTCAATTATTCTATTATCGGGTTCAGTTATAATGTATTCAATCGTGTGCAGTTGATCATGTGTGAGCAAACGCGATACAAAATCGTTTACTGCTATCTGTATCATGCTAATTGGAAATATATAATGCACATGAAAATGGAATTAGCAATCCAAAATGCATGCCATCAAAATGACATTTAGTAAGAATTCACTTTATGCATGTACATTTTCCTCATCGATGAATTCGTAGATAATTGTGGTGTTCAATACATCGACAAGTTGATCATTTGCAGTGGTCTAAAAACAATTTACAATCTGGGTAATTGTTGGTACAAAATTCAACACCATGAAACTCTTGCGTATCAACGAATTGATTCGCGACCTTCCAAAAAGCGGACCGCTAACAAATTATCGAAAACGTGCTAGTTTTAATTGGAAAACTCTCAAGTTCACTCTATTCGGCGCGGATTACTTGGAGTATCAGGTTGCGTATTTTCTATTTCATAACCAAACAACTAAATGAAAGCACCGATGCATCATTTATTCATTCGTTTTTTCTGACACTTCTAGGATAGATTATATAAATTCCTGGAGAAGTCACCAGCCTTTGAGCCTCTTACAAGGAATATCACATTAGACGAGTACAGGCGTAGATGTTTCAATCAAATAAAAGCTCTTATTAGTAATGATTTTGTGGTGAGTATTATGAGTCTGAAGAACCATTTCGAACAATTATTTTAGTTGATTGGATTTTCAGACGTCATCTGGCAGACAACTGAACGCTTTATTTCACTATGATTCGTCAATACCAGTTGTGATGGGAATTGTCTATGCGATGGTACCTGGAGTTGTATTTTCTCTGGGCACTGAACGACATTTAGATCTACTCGGGAAATTACATCACGGAGAAGTGAGTGCATGAAAACTCACAGGGAGAGTTCATCAATAAGCTAATTGCGTAGTTATTAATTCTCATAAAAACTGTATGATAGTATCGAGGCTGCTTTGCTTTGACTGAAGTTTCACATGGTACAAATGCAAAAGGAATGAGGACAACAGCAACATTTGATATCGATTCTCAATGTTTCATACTCAACACTCCGGATTTTGAAGCAGCCAAATTTTGGATTGGTGGCTTGGGTAACTTAATAATTAGTTACAACGTTTTATCACAATTAGTCCCTCATTACTCTTCGGAATCTTCTTTCATTAATTATTGATGTTCAGGTAAACAAGCAACCCACGCAATTGTTTTTGCCCAATTAACAATGCCTGATGGCCAACATCAAGGTCTCAACGTCTTTATCGTACCAATTCGAGATCCCGTTTCTATGTTACCATTACCCAATGTGACAATAGGTGACTTGGGTGAGAAAGTTGGCCTCAACGGCGTTGATAATGGGTTCATAATGTTCGAAAATTATAAACTGCCACGGGAGAATTTGCTGAATAAAATGGGTGACGTAACGCCGGACGGACAATTCGTATCCCCAATGAAAGATCCGAACAAAAGATTTGGTAAGGATTAAGATAATTATGAATATAATAATTTCATACAATAATTCAAACTTCACCTTCTCAGGTGCTTCACTTGGTGCACTTTCTCTTGGGCGAGTGAACATCACGAACATCTGTTTCAAGTATTGTTCATTGGCAATGGTGATAGCAGTTCGTTATTGTGCAGTGAGGCAACAATTTGGACCATCGGGAAGTGACGAGTGGCCAGTTTTAGAATATCAAGCCTTGGTAAAAAAATCTATTTATGTGTCGCATAAAATACAAATTTTATAATGGAGTTTTTTCTCGTGCAGTACGGGAGGTTGATGCCGTGGTTATCAGCCGTATATGCCATGCAAATATTTTCTGAAGATTTCCTAAAAAAAGCTGAAACATTTCAAGCTCATCTGATGGACTCTGGTAATAAAAATGAAATTGCTGAAGAAGGCCTTGAAATTCATGCACTTTCATCAGCAACGAAACCTTTTTGCTCATGGACTGCAAGAGACGTGATTCAGGATTGTCGTGAAGTTTGTGGCGGTATGGGATATTTGAAAGTCGGACGCTTAGGTGACTTACGAGCTGATAATGACGCCAATTGCACATACGAAGGTGAAAACAACGTTCTCATTCAACAGGCGAGTAATTGGCTCCTCAGTATTTATCCGGATGTCGTCAAGGGGATGCATGTAGCTTCACCTCTCGGGTCGATTGATTTCCTCAGACGTTTTAAAGCAATTCTTCAGTATAAATTCACCTCCACGACAGTTGAAGAAACTACAAAACCTGAAAGTAAGACAATATTAATTATTTAGTAATTGAAAACAAAATTGCATTAATTCCATCATTGCAGATTTGCTGAAAGGGTTTGAATGGCTTGTTTGTTATTATCTGGAAACCACTTTTCAGCGAGTGCAGAATTTGAAAAATGAAGGCATGAGTCAATTCATGATAAGAAATGACTCTCAAACATTTTTTGCCCGATCTTTATCACTTGTTTACGGCGAGGTTAGTCGGAAATATATTTTTACTGTATCTCAATGCAAAATTAGATTCTCAACTCTATTGTGTACATCAATTGCTTGTCACAGCATGCCACATTCAAAAGTTTCGTAGAAGCTTTGGAGAATCAGAATTGGGATGTCAAAGAACGGACAGTATTGACGAAACTGTGCTCTCTCTATGGGTCGTGGATGCTTGAGCGGCGATTCGGTGATTTATATGCCGGGGGTTATGCTGACCCATCTTCAGGAGTGGATCATCTATTACGTGAGGGAATCCTCAAGTTGTCGAAAGAATTAGTCAATGAGGCAGTAGCACTTGTAGATGTTCTTGCACCTCCGGACTTCATTTTGAATTCACCATTGGGAATGTCTGATGGAAACGTTTATAAACATTTAGAAAAATCACTACGGCAGCATAAAGATAATTTTGAGCGTCCTACATGGTGGCGTGAAATGACATCGAAGCTTTGAAGATATGTGACTACTGATAAAATACATATTTTCATACAAAGCTTTATTTTTATATCGACTTTGAGGGACATGGTTTCTGCGATTTGTTTATGGGTAATAAAATTTATATTAACTGGTAATGATATTGAATTCAATTCGACGATGGAATTGTAGAAAAATGATCATGTATAAATATCATAATAGAAGCAATTTACAACTCAGTATGCTCTAACGTTGATTGCAATTCGCTGTCGGCATCTTCAAACCATTGCTCGTAAACTTGAACAGCGTCAATCATCCAGAATTTATGAAATGATACAGGCTCTTGTGACGCCAAATACACCATTGAATAATCGGTAGGACGTGCTTGATGGAAAAGTGGTGAATGTGTCGGTCGTATTCCAATTCTGCTCAAACAAATTCCAAAGATAAACATGTCATCGGGTGTAGTAGACATCGGACAAATGCACCCTGGAGATTCCAGTATAAGACGAACCAGCGGTGCGGACAGTACCACGCCGGCGCCACCAGTCAAATATTCATAGCCATTCTTGTGGAATGCACGGAATCCATACCGTTCACCAATCGCAACGGGATGCTTGGAATTGTAGCATGACAAGAGACGTGTTAGACGTGCAACACTGTAAACAAAAAAATCGATCAATGGATTAATTATATCATAGACTGGGATATGTTGTCTATCATTATTTGCACCGTATCGAAGCTCAAGTGAAGCTGTGTTCTCGGAATGGTGCGAAAATTGCAGCCGACACAAAAGTTATGAATATGGAAGTTTCATTATGTGGCGATTCAAAGAATATTAAGAGTATTCATTCGATTACCTCATGATAGTGTCATCATCAACAACGACCAGCCAATCGATCCCTTTGGTCTTCAATATACCATCAGCATGCTGCAAAATTGCATAAGTCTTTGCACAATGACCCTCTTTCGTATCTGGCACTACAATCACATTTGGAAGCTGTGTATCTGCGAACAGAAACAAATTCCCGTGAAGCGTGGCTGATAATATATTGCAGAAAATATGAGATGTACCTTCTACATTGCTGAAGAATCCAAAATTCCGAACATGTTTCATCCAAGTCTTCATAATAATGGGGATCCTGTCGCCATAATTTCCCTCATGCGTCTTTACAGCGACATAGATTTTTTCTCTTGATACAGAATTGGTCTGAAATTTTTTTAACATAAAATTGCCTTGAATGAATGAATGTTATTCTTGATTGATAGAAATCGAAAATGATAGTTCAACATACGCAGGCATGGAATCCTTTTGGATAAGTTGCACAACTTATTGTGAAGAAACTGCAAAATTCAGGTACATGCGTTAACCGAGTGCCCCTACCCTCATCATGAATATAGCTAGCCAACTCATAAGAGGCATCGATATTGAAGAGATTTTCGGGATATCCCTGTGTATCGATTCTGTGATTGAGCGTTTGGAGGAGAGATTTGGACACAGCAAAGCCCGAAATGATATTTGGATATTTCAATTTTTTTGGTTGATGATTGAAATGGTGAATAATCGTTGGCTCTTTGTCATAAAGAGCATGACCCAACCAATATTCCTGCAGAACACTTAGTCTATCACATCTTCGAACAGATATGCTGCCTGAATTTGAATTCTATACTTGGTATATTACGACAAATTTTTTTTACCTTTGACGCATCGAAAGTTTCGAGTAACTTCAGAAGATTCTGAAGTTTTATTGCTGTGTTATCTAGACAGAAGAAGTACCATTCGGCATCACCATACCTATGAGACAGCAGAGAAATTAATGGGAAAAATGTCCATGATCCATTCAAATGTTCTTCGTGTGTCAAAATCAATCTTGGTGGGTTCTAAAAAGGCAGATTATTCGTTAAAACATAAATTGACAATAATTAAATGATGGTGTATTTCCAATTTTGTTCTCTACTTTATTTTATACCTGTTCGAAATACGACGTTTGTTCAATAATATCTCCTTTCAGAAGCTGTGCGCGAGCTGCATGATAACCTTCATGTTGGCTCGATACGACAATAACAATATTCGAAGTATCTAACAGTATGGATGTTTATAAAAAAGATTGTTTAATTATTTGCATGTTAGAGTAGTTGATAAAATCATCGGTATTTACCTAAGGCCAATGGGGTCACGATAATAGAAAATAACAGACAGAATTTTAGATGTAACATCTTTGGTCATTTGCATTGCTCGTCGCAAATTAAAGTAGTTTTCCCAGGATTTCCATTCAAGACGTTTCGCAATTTCAAAATTGTGAATCGCATACACCATGTCTGAAGTATATTGTTTCCATACTGCCAGAATTATGGAAGTTTAAACAGTGTTCAACAAGCTTTATGACATCTAATCAGGATGTTGTAAAAATGATTTGAAATTGAACATAACCAGTTGCCATGAAGAAATTCTTTGACTGTAGAAAATTTCACTTCAGAAAACTACTTGACCGATTATCACTAATATCCATAAAAACATGCTGTTCTGGATATACAGAATATAGAAAAATAATTTGCGGCATATAACTTATATATTCGATTTATTTTGCTAATTTTCTGAGCCTATAGAAAATTATTTTTCGTCGTTTAATGTTCAATAGTTTTTATTGCGTTCAAATATGGCGCTGGCGTGGTTGGCCGACATATTCTACTAGTTGAGGTTGGTTGACATGGCGAAACAATCGGAAATATAATTTCCTAATCAAAATAATATCTTCCAATGTTCACCAATTACACAAGATACTGATATTTTTCTGCCACATACTTGAAAATATAATTTCATAATTAACCTTACTCTCGCAAAGACACTAATTTTTGATACTTATTAAGAGACATTTTTTAACCTATCCCTTGATACACGAGTCGTAAATAAGATCAGTCCAATCGTCGCCATCATAGCGACGGGATATTTGGTGTCTCGATGTAATATCGTCGTCAAGAGACGACAGAAAAGAAGCAAATCACAAAAACGCGAAATTGATGAAAATAAAATAAGTACCGCGAGAGGTGGATCAGTCCGTGGCGTTTGAGCACGCCGCGTCAAAAGTACTTATAACATTAATAATTTTCATTTTTTCCTCTACGTTCATCTGCTATTGTAGAGATCGCATTGCCTCATTGAAGGTCATTGCAATTTTGTAATCCCACAATCGAACATGGCTTATTAAAAAGATGAAGGGCCTGCAGCAATTAATCGTTTCTCCCTACGGAGAAGAGCTCATCTCTTTCTGCAAATTATTTACGACGAACCATTCGTCAGCCCAACGGGAAAATTCCAACTATGGACAAAAAGTCTACAAAGTTTACTACTCAGTCTTCGAGCAACAAAGGCGCAGCTGCTGAATCCAAAAAAAATCAAGGTATAGCGACGAAAATATTAATAATGCATTATCAAATGAAATTGTATATTACATCATTTCGGCATCATTCAATCGGCTTTGTCATGTATGTTACATTAATTGTTGCTATCGATTGCTGCTACAGAACTCGCCAATGGTAAATTATTTCCAAAAACTTCACGCAGACGTGAATCACCTGGAAACAATGGCTACTCCAAGAATGAACAGCCGCGAAAGTCGAGTGTGCAAAACAAGACAAGAAGTTTTGATAAGAGACCGAAATCTAAAAGACAATATCATGGCAGTGCAGAGGAGAATACCAAGGTAGACGCTAATGAACTAGCCGAGCCTGGCTCGGTAATGGCCCCAGGAAGTAAGAAGCAGAATTTGAATCATCTGTTAAACTTTCACTATGAGCCTCGAGAAGTGGAAGGTTGCTCTGGAGGATCGAGCTTCCGGAGATCATCGAGAAACTATAATAACAGCAATCGTTGGCTACCGCCCGTACAACGACACAAATATAATAAAGAACTATTCCTGCAGGCTAAGTAAGTTTTCTTCGAGACATGTGATTTCTATGATGGCTAAAATTCCCAACCATAGTGAAATCTGACTCAATTTTCGCTTGTACTAATTATTTTCTCCTCTTGAACTATTTTTGGTTCCCAATTTTCACTCTCAATCCATATATTTCCTTTGAACGATAGGCAATCTGATTCAGTTTCGACTGTGCATCACTACCAATGTTATTCACAATTCCTTTCTTTTACAGCTGCCAGTTTGTGGTGAATATCCATGGAGATTACACACGTTATCTCGTTGATCCTGATAGTCTTGTTGAGTGGGATCTGATTGAACAAATTGTGAGTTTTCATTACATTTCATGAAATAGAATCATGCTTCAGTCTCTTAACAAGTTTTTTCATGACATTGATACATTTTGTTGTTGTAGAAAGTTGACACATCTGAAAGTCTCACGTGTCCAATTTGCCTTGGCTCGCCACTCGCCGCAAAAATGACTCGATGTGGCCATGTGTATTGTTGGCCCTGCCTTCTACATTATCTGTCTCTTTCGGATAAATCCTGGCGAAAATGTCCAATTTGTTTCGAATCTGTACACAAATCAGACCTCAAGAGTGTTGTGGAAATAACTCGGAATCCTATCAATATCGGTGATGAAGTCAATCTACGCTTGATGCGTCGTAAACGTGGTTCTTTACTTGCTGTACCAGTTGGAGAAATAGAAATTCCTGATCCAGAAACATTTTTCCAAGTATCTGAGCATCCATCGAGCCAAATTTATTCGAAGTTACTGCTTGCTAAAACCAGTGATATTATGGAAATAATTGAATTGGAAAAAGTGCAATTGGAAATGGGGTTGATTGAAGATCCGCACTCACCAGAAAACTGTTTTATTGAGCAAGCACTGAGCGAACTCACCATGAGAGAAGAACATGCTTTAGAACAAGACATGAAGGATAACCAAAATCAGGCATTGGCATCATCTAAGAAAAACAAGGGCATTTTGCAGGAGTTTGAAATTCCCAAAGACCAGAGATACGATGCAAATATCGAAGACAAAATTCTGGATATGAATCTTCAAGGCATTAAAAAATATTTCTATTTCTATCAATCAGAGGACGGTCAACATGTGTATCTTCATGCAATGAATGTAAAAATGTTGGAGTTACAGTACGGCACCTTAGAGACCTGTCCACGAATAATTTCTGGTAAGCTCCTGGAGAAAGAATCTGGTAGTTTCACGGAAGACTTACGTAAACGTATGCGCTATTTATGTCATCTTCCATTGACGTGTACTTTCGAAATTGCTGAAATCGAATTAACAACGCCATTGATATCAGATGAAGTACTTGAACTTTTCCGAGAACAATTAGAGTTACGAGATAAACGTCGCCGACGACACGAACGCGAAGAAAAAAAACGCGAGAACAAGATCACAGCGGAAGAAAATAAGTGGATGGGTAAATATCCTACACCAAATGTTCACATTGAATCACGCAAACATTTTCCACAGTGGCAACCGGATTCACCATCTGGCAGGTAAAAATTATTCAGTTTTCCCAAATCCAACTGTATGTTAACGTTCTGGTTTTATGGAAAATCAAATTGAAATGAATTATTTTATTATTGCAGTATGAGTGTTCCAACACCATCCGAGTTGTCAGCAACATCAAGTTTCGCCAGCAGTCCGGCACGCAGTTTTCTCGATGGCGACTCGGGATCTGTGAATGATTACAGCAGTTTGGGGTCATTTGGGATCTCGCAGGACTCTGGTCCATCATTCGCGCAGATGCTGCAGAATAAAGATTCGCGAATTCCATCACGTACTTGGCCATCAGTAGAATCTGGGGGAATAAATAAAATATCCGGAACATTTACCAGAGACCCAGCAACCGCCAGCTTGAATACTGAAGACGAGTACCCATCCGTTCCAACTTATAATCAGAGTTTTGGTGATGTTCTAGCTCAAGCTCTCGAGCAGCCGGCGCGGCTCAAAACGTCACGTAAAACTAAGAAAAAGAAATGAGGAAAACTAACTCTTGCTCTATAACTGATAAATGAAATTTTGTGATTCACGGAAAACGATAGTTCTTTGATGATATACCAATGGAATTAGTCATAACCTTTTTATAGTTTTTATTCCGGCTCTTCGATAAATATTATTTTCTGCTTATCAATTTATACGATTGGCGTTTGAGGACGAAGATATAGTTTGGATATAGTTGGGAGGTAATATCACACTTCGAATAAAATTCTGCACTTATTATTAAATTACTATTGTTTTATCCTCTGTATTTTTGAATGTGAATAAAAACGATTTAGCTCAAAATGCAAATAACCTCTTCTTGTATGAAATGGCAATGACGAATAACTATTTAACGATATTAGTAATGAAATTGAACGGTGAAAGTGACTCGATGAGCTTGGCCTGACGAAAAATTTATTATTTTAATGCAATTAAACAGAAAAATATAAAGTTGGCTATTTATCAAAAGGAGTGTTGGAAAAGGAATTCAATGGATATAAATGTTATACGAAACACATACAAAATAAAACAGAACTCTCATAAGTATCACTCATATTGTATTCGTTTATTTCAAATATCTTCTTGCGTTGAAATCGGCGTCAAAAAAAAAGACATGAGTGTGGTCTTAGTATCATTTACTCGATGGTAGGCAGTGAATGAAAAAAAGATGACAAAATTTTTTATTTCGTTCCAATTGCGAAACGATATGGTTGATCAAATGATTTAATCAACTTCCTCAATGGTAGGTCCAGATGCTCCACTACCAGGTGCGCCAGCGCCAGGTGCACCACCGGGCATGCCACCAGGCATACCTCCGGGCATACCTCCTGGTGCACCACCAGCTCCCATATACAACTTCGTCACGATTGGATTGCAAATGCCTTCAAGTTCTTTCTGCTTATGTTCGTATTCTTCTTTATCGGCCAATTGATTGGCATCCAACCATTTGATGATTTCATTGCATTTATCAAGCACAATTTGCTTGTCACTAGCGCTGATTTTGTCTTTCAGCTTTTCATCTTCGACTGTGCTCTTCATGTTGAAGCAATATGATTCCAGACCATTTTTAGCGGAGATAGTTTCTTTTTGTTTCTCGTCTTCGCTCTTATATTTCTCTGCTTCATTAACCATACGTTCAATGTCTTCTTTGCTAAGACGTCCTTTGTCATTGGTGATTGTGATCTTATTTTCCTTGCCGGTTGACTTATCAACCGCTGAGACATTGAGAATTCCGTTGGCATCAATGTCAAATGTAACTTCAATTTGCGGTACCCCACGCGGCGCTGGTGGAATGCCGGAAAGCTCAAATTTACCCAAGAGATTGTTGTCTTTTGTCATGGCACGTTCACCTTCATAGACTTGAATCAATACACCTGGCTGGTTGTCGGCGTATGTGGTGAACGTTTGAGTCTGTTTGGTGGGGATTGTTGTATTACGCTTAATGAGAGCAGTCATGACGCCACCAGCGGTCTCAATTCCAAGGGAAAGTGGAGTGACATCAAGTAGGAGAAGATCTTGTACGGCCTCCGACTTATCACCATGGAGAATTGCAGCTTGAACGGCCGCACCATAAGCTACAGCTTCATCTGGATTGATTGATTTATTGAGCTCCTTGCCATTGAAAAAGTCTTGTAATAGTTTCTGAATCTTAGGGATGCGTGTTGATCCTCCAACAAGTACAATATCATGGATGAGGGATTTGTCCATCTTGGCGTCACGGAGTGATTTTTCAACGGGTTCCAATGTGCCACGGAATAAATCAGCACAAAGTTCTTCAAAACGCGCCCGAGTTATGGAGGTGTAAAAATCAATTCCCTCAAAGAGTGAATCAATCTCGATGTTGGCTTGGGTCGACGATGAAAGAGTTCTCTTTGCTCGTTCGCAAGATGTCCGCAAACGACGCAGTGCACGCTTGTTAGATGTGAGGTCTTTCTTGTATTTGCGCTTGAATTCTTGGACGAAGTGATTGACCATACGATTGTCAAAGTCTTCACCGCCAAGATGCGTATCACCAGCAGTTGATTTAACTTCGAATATTCCATCTTCAATTGTGAGGATGGAGACGTCGAAGGTGCCACCGCCCAGATCGAAAATGAGAACATTACGCTCTCCGGTTGCTTTTTTATCCAAACCATAAGCGATTGCAGCTGCTGTTGGTTCGTTGATGATACGCAACACATTGAGACCTGAGATTGTGCCAGCGTCTTTGGTTGCCTGACGCTGCGAATCGTTGAAATAAGCGGGTACCGTGATCACAGCATTGGTGACGGTTTGACCAAGGTAAGCCTCAGCCGTTTCCTTCATCTTTACCAAGACCATTGAACTCACTTCTTCCGGGAAGAAAGTTTTCGATTCTCCTTTATATTGGACTTCGATTTTTGGTTTTCCACCATCGCTTACAACTGTAAATGGCCAATGCTTCATATCAGCCTGCACGGTTTGATCTTCAAAACGACGCCCAATCAGTCTTTTAGCATCTGGAATGGTAAGAAAATTCAATTAATGGTGATGAATTCAGTTGATGAAAGCCGTATTAATGAAAAAAGAAAGAAAGCATGAAGTAAAAAGAAGTGGAAAAAAAATACACAATATATGTAACTTAATAAAAAAAAAAAAAAATAAATAATATCGAATAATAAATTCTCATTTATCCACAATTTTGGGGTGAAAAAAGGTAGGATATGAGAATATGAAAGACAAAAATCAATTTCATGCTTTCGTCGTGGACAGAACACGAGGTAATATAGAAAAAACAAAATGGTGGTCAAACTTACCGAAAATGGTGTTATTGGGATTCATGGCGACCTGATTCTTAGCGGCATCGCCAATAAGTCGTTCGGTGTCAGTAAATGCAACATAACTTGGGGTTGTTCTGTTTCCCTGATCGTTAGCAATAATTTCGACTTTTCCATGTTGGAAAACACCTACACAAGAGTAAGTTGTACCAAGATCGATACCAACAGCGGGGGCCTTTGTAGTCATTTTGTTTCTCTAAAAGTACCAAAAATTCCAAAGGAATTTGCAATTAATTCACATGTTTTCGTTTTCACATAATTTCAATACTGATTAATTTATTAAAGTGATGAAATATATTACCTTTTTTCGTTCTGTTCGTTAATCAGAAAGTTAATATATGAATATGAGTCAGTTGAGCTTGTATTACAAATAAAGTGAAGCACCTTTCAGTCCGATGATTCGCAACGTGAGTGAGCACTCGTTGCGGATGCACCCATATATATAAGTTAGAAAACCGACGCTTCTGGAATGTTCTTCCCGCCTATGGAAAAGCTGGAGCCAATCACAGTTTCGTTTTCCTTCAAACGCGCCATGTATTAGTCAAGTGTCAGTACTACAATAGTCATATCAACATCCAAATTGCAATATTCATCGTGTTGAATAGTTCATGAATATTCTAGAAAAATGATGACAATTAATTTACAAAAATTCTACAAGTTTTCCCATTCATAATCAAAATTCAATAGAAATATTGACAATGGGGAATATAATACTAGTTTGAACTTTGCCGCTGGAGGGGATACGCAATACCAGCAATACTGCGTCATAATGCGGAAATAATTTGTATGTGTTTGTGGATAGAGAAATGAGAGGACTTGTCAAGCATGCTAGGAAGGAAAAATTTTTCCAACGTTGATGCACCCATATCAATGTCAGGCAACGTTTAGAATGATTCATACTTTATTGATCTGATTATGAATGAATAAATTATAAATTCAAGCAACATCGAAAAGTCAGTTTCTCCTTTCATGATTTTGTTCTGATCTATATATATATGTATATATTATATAGAATCAAAAATAATGATCGAATAGAAGCGGAATCGCACAGAGTGATTCACCGGCGCATACGTGGCTGCGTGACGAGAACAATGCCTCATGACCATCGAGTATTCTATCATGGATTGCATGCTCCATGAAATTTTTCCTACTGCATATGGCAAATTATCTCAATGGCCATCAAAAGTATTCAATAGACTATTGAAGGTCGAACCGGTGGGTATGTTTCATTCCCTCGGCCTTACCTCATAATACACCAAAATGATAAATGGAATAAGTATACTGAAAGTTGAATCCATTTTCTCATTATTATTTTCATTTGCCAGAACTTTCAGGAAAATTTTGCCTTGATAGCATTTGACGTCTATGAACATGGGACAGTTTAAAATATCTATGAAAGTGGACTTAATATGAATTTGATATATATCAGTATTCCGATAACACATTTCTATATATGGCCGATGAAACAGAAGTGAATGAAATCTATATTAGCATGGATGTCATTGGAAAAATGGTGTGAAAATTATGCATGCAAAAATTGCTGAAAAACCTCATGTATAAAACACAATGTGACGTCAGTTCATATTTATTTAGGTATATTGCAAATTTTCTTGTTTATCTATTTTGAGTCCATATAGAGTAATAGCCAAAATTTTTGCTCGTTAATGAAATGCTGGCACTAAATCCTAGCATCGCCCACATTAATTTTTTATTTATATCATATTATAAAGAAGACGAATTTCGGGTTAGATTGATGTTTGATTATGAAGAGGACAGCACCTTTTGGACACTCCGCGCCATCTGTTCAACACCTTGAATCAAAATTGAGAACTAAAAGGGAATTTCAAATTGTATATATATATGACGTCTAAAATGGCGTCTATTTACTGTTGCGTATTAGCACAGAGTCAATCATTAAAATTGAAAAATATCAAAAATTTCATAACTTTTTATTTATTCATGAAACTCAATGTGCGATAAAATATTCAGAAATGTCAACTACTCAACCTGGTGAGCCATAACCTTTTTTTACAAATAATCATTTCAAAATAAAAAAAAAAAGCAATGTATATTGATTGTTGTTTATTTGGTTTCAGTACTGCAGCCAGTAAAAGTTTCAGAGCTACTTGGAATCCCGAAAAGTTCTGATAAACAACCCGGTAAATATCAGAGAAGTGAATTCGATATTCGATTAATCAATCTTTTTGGAGATAGTGACTACAGTGATTTTACTTTTATAGTTTCAGAAAGGAAACGGTTGGAGCCAGTCAAAGTCAAAGATTTACTGGCATCATGTTCAAAAACTGCACCATCGAGTGAAGGTATAAATAATTTCAATATGCTTCACCTGTTTGATAGAAAATTTTTACCCAACTCTCATCAGTCAGTTGATCCCTCCATAATTTTTTATTATGTCCACTTGTAAAAACAAGGCGTGTGTATGCTTTCATGTGAAAATTTAGTAATCTCAAAATTCCTGGTAGCAGCAGGGAGCGAACGATTTATCAAATCAACCGAAATCCGGTTTTCCAACTGAAACAGAGCAGAATTATTGATGATAAATTTGAAACTGATCCATGCAGATCATGAGTTACTTCATGTTATAAAGGATAGAAGAACTGTTAATTGATAAAAGTCGAATTTTACTGTACCAACACACACTGAACAATTTAAAGTCGGAGTGAAGAAGTAACCCTTTCTCTCTTTTTCACCTTCCACGAATAATATTAAAAAGTTTGGTGAAATAATTGCGAACTCAGTTAGAGGAATAGTCGAAACATATTTAGTATACGTAGAAGTAGGCTCTGGTTATAAGAATAGCAATCTGAATAATTGAATTTGCTTATTCTTCAAGGCCGTGTATGCAGACGGACATTTGTCATTCCAAAAAGTGGTAGAAAACCAGTCCGTCGTGCACTCTATGAAAAGTCAAGTTCACCACTTCAGTCCCCGGATAGATGTAATACAGCAGGATCATCTATAGGGAAGATTCTAGCCAAGAAATCTCAGCGGAAATCGAGGAAGAGTTGTTTGCCACCACCAAATTCAATTGCTCAAAGGCACATACAAAAAGTGATCAATGGGAGTATTCAAAATCCGGCTATTATTAAAGAACTTCGTGAACCATCTCCAGTTGAGTATCATCAAAGAACCATTATACAGAAAACAGAATCGCGACATTTGCAACATGAAAATGGGAGCGTGACTGCGAATCAATCAAAAACTATTCATTCAATTGTGCTGTCTGAAGATATCACAACTGACCATGAAGAACTTGGTGCTTCTACTGCGGATAAAGAAAATATTCCGCCGTTATTGAATCAAATGATTCAACCGTCGACTAAGGATAAATCTGATCCTTCCAAAAATGATGATCTTCATCTTGTAGATATGTGGCGTAGTGTGATCACACGAATAGAGAAAGTTGAGCACAATTTGGATGAGGTGAAGGCACAGCAGGCAGTGCAAATAGACCTTTTGCGGAAAATCTATGGTTTAGTGACAATCAAATGTGGATTACCGAAGGTTTCTGTCAGTGACGCTCACGATTCTTTGACGCCACGAACACCACTATCACCCAGGTCGCCGCCAAATATACTGGAAGCAGATAAAAATAATGTCTTATCTAATAAGATGAATGAAATACAGTCTGATGAAATTCTTCAAGAGCATCAGAAACCAGTACGCTTCACTGCAGAATCCTCTAGAGAGATCGTTGACGGATTCTCTGTATTGGAGAACGAGCTCAATATTGGTAACAAATTAATAGTACAAAAATCACCAGTAATGGAGACTCCAAAACGTGATAGAATAGGCCCATGTACAAAAAGTGATAGGCCGTTGCGCGAATATTTGGTTATGAAAGCCAGCATGAGTTTTCTAGAAACGCCTGAACCTCACGGATTCAAACGTAGTACAGATTTTGGAAATAAAGATTTGAGGAGATCGATTTCGAGTAAATTATTTGATGAGTTGCAAGACTTGTATCATGATTCACCGGGGCCTGCACCCTTGTATCCATGAAGTCAATGCTATTTTTCGATATTTCATCTGCAGAACGCAGAGTCAAACTTTGCGGCAATTAAATTGAATAGCCTTAATACTGAAATATCTATTGTCGAGCCGAAAAATTATATTTTTAAATGCGAATTGATAGATCAATTACTTACCACATTTCGCTATGTTTTCTGTGGTCCATCGAATTTTATTTATTATGAATTCAAACCATTCATTTACAAATTCTGACTCCTTGATTCGGAATATGTTGCAAATCGGAAATGAAATCGAATTGACATATATTCATATATAGACTTAAATATAATCAAAATCTACAATAATTATGATACAACTACTACAAATACTGCCATTGTTGATCATCACATTAAGGATAATGACTACCATCAATAACATACCCAAAAAACAGAAAACCGCATGATTTATCTATATTTAATGAGATATTAATATTTAAAGTGATGTTTGGTATTCAGTTCCAACTTTGCATTTATTTATCATTGTGTACATGATAAGTGTTGACAGCAACCGTCTAACGGTTTTTTTTTCTCCTATGAGCGCGTGAGGTTTGGGTCCTTTGGATGTTGGCCCGGTATGAAGGGGACTAATTTTAGTCTATCAAAAGGTAATATGACATTTGCGGTTATATCTGCATACGATAAAATATGCCATAAAACAAAGTATTGAAATTCAAAGTATCACTCAAGAGATGGTTCCATTCTTGGTTCTAATTCAACCAATTTTGACAATGGGGGATTTAGGGCGAACTCTCACGTTCATGTATCATTGTAAATATATAAATAATTAATCTGCTAACTGTTTCATAGATCTGATTTCGTTTGATATCCTGTTAGGTCCATTCCCCAACCTTAATTGTTTGTAATGGAATTTTACGTCAGTCCATGTTTGCATTATAGTGATGTGAGCAAAAAAATTAATCAAAGGTAAACAACAGCTAATTCATATGTCGGTTGATTGTGGTGCTCCCAATCATAACGGTTGAGGATTCGGTGTTTGTTGACCTGCCCTGTACGAGAAATTCGAATTGAATTACTTCGAAGTCATTCGAAAACTTACATAGAAAATTGTCGCTTTCTGGAGACAGATTGTCGGCAACAGTGGAAATGACAAGGATCATTTTTTTTAGGTAGAAAATAGTTGAATTTACCCATGAATAACTGACGGCCAATTACGAATAAAAAAAGGTTTAAATATATAGTATTGACTACCATTGAACGTCATATGACTCGGATTGGCCGGATGTTTCGAATGACGGTTGTTTTATATTTCTAGTCGGTGTTTGGCGGTTTTTGCATTGGCAGCGTGTGGGGGATGTTATAGAGCACCCAACGGCCGTTATTCAGTTCAGAAAACGGCCATACTGGTCATGCGCAATGCGCACCATTAATATTTTGCTGCTATTCGTCACATCATTGTATACAAAGGAATAGAGTGGCCGCTTCACGCATGCAGCATTTTCTGTAAACTATACAATAGTAAACCGGCTTTTCGTGCATCGCCGTGCATTGTGGTTCAATCACTACTTCTGCGTATAATTCTTTCAGTCCTTTTGTGATAAAAATGCCGAAAAAAGCACCGAGATCAGGATTCTATTATTTCATGCTCGATTACAAAGAAAATCAGGAGAAAATGGGCCGGAAATTTCCAAATGGATTGAGAGATGTTCAAGTTGATCCGAAATGCACAGAAGTCTGGACTGTATGTAGAAAAAAAACACAAAGGAAAATACATATTACGCATCACAATGAAAGGATTTGCATCCCGTGTTGTTTTCGTCATAGTATTTTTTTTTCATATTCTCATGTTTGATTAATCCGCAATATTTGTTAAATTCAATTTATATATTGAGACGCAAAGTATTGCTACTGATTCAATTTAGTTTGAAGAAGTTAATAAGATTCCATTGTTTTGAGTGTTCAGGCGTTGACTGCTGAGGAAAGAGCGCAATACAATCGCCGTGCCAAAGGCACAATAATGAAACGTGGAAAGCTCACTGGTGCCGGAGAATCTGTAGAGCTACTAGAAAAGCAAAAACAGGAACAAATGGAATATGAAGCGAATATGAAGGAAATAATTGACCAAAGTATTAAACAAGCTGATAAAATTGGGAGTGAGTTCAGCTATGATAGCACAATATATGTCGCATGAAAATAATATCAATTTGAAATTTTAATCTATTTTTGTATCATTCAGATTTGGATATGTTATCATTTTATTTCATTCACGTGAATCATTTCTACACTAAAATGAAATTAGAAGAGAATTGGACTGATTATATTCCTGCTGAATATGCTGTAGTTGAATTTTCATTGAAAGATGGTATCAAGAGGATTCATCATCAAATAATAAGAACTGAGATTCAACCGGGCTATACAAGAGAATATATCGAACACAGTGACAGTACTCATAAATTGTCAAACAATTTGGCTGAGGGCGAAGAAGATTATGCAATCATGTATAATAATCTCATGACATTTTTGAAACTTGACAAGAGTACATCGAATAAGTTGCCACCGCTATATACGGTGAAAAAAATGATGACAATTGTCCCATGTCTTCTGGAGAGGATGACTGCGGCAGTCAGTTAGTATTGGGATATAAGTTGATCCCAGTATATTATGCTCTCAAAATGAAAATTGTGTTTAATTTCGTAGATGTGGATATCAAGACTTTCGATTTGTATTCGCTGGAATATCTGTTCGGTACTCTGATGGGTGTAGCGAACAGTGATTTTCCAGACACTGGTAGTCGTGCCATCCTAGCTGCCGTTCATCTTGAGAAAGATGGATTTCTCTGGACACCGAAGATTGAATGTCACGTAAGCAACATATTATTTTTCATAGAACTATCAAAAGAGACTTGAAGCAAAATTTAGATGTTCATTTCATGTGCTTTCTTTCTACAGTTCCACGTTGACGTTGAGGGAACTGGTCCCTACTGCAGTCAGTCAATCGTGCAACAATGGGCTTTTACGATAGCCGATTATTGTTGTCCGAAATTGGCAATTGAACTGAAACCCGGTTCTCATTGTCCGCTAGACGATCTCACTACTGCTATTGCTTCGTTGCAAATACAAACCAAAAGCACAACCACATTGAAGACAGGGGTAATCATCAGTTTATCCATCTCCAAATTCTCTTGATTTATAATTATTATTAATTCATCGTTTAACCAATTAATTCAGGTTTCTGCAACACGTACAAGAGGAGATGACGAACGTCGTAAGAACCAGAACGGGACTTTAGAAATAATTGATTATGGAAAAAATCCTCAATCAACTGCAACCATCCCCAATCCTCAAACACCTGCATTTGTGCCTGTAAGTATATTCATTCTGTTAATGAAATGATCGAAAATCTGGAAAAAAATTAATTTTTCTTTTGGTTTTGTTTCTTTTTTTTTTGCGCAAATGCAATATGTATGAGTACAGACAAAAAAACCACGTGTTCCAAAAACAATGGCAACAGTTTTTGCTCCGTCAAGCGAGGTCCCAGCAATGAATGATGACAATTTTCCAGCAATAGGTGGACGGGGAAAATCGCGGCACGGTAAAACTGAGACGGCAAAGCCCGGGACAGGTCGAGGTAAAGCTATTTGATGAACACATCAATGGAAAATTCTTAAATGTATCAATGATTCGTTTTTTCGTTAAATTTTGTGTTTAGGCAGAGGAAGTATTCTGATGGGCTGAACTCGAGCAGAACTTTCCATAAAACGACTCGAAATATTTTTTTTCACTAATTAAATATTATCTTGCGCGAACAGAGTTATTATATTTTTCATAAAAAATAAACTCCGTTACTTGAATTCAGAAAAATTTCATGGGTTTTGCGCTGCAATTTCTGTTTCACTTGAATTAAATTTTCCTAATTAATTCACAGTATGGTTGTGATGTTATTACTTCAATATTTTTAATTTTCATCATGGAACACTCAATCCATGAAAAAGTGACTTATGACGGAAAGAGATGAAAATAACATTTAGTCGGATAACGAACTTGCTCTGATGTATGGGAAAGAGCATCTCGGATTGTTTCAACATCATCTCATGAAGTAATGCCCTGAACCTGATATTTTGGCCTCATGGGAATGTCTTTAGTTTGGCACCGTCGTATTGAATAGTTAGTGATCTGACTGCATAGAACGAAGGAAACTATTGATGGCCATGCATATAGAACGAAGATTTGAAAAGGATGTATCTTTGGCTGGAATCATATTTCCTCTACAGAGTTTCTCTTCACGCTTTAATTTCTTTATTATTCCAATATATGGGTGTAGCAGCATGCTATTAATGAGGGAACCACCGTGTCGAATATAACATCAATGAATAAGTCGGAATTTGAGCATTTTTGGAAACACGTCTGCATTCAAATGTGGTAACATCTATTTTATGGAAGTTCATTGAACGTCTGTAAAAACAAATTTTTTTTCTCGTTGTTTCTGAAAATATAATTGGATGATTGTCGGGGCAATTCCTCGGATACATTTTTATAAAAAGTTGCGTTCTTCACAAACACATCTGGATCCAGAGTTCGTCGATCTAATGCATTCCGAGTTATGAGAGAGGGGCGTCATTTTTTTTCAGAATTCATACCAAAATTGCCTCTTACAGCTCAACTATTTACTCTAATAAAAATATACAAATATTAATTTAACAGAAATTTTTCTTCCCCTGAATAAATGTTGATACTTTGTGGATTATAGCAGTTGGTACTTCATTCTATGACGGAGAAATATGAAGGAACTTGTTCATGACTATTAATTATGACATATTAGTTTCCAAAGATATATAAACAATGACTCTCGTTGAATGTTTAAGAAAATTATACCTGTCAAGAAAACGATGGATCGATTGTTCATCATCATCTACCGTAGTATCAAATGTTATATTCGAAGTATGGGATATCTTATTCGATTTAATGATCTTTTTGATCATTGTTATCGGCTGACACGTGGATTTTAAAATCTGAAAAGTCTGATCGGAATACATTGATTTTCGAATCTTGTATCACATGAGAATATACATGAGAAAAGCGCAGCCTCTTTGCCTGCGCCAGGCATTAGTATTTATTGAAGATTCCTCATGTATGTATTGCAATTTTGTAGTCAACAATTTGAGCTTTTTCCTGTATCGAAAACTTCTTCAACATTGGCAGGATTTTGAGTCAATATTTCAAGTTGTATTTCAAAAGATTGATATATGATTGAAAAAACAATTATCTATCTCCGTTGGCTTTCCAATAATTCATTTCTATGTAAACAGATTTGATCAGAATAGACTAATCGAACGGCATGAGTATGAATTTAAAACAATATTCACTCTCATTAACATGAATATCTGTACACATCTGCAGATATACTTTAATAGTTCGGCTCATCATGACCATGTGCCAACTCACACGAAAAATAATGTATATTTTCATTGTTCCAAATGTGAACTGATCTAACTAGAGGAAATCTGTTTCTCCTTCATATATTATGTATATTATATATCTATAACCAATGGATATGATTCATGAAATGAGGTTCTCGTGTAGCTATTTGTGGAGTTGATATCTTTCTAAGGTCTTTGTGTCTCGCACTGGTGTTGCCATAATTCACGTAAATGAGCAAATGAAACTACGATAAGGCGGAATTGGTGGGAACATGGCCGGTTCTATAATCATCTCACTTTCGTCTACTTCCTATATCAACATTTCAATATCAAAATCTCCGTGGCTGTTATCACATATGAACTTGCTAATAAGTGGTTTTGTCGCTTATGAGAAAACATTCAGTCCCAAACAGGTGTAAACGAATAATTTCTCAAGTGTTATTCCATAAAATCGCGTTGATCATATTTTAATAATGTTAGTATTTTTGATGAATATTTCATCAGACATTTCTTCGATATTGTCTTTTACTGAAATTGTTGTATCACGTGAAGTGAAAGTCTGAAATGGATATTGATGTGGCAGATATGGAAATCGAATGATTGAAAACAAAAGAAAAAAAAAAAAGGATAGTCAATGGCATGCATATTCATAATGAATATGCAAATGAAATTTGGTGTGGCTGTTCCAGACTAAACTACTGTTTTAAGAATCATCCAGTGTTTTCATGATATCGTCGTTGCGAACCAATGAAGAGCTTCCATATGGTTCATATAAATGGTAAATTTCGGAAAACACGCATTGTATTACTCAATTATGCATGTCCTCCAAATACTGAGTGTAATCTAACGGGCGCACGAGCACGAGCGATCGATTATTAGACTGCAGTGTCAGCGCTTTAATTCTGCTTATGTATTATCAGTGTGTAAGAATACAGAGTCATTCGAACAGATATGTTTTGGTATTCGATGTAAAGATACTCATGGGTTCCGAATGTGAAAAGGAAAGGAGGGGGGGTCATGATTGTGATTCGAATTGAAATGGATAATCGAAACATTGAAAGATAGGAAGTGGACGGAACTAACAGTTACAGGAATGTAGGAGCGGCACTGGAAGGACATCGAGAATTTGGAAGTTGGGGAACTATTTTGGCGCTATCGTTATCAAGAAAACTAAGTAATGAAAATAAAAAAAAAAAAAGCTGATGGTCTAATGCCTTGTGTCGAGTTGTTAATACGCTATTACATTGAAATTTTTCTTCTTTATGGAAATATTGCAATAGCCACAAATTATTCTTCAATATAACGAAATATCGCATAATCGATTGTGTAAATACAAATGAGGATTTGTGAGAGGGGTATCCGTTACAAAATGATGAATACCTTTTTGCTCCAGATTTTTCTCTTTTGTGTGTATACCAGGCACAACTTGACTTTTATGTCGACGTTATACATTCGGTGGACGTACATAATTCATTACAGTGAAAATTATTCTATGTTTACACTTATTGATTAATCGTTTCATATTATGCTTAGAATAAGTATTTGTCGTTCTATTTTTACTTATATATACACATGCTCAAAGTGTGATACATCTAAAGTACAATCTGTATTTTCTTATATGTGTATACTTCATTCATTTGTTCACTTTACATTTGTTCACACATTAACTCAAATGCATGACTAATTCATGCATGCACATGTACTATACTTATGATTACTTATAGGTAGAGTTATGAAAATAACAAAAGATGAAAAATAAAGAGAAAGTCAGATGGAATAACGAAGAACAATTGAATAAAATACAAGAATGACAATTCGGGCTCAATTAACGGCAATCTCAAATTCCCTAATGATCATAAGTATTGTGGGGTTAGTAAAAATGGTTAAGTACACAAATGAATAATGTACAAATTCTGTGAAGTTTCTTGAAGCTATATATGATTAAAGAATGCACGTTGAGAGCATTCATGGGTCTCAATTGATAAGAATAGATTTGTTGCAAGTTCGTTAAATAAACTGCAGGTAACAACTTCACCGTGGCGGGATGAATATTTGTTTGTCACATTGGAATTGCATACGATAGGGAAATCGCACCACAAATAATCTCCAAATACGCATGCATTGATGGGTGCGATGAATGTCTGTTCTGCTGGAGTTTTCTGCGGTCATGTACAAATGAAATGCGCACTTGGTTCGATATGGAACGTGGGGTCATCCACAAATCCTAGAAGTTTATAAAAACAAATTCATATGCACTGTGATCATGAACAAAAATGTCACCATCCAAGGGTTACATTCATCACAACATGCAAGATGTGTGTGCTTTTTTTTCAAATATCCACTTAGAGGTGAAGAAATGGACTAATTCAAATAAGTGACTCTCACTTCATATTCAATGAATTTTGAACATTGCGGAAGAGATTTTGAGTTTAAACATTTCTAATATTAATTTGACTTTTTACTGTATCGAATGAATCACCCTGACAAAACATATCTCCGTATATGCATCGAAATTCTGTCAAGTATTAACACCCTGTTAAAATCTACTCGACTATGATTTGACTCTTGATTGGTCGTCGACTTGTGGAATTGCTCAACATTTATAGTCTAAGAGCCCGTGAACCCCAGACCTTCGTTATTTTATAAAAGCTGACGTATGCTCCCAACACAGGTAAGAACGATGGACCATTATGAAGTTTGGGCTGCCCTGGCTTTGGCAGGTAAACGGTACTAAAGGTGTGTAAAATACCGATCTAACGTCATCAAATAATAAAGTGCGATTTTTTGGTATTATCTTCAGAATATTATTAAAAATCACATTATGCATTGCCCGACACTTAACATCCTGACGACCCCTTGCCAGACACCCTTAATGTTCATGAAATTATAATTTTACTTACGTTATAGTATAAAAGCTGATTTTTATATATAATACTTGAGTAATAAGTAAATGATGTTTCCTCATTAGCCAGACATTTTTGATACTTCCAACCCCTTGCCAGACAAGCATGTAGGGTAGCTGTAGCAGCGAGCGCGAGGCAGTATATACATGGATGGGTGCGAGTGAGTTGCGCTTGTGTTGTTTAGTATTTAATACATGCTTACATCAACTAAAACAATAATATATGCTATCTTCAAATATTATTGATTTAATATTCATTATTAATGGTAAAAATAATATTAATTATATTATTACTGGCGTTATGGAGTAATAACTGGTTTTTATGTATAATACTTGGGTAATAATTAGATGATGTTTTCTTATTAGCCAGATGTTTTTGATAGTTCCAACCCCTTGCCAGATAAACATTGTAAATCTTAAGAAGAGATTCGTGATTAGAATGACTTATGCAAATAAACTTTTTGGCGCGGATTTATATGACTGATAATCTATGTAAATTTTAAAAACATCTTAAGAAAAGACATTCGATGCTAAAACTACCTCAAATTGTCAACAATTTTAATTTATTCTGTCAATAACAGGTTTAAAAAAAAGCCAAATAAAATATTTCTCAAAAATTTAATTAAAAATAGGTTAATGACACTACAAGTTATTATAAAGGATGAAAAAATAGATTGATGACATTACATATTATTATAGTGTATAAAAGACAATATTATTTCATTCATTATCATTATCATCACCAATGTTATCATTTTCTTCGTCACTGTTACTCCATTCGATATCGTGGTCTTCTTCTTCTTCGTCAGTTTCTGTAAAAATGTGACAAGGTCAATGGGATTGAAAGTATTAAAACAAAATGTAAAATAGATTGAAGTAGTTATACCTGAGGCAGTTTTCAGTGAATCTCTAACGAAATTTGGTAACTGATCACCTTCGAACCATTTGAAATGGTACTGATTATTTTCGAGTACTCATCCATTATTCTCGGGTTGATAAATTGTTGGAATTTGCTGATTTGCATTATTCCAAATGCTAGAAACATAGTTGGCTCGCAGAAATTGTTGTAGCAGTTCGGATTTACACGGTGGCAGACTACTAGCATCAAAATTTCGTAGTTTTTTACGACTAAACGCTTCATTAATATCTGAGACCTGATACGCATTAATGAATAGTTGAAGTCGTGCTGCATCAACATCAATTATCGAACCAACATTATATACCTCACATATAAACTGTTGAATAATATCAAAAATGCTTTGTCGTTCATTATCGTTCTCAAATAATTCGTTTTGACCCAATTTAATGAAGGCTTTTTGATATTTTTCCGTCTTTTTTAATATTTTAAAAGGTTTTAACTTTCCTTTTCGAAAAAATGCAGGATTATAATCACACCCTGTGATCGCATGGAATCCTGGCAAGCTCTTACAAAAAGATTTTCCTAATTTGATGTATATCTTCGTGAGGTCTACGTATCTCAAGTTGTTTCCAGTACCTATCAGCATCCAAATAAGTGAATCATTTTGTAGATGGTGCATATGACCAAGCATAATAGCTGCAATGTCAGTGTCGACACTTCTGATCGCAATATTGACTTGATTTGAAATACTGCACGCATGGTAGACTATTTTGGTATCAGCCTCTTCATGTTCTGGACATGATAACTCTTCTACAACCCTTATTACTATATTGTTAGAAGCATCAACAACAAAAGAATGGCACTGTTTAGAATTGATGTGAATAGTTTTGTTTCCAATGAAAGGTATTAGTTCATCACTGGCCCAATGCAAAATGAAAAAATCTACCAGAGCTTGTTTAAAATTTGGATTTTTTCATTCTTTTGTAAAATCACTCGGACGTGTTTGATCAGGTGCAGTTATGGTGTAGCTCAATTGTGCTGATTCTGAACGTTGAGAATGTTCGTAATCTTTGATCGATGGAGTCAGGTATTGATCAAAAATAACGTCAATTCTTGGCGCTTTGAATTTGGTGACCATTTGTAACATTTTCTTAGAAATGCCTCCAAACTTATTTGGAACATTTTTCATTGTGTGTAATAAAAAAAACCCATCAATTATTACGACATCTATAGTAGTTGGTGGCTGATGCTGGACCTCCTTTTCCAAACATTTCATTAAGGCAGATTTATCCGTTTTACAAATAGTACCATTTAAATGGCACATAGATAAAGGCACATCGGTAATTGGGTATGACAAAATTTTCGAGATATCCACATTGTAATCCATCGAGATCCCCAGCATACGGCCAAACAAATCTCGTTGAATTTTTACCTCTTCAATTGCACCACCGATGTGAATTTTCGTCTTTTTTTCCAAATCTTTTGAAAAATTATTAAGAGCTGTTTTTTTAATAGATTTTTCAAATCGATTAATGTCCGTATGGCACTCAGAAACAAACGTATTCCGAAGACAATCACCATTCTTTTCAATATTGAGAAGAAACGACTCTACCAGTTCCGAAGCAGCTTTACCAGATGAAATGTTTATTAAATGATCTTTTGGTACTTCCGAGCTGAATGGATTAATAAACTGTTCAAATCTTTTAATGAATTCATTTAGTTGTTTAATATTTTTCTAAATATTGTGCTGATTCAAATCCGAAGAAACATCTTGGTGAGTTTGTAGTCCCAATTCTTGGTAAACGTAACTAATTACTGTAGATCTTACATCATGGCTTCGAGCCCACCGTTGACGGGCTGAAATTGAATTAGTAAAGTGTATAACACCTGTAAGTCTTCGTGCAGCATCTGCGTTGATAGTCTGTTCTAAAACCAGATCAATTGGTTGTCTTGAAAATGGCTTAGTTGTCCTTTTAATACCGAAGTAATCCCGTTGAAATTCTTCAAATAAATCAAGATGGGTTTCTGCTACATTCATCAAGTTATCAGTATATTTCACTGTCCATCGAGCATAATTTTGCTGATTACAGATAAAAAATAAATTTGTCATTTTAGGTAAAACTAACTTGAAAAGTTCGAAGTCTCCAACATGTATGCTTCGTGATAGTTGTAAGTAATGATTAATCAGATTAATATAAATTACATAAAATTGTTGAGTCTTTCCATACTCGCCATTGAGACTTCGTTGTTTATAAATACAGTAATTATCGATCAATTCTTTCAGCTCTTCATGTTCTATATTGAATGACAATATTTTACAGTTTTGTAGTCTGTGAAGTTCTTCAATAATATTATCTGTTACTGACGTGTTACTCATTTCCAAAACAGATTTAAAATGTAATATTTCTAATCCTAATGCCACCAAAGGGTGCAGTCTTTTGCAGCGATTGAAATGCTTCCCGTCAAGAAATCCATTTACTGAACCATTCGCCAATAAGCCACTTTCCACCATTACATTTGTTAGTCCACAGTCATTAATCACCTTACCAACTGCCTTGAAATAAGCCATCATGATGTGAAATAGTCCTAAATGTATAAATAAATTATCATATGTAGGTTTTTCCGTTGCTTGTATTTGGAGAGCTACTTTGGCTATAGCCAAGTCATATGTTACTTGAATGGATGATTGATTTAACTCTTCAGCAATTTTCTTACTTTGTTGCATGGTTTCTAAACACTACAGAATGACTTGTTGGTGAGGCATTTATCGGAGTCAAATAAGATATGTGTTGTTGCAGAGTGTCAATATCATGAATCCTACAGTTAAAACCAACCCACATTGGAATATCAAGTAATTCTAATGCATGACTAATCATCCAGATATTATCGATTTCCGTATACAATTGTAAATTATTGGGGAGCATATTTTCAATTTCATCGGCCGTTATTTGCAAATTACTTGTCATTTTTGGTTTTTTTTGGATAAGGAATTTCTTCTGAAGCTATTGCCTCAAAAGTTCTTCTTCTCCTCTTTCTCTCCTGTGGTGAATCGTCTCTATTAGTGGGAACCGGTGTCTCAGATATTTCAGATTCTTCAGATGTATTTAATTCAATGTTCTGATAAATGATTCCGACGGTATCATGTAAAGTGTCCTTCCCACTAGTAGTTTCAACGAATCGGTCAAAATTATCATAAGCCAGTCCAGTACAAAGTTCAGGTGTTTTTTTAATTTTTTCAGGGCATAAACTTGACTTTTCAATGGAAGCATAGGTGGTTTCTGTTTCAAGTTCTTCGACACTTCGATAGCTGATACAATGACCATATCTGTCGACTATATCTATAATTTTTCTGCTACTTGTTAAACTCTTCAGAGTCATACCCAGTAGAATATGCTTAGACGTCTTGACTTGACCATTATGAATCCCATAAATAATATCTTGACAGTAAGACCGTACTTGACGAACACATTTTAAGCTACTTTTTCGTTTCTGTCTAGAACCACCTATGAGAGTAGAATAAAATTCATATAATTCTTGTGGTATAGAAGCTTCACCTGCAATTAAATGCTGTACTGAAAGATTTTTAGATGGTAATTTTTTCTTGTCCATTGTCAAAATAGTTTTTCGTAAGATTAATGCCGCTTTTTGTAAAATATTTTCAGATTTTAAGTTGTCCAATACTGTTTCGTCAATCGTCTTCATATAATTGGGTGCTATTACTTTTTTATTCCGGATTGTAAAGAATTTAATATCTTTGGAAAACTTCTTGTCAATTTTTTCTTCTAGGTGGTGTGCAGTAAAAGTAGCATCCATTTCAATGGAATTCTCTGCATAAATTCTCTCCAACGAATCAGTATATAATTCATGTAAATGTATCAATAAATGACAGCGTCCGTTGTTAATAATATCTTTTTCTATGATGCTACTAATTTCATTAAAAGCTTCTTGGTGGTACTCTCGATGATGATGCCAATCAGTTTTGACAGATGTTTTTGCCGACGAAGATATTTTATTATTGAACTGAATCCTACATCCAAAGCCAGGGCAGCCCAAACTTCATAATGGTCCATCGTTCTTACCTGTGTTGGGAGCATGCGTCAGCTTTTATAAAATAACGAAGGTCTGGGGTTCACGGGCTCTTGCTCTATTACTTAACTCTTTGTCAACTGATAAATAACTGATATGGTGAAAAAAAGCATTAATAACAAAAGAGGAGTCGAACCCATGGCTCTTGGGTTATGAGACCCGGATACTACTTAATAAGCTGGTAAACATTTTTATTCAAAAGTGTCATGGCACAATCAAAGGGAATACGTATCGCGCGAAAGAATTTTCAGAATTTTCTCCTATTTTCGAAGCCGTTTGTGGGCTCACAAATTCTTTTCTAATAAAACTAAGACCATAATCATTAAGTCTGATTATTTACCTTCAATTGGGGTAGCTTTGTAAAGTTGACGTCTTTGTTTTCGAACACAGACATCTCAAGAACTAATCATTGTACAACCAGTAAGCTACTGGCAAATTCAAAAACTTGAAAAAATTCTTGACAAGATCCGATTACTATTTCTAGACAAACACAAAAAATAATTTTTATGTATTTTTCGAATGTATAGAAACGGACGCAAAATTTTGTGTATCAAAGACAAAAGTGAACGCCTCATCTAGCAGACAATATTTCGGCGGCAAATTGTCATACAAAGCTCAATCGAATCGGAGCTTATTGATCATGCTTGACGATTCTGGTCTTAATTTAGTAAGAAAAAATTAGTGACGGTGCAGCGATAGGCCTGCTATTTATTTTCCACCCAAATTTCGTATGGTCGACATCTTGTCACATATAGGTTGACGTTTCCGAAAATATCAACTATCAGTCGACAGTTGTTCGTTCGCATGTTTTAATGAATTCCTGCTATACATATTGTAAAAAAGGAGTGTTAGAGGTATAATATCTTAATACAATAAGACAGAACAAGTAGAAGAAATTGGAAGCAATTAGTTCTCTTCAGTCGACTTGAATCATATCAAATTGGTCTACGATCATCAGAGAAATACGATCGATTGAATGGTCGATTGCTAACCAATAGTTGAGTAAAAGTCGAGTGATCGCACGATTCAACTGTCGCACGGTCGAGTAGATTGTACCAGTGCTAATTTACAAAAATTCGTAATGGTCTTGGAAAAAAAAACATCAAATCCAAAATGACGGGGTGTTTTCTTTTTTTGTTTTCAAAAAATAAAGAAGCTTCGACAGTTACAACTTCAACATATGATTTATTCATAAAATATACACGTTTTAATTTTTTTAAAAGTATAAATAATAAAAATGCAGCCAAAAAAAACGCAATTCAAACAAATTCGTGGCGTATGTAATCCTTTTATGAATCATCTATATTTGTCATGTAGTTTTATAGGTTAGCAATAAATACAAAGATATGGAAAAATCCATTAGTTGATTGAAAGTGAAGAAAAAATAAACCTATATGAGAGTATTAAAAAAAAAAAAATGTTTCCAAACAGGCTCCAAAGTTTTAGTTTAGTCACAAAAGACACTTGCGAAAAGGTATACTCTCAATGTTGATATTAAAATGTAGTTTGGCGTATTTTTCCTTCTCACAATTGATTCCTCACGGGACAAATGTCAATCGTTACTTTTCAATTCTGTAATTGGCTAGCCAGTTTACATACGAGCACACTTCAGATATATTTTTGTAGGGAACGGAAATCTCTGCAGAAGTAGGCCCCAGGCACGATACCATGAAACAGTCTTTTATGAAAGTGCAGCTTGTTAAAATTCAATGTATTTAGAATATGACATTTTGTCCAATATTATAATAGATGTAACATTCTACCCAAAGAACATCAATTTAATTGTTCGATAATGTGCTATGATAGTTGATAGCTGGAAAAATGAAGAAATAATACGACCTCTGGAGATTTCTCTAGTAAACAATAGCTTCTGCGATTTTCCACTGCAAAAGTCTTTTTGAAATGTGTTTTATCTCCGATTTTTGTATTCATGAACCGTCAATGGACCTCTGTTACTAATGAGCATGATGCTACAAAAGGGAGTTTTTCCGTAATTCTTCAAAGGACTGATATTTTTCTTGTAATATTGAAAAAAAAGTTCAATTTTTATGTACTCAGAACTTTAACAGGTTGTAATCCGACATGAACCGTTTTAGGATATCATGAATGTGATTTTTTTTTGTAGAGTATTCAATCCTATAGATAAACATATTTTGAGCATGTCTGCATGAACTCTCAGCAAATTTCATGATTCAGGAGCAGTGAATCATATTTTTTTGATGTACGATGAGTGAAAGATGTAAAACTCTGATGAGCCATATCTAAACATTAATATCAAGTATTTATAATTCCACACATGTTCGAGGTTCATAATCACGCAACTTTTTATATTCGAGGTACATATATTTACGTGCATCATATATGATGGCCCAATTAAATCAACAACTTGCGAGAAATATTATAATATACAGTAATAGTCAACCAATTACAGTACATTTTGTTTGTCTATAAGTTTAACGCGTTGATTCATTTTCTAGAAAATCGAAACTTTATCGAAATACGAACTCAAAATAAACTGTTTACTCTATAGTAGAAATATAATTCCAATTTCATTCTCATCTATATTTCTGCCAGAATATTTGGTCTCCAAATACCCGCTGAATTGACACGACATAATTATTTTCCATTCTCTTTATTTTTAAATTTTATTCATCAATACGAGAATATGAGAAGTTTCCTGCGTGACCTCTCCTCACTCCGTGTATTCAGAGGAAATGCATTGAGGAAAAGTCATAGGGACTACTATAAAAAGTATTGTGTGATACATTGTACAATCTCAATTCATAAATTCATTTGTTCATTCCTCTATTCATCTCGGAGCTAGACCGTATTGAGCCATATGGCAAAGCATATTACTTCAAATTGGCCGACCCGAGATGTAGATATACACATTCTCATAGTTAATGTTTTTTGAGTTCGAACGAGTGCTTCTCAATATGCATAAAATATAAGAAATCGGACACATATACAGGTTATTCCCCAAGAATGCTCCGAGGATGATATGAAGACAAAACATGGCTGTATCAATCTACGGCTCGAAATAGTCATTCATTATTTTTCAAGTTGGCTTCGTTGTCTTCTCGCCATGCACTCGACGCTTCTGTAGGCTAGAAAAAAAGAGAGAACATGATGTTAACTCTGACTGTCAGCTCGGATTTTTTCTATACATTTTTTCTACTTCTCTTACTATTGCTAAAAAAGAAAACGTCACATCTGCATTGAAAAGCGTTTTAATATTTTGTCGTTATTCTCGTGCTCAGTCTGAGATTCATCATTGTTTCAGCAAAAGTGTCGCATACTTCAAGATGAATCTGCTCAAGCGGAAATTTATTACTCTGATGGAGTGAAATAGGTAACATTTATTATTGACTCTTCGGTAAAATGTTATTTTGCTGCAACGAGAATAAGTAGTATTCTTATTTATTCTCAAGAGCAGTTCCCCTTTGCTGTAAAGCTCATATGAATTTCTGAGGGGAATTATGTTATTGAAACAGCTTTTATTAGTGGTACTTAAAAGTTCCACCGTTGGTTATTCCAACTAGTATTGATCCTATCAATAAAATTTATCCTGATCCGATTGCTTCACAGTCTGGCGCGCATTAAATAGTTGTCAATGACTAGGCGTAGGATTTTTCGACTGCGTCGAGTTCCGACTCTGGAGACACATCAGCTGAAAAATCTGGGTCATAGGATACTGGAAGACTTCATGTCGCCGAAATTTATTACGTAATCTACAAGAGAATCGATATTATTCCGACAGAATCTATGAGAAATCTATAATATAAATAATTTAAAGAAGGAACAAGTGACAACGTAACTGAAAAATATTTAATTGCCAGTAACGCTATATAATTTTATTTTTTTTTGCTCAATAGTGTGTTATGAAGCTTGCTTAGTAATTCAATGATTTCAGGAGATGAGAGGATTGCGGAAAGACAATAACATCGTGGAATCACTCTTGCTTCTATCTCTATACAAATGCGGATGATATACTTTAGAATTACCCCGACAAAATTCAAATATTGACCACAAGTATTGGGATGCTGATAAAATTTCAAAAGGGATTCATGTTCAAGACTCATCTTTTACAGGAAAATGAACCACTCCACCACGTGAATAAAATTTGATTCAAGTTATAGACAGACCTAAGAGAGGGGAATATTATATTAGTGAGAAATTTCAAGAGATATTCGAATTATTTCATGGAATAAAAAAAATCTGCTTCATCGGCAATGGAGCAGAGTACTATCAAAGTCACTTCAAATGAATTATTAACACGAGTGCCAAAAACGAAGTTCGAACAGAGGATTTTAATGAGACCTCCGCCACATTGATATTCAACGAACTGAGTTTCTAAAATATTTGTGAGGTAGTCGTAGAAGTGAAAATTTTTAGCCGGTCGATGGAAGTATTTCAGTAACTGTTAGGAATAAATTCACAACAGATTACATGACTTCGTTATATGCCATGAGATTTCTGTTTACTTAATCCATGCACAACCTATAATTTTTTATAATTCAAATTTTATGTTATCGGGCAATGAAATTTGATCCCCGCAAATAAACGATTAGATATGACAAGTGTTATTCCAGAATGTAATGAAGATTCTAGTCGATTTTTTGATTTATACAAAAATTGAAGAATTCAAATGAGTTTGTCAGGCTTTGTCATATTATTGCGTTTATTATGCATCATAAATAAGAAAAATGTATATTTCATACGATTTCAAATTATTATCTTTTGGCGAGAATTAGGTATAATAAGAATGATTAATGTAGATCAGATAATATTAGTTGGAAACTTTTTTTCAAATTATTGAGAATTTAGCAGTTTATTGTTGAATATTGGAATGCTTAGGTTTCATTTGCAAAGAGAAGAGAGTCGCTTCAATCCTACAAAAGTAACTGAATTAATAGGTTTTATGTGGAATATTGAGCATATTTTAATTCTAATGAACTGTAAATAACGTTTATCTATCAGACAAATGTTGAAAAAAGTTTTTTGAAGAATAACCCATTGTTCTATTGTGAGAAAAAGTAATGGTTTTTTATATACTAGAAGATGGGGAAAACAAACACTTGGACACTTGGCTCTTTCGGATCTTAGAGGTGGCTTTGATAGTCAATTGATAATGATTGATGATGCTTCCGTCATTCATTGTGGTGGCTGGATATTATTTTAATCGATATGAATGAGACAAGACAACATACAGCTCTAGTGAAAATTTTCTCAGATATATCAAGGTTAAGTTGGGGTGCATTTTGTATGGGTCAAGTAGCTATAATGGATTTTGTACCAAAGACGGCTTCGATCATATCCGTCATGGGGGAGATATCTAAATCTTGGTTTATTATCTAGATAAATATGGCAGTTGTGTAACGTTCGGAGCTGTGGTTATCTGCATTTCAAATGAATTCTGAGGATAATGGGAAGGCTGACCATGAATCTCGTTTAAAACTTTGGCTGGCGAGTGGGAACTCTCTAGTACCACTTTCAACAAGACTTTAGAGGCATTTTCGAAACTTCCACTTGAGTTATTTGCAATCAAGGTAAATACAAGATGGCCATCTTCTGTATTTTGGCATAGAGATCCTTTTGCATATATAATTAATGCCTATACCATCGATTGGTCAAAGTATCCATCATTTTATGATTTCTCTCTTTCCATCTAGCGATGAAAGTTTTGCAAAAAAAGGAAAAATATTAGTTTACAGGCATTTTAGTGTTATTTTATTGAAAGCTTAATCATTTCATCCTGTACTTAAAGAAATAGTTGTTTCATGAATTTTAGATTTGGATCATCTAGAACATTATAATCATCATCTCTGACAATTTATCATCCCCTTAGTATAGACTTTTCTCCAGGTGTTTCCCCATTATCAGGCCAGTATTCCAAAAAAGTCAATTTCAGAAGACTCAATCAATTGTTGTTGTATATTCGAATCATCAATTACAAGTAATATACCGTTCCCCACAGACAATGGTGAATTTTTAAACAAAAGAATGTGATATATATCGTTCATCTATTCGTAAAATTCGGAAGTATTCCACTGAGGAATTCGAATATCAATTCAAATGATCACCACAGATTTATCAAAAACATCACCTTCAGAAAAAGTCGATAGAAAAATTGCGAACTGATGTATAAAATGACACCTACAAACTCATTATAACTCTTGGGAAACTATTTGAAAACGTGAGTTGTCGTCAATGGGTCGCTGGTCGAAGCTACAGAAAATTTGTCGTTGGGTTACTACTGAATTTACACTTCAGTCAACGCGACATACTTTCACTTTTTTTACCGATAGAGGAGTTAGTTTTTTCAACCTGATAACATTAATCATAATGTTATTAAAACTTTATGTAATGTTTGAAATTATTAAATGAAAGTATGTGATAAATGGAAATGGAAAATTTTTAGTTTCCTTCTAGAAATTTGTTCCAAATACACACAACTCAGCCTCTATACATCTCCATCGTGAAAGGAGTACCTCAGACTAAGCACAAGTATAAATTTAACAATTGAACAAACTTACTTTCAGTAAAGTTCTATCGTAATTATACGAATTGATTAGTTCGTGATACAATTTTCCTTTTTCCTCTCTTCAAAAATTGATTCGATTATGCTTTTACCTTCAAAGTTAAATTATGGGATACTATCACTAGTTCTGAAATAGATGAGCAACAAAAGGAAAGACACTGGAAAAAAGTGATGACACGACATGGACTTGATAGTAGAAGTTGATGTATCTCGGACGAAGTAATTCGTATAATTACAATAGAACTCTACTCGAGTTGAATTCGTTAAATTATTTAATTATTCACGGACATCAGCGGACACACTGGGAGAGAATATTTTTTTCCTTCTGTTCTCTTTTTTGCAATGTACGAGATGTAAATGAAAATGCCATCGCATTTTTTATAATGTTTATTCTTTGTTCCCTTTTTATGTTTCACGTTTAACCCCATGTTCATGAGGTATAAGTGGCCGAGAGAGGGTTCGTTCTGTGTATACGCGCACTGACAATTAGTGAATGGATGGGAATACACACACGTGAAACAGAGACAAACTGAAAATAAAAAAGAAATTAGGGAGTAACGAAAACACGAGCGAGATACGTATTTAAGTACTTTTCTTTTCATTGTCTGCTTCTGTTTTTTTTCATGTCAGTCTGACAGATGAAAAATGTAAATTTCGTTGGGAGGAGCGAGTCGTGCAGTGTCTAATATAGAGTGAGAGGCAGGTTGGATGGCAGTGACGGAGAGAAAGAGAAAAGGGGAGTGTTGTGTGTATATGTGGGAGAGAGAAAGAAAGCTCAAATAATTCCGACCCCATCGTTACATTCAGTCTACTCTTACTTCTTTGTTTCCCTAATGTTAAATAATGTATATGAAGTCTATCTGAAAGATTTAAAGCGAGGAAAAGAATCAATAATGGTATAAAAACAAAGATAGACTAATAATTATTCCCCCCACTTGATCCAGAGATTTAATTGCTGGATTCCACATAAAAACTCTCGGAAAAAATTGATTGTAACATGAGTAATGAAAGGATGAAGTGGATAGATTTTGCTTTTGATATATTGTCTTGGAATGTGGGCCCCGTACAATCTGTATTCAATATGCATTAGAGCACCTTAGCGATTCTTCATTACAAGCTTTACAAAACTGCTTTGCATAATGAAAGCTAAATCAGCGGACCACGTCTAATTAAATTCCGATGAAACAGTTCATTGCTTGTTCACATACGTATTTTCTAACGTTTACATTTCCATGCAATCTCTGGCACAGTTGTTTCACCTTTGACCCCGCAGTATGATACCGTACGTGTCACATGACCTCGTCTGTGGATTTCATTCTTTCTCTTTCCCTCTCGGTGCTCTCTCTAGTTGTCACTTAAATCATACGCGGCTCTCTGGCTTTTCATTCTCATGCTTTTCCCATCCTCCTCGCGTCCAACACTGGAAAATCTTTCAGCTCTTGTTTATTTCAGAATTGCTTCAGTTTCCTTTTTAGTGTTTTTTTTTTTCAATCTGATGCTCGGGGTGTATTTTTTTCTCATTCATCTCTGTAATCAAACCTGGCACGGTATATCCAATCATTAAGTCTAATTACAGTTGCTTGATCTATCTAATTGTTCACCAATTGAAAATTGTCATTGTGGAATTCCATTGGTTATAATCGATGCTGGGAAAATGGCACCATTGCTGTTTGTGGAAATGATTAAGGTGTTACGTTCACGTCGCTTGGGGTTTTAATATTTCATTATTTCATTGAATCTATTGCTCTGTCTTATGAAAAAAAATGGCGATGGATTTGAGTTGATATCATTAGATTTTACTCAGTTTTATTAAAAAAATATCTATTTCGATAAAATTGCATGTGATGTGCTCATGAATATGAATTCATAATTCAGAAATGATGAAATTGCATTATCAAAATTATGTTTCATTGAGTCTATTTACATTGAACCGGACTTAATCATCTCTCACTTATTCATAAAATTTGCATAATGTGCGAAAGTGAGAAGGGCACATTCGTTTCGGCCATACATTAAAGTGAATTATGATGCAAATACATTTTTGACTATTCTAAATTTATCCAGCCATTGAACATTCTTTTGTGAAAATAGAAAATATTTCGCAAAATTTGCGCTTATCAGTCATGGAAACAACTTTGAAGAAATAAAAAATTTCCCTATCTGTGTAAAGCTCCGAATCGTTTACAATGGGCCGGACGAGGAGGGGGAGGGTCTAGTTCGAAACCGTTCGGAATTTTTCGCTATCAAAGATTCGTTTCAGTCGATTTCTGGAGCGCATACGCCATTTTGTCTTCTAAACTTTTCATGTAAAGATTCTGTTCAATTCCGAATGTTCCTCACGGGGATATTCATTTTGCGAGATAGAAAATGTTCTGGCACAATCTCTAACATGGATTTCATTTAAAGATGAAGATTCCTTAGTCCTTTCCTTGCTTCTTCTTACGATGATAAAAATACTTTTTCCCTTGAAGAAATATTAATGTGGATATTCTATATTCACATGCATGCGGTCTATTTTCAAGAGCGTGAATATATGCAAGCTATCTCATATTCAACGCTTTATTGCTTTTTTTTTCTTCAATACATCCATGCAAAATGTCTTCCAGCTTATGTGTTGATGAGTATTTACATTCTTGTCGCCTAACAGTGGTTACCCGACAACCATGAATTCGTATGCACGTACGAGCTCCGACGCTATTAGTCCGGTGCGGATCAACACCTCTTTGCTTTAAAGATGGGAGGGTTCATCTAATGTCTGCATTCAACTCTTTCGGATCATATACGAAGACATACACGTTTAGATCATATTCACGGTCGAATACGAGAGTGCTTGCAAACAGTTTCCTCATACTGATGTATGTGGATGAGCTGAATAATCATGTCCGCACATGGCACCATAGATTACCATAAATGGATCGAGGCAAAGCAGAACAGAAAAGGAATAAGAATGTAATGTTTCTAACCAAAAGATGAGAAATTATTACATGATTCTGTATGTTTAGCTTTCCACTTGATGTTTTGGGACGAAAAAAATAATTTCCAGGAAATTTCGTTCTATTGCAAAGTTACGGTTGGATGTAATCGTTCGTGAGTTTCTGCCGGCTACCAACTCAAAACTTTAATTATGCTTACCTCAAAACTATGGTTTCCATCACTGTTTTCATGATAAATTAATACATTTTCGACTCTCTGTTTTAATTCGAATAATTATTTTCGCCATAAATTGTGATGTATTTTTTATTTCTCTGATGTACAATCATTTATAAAAAATCAAACTTGAATTTTTCATGAAAAAATTACAAGCTGAAGTTTAAAATACCGAAATTAATTTTCGATAAAAATAAAAACCCTTAGCAGGTTGTAGCTACTGCAAATTACAGAATTATTATTTTACAGAGTTAGAAAATCGTGTTGAGGTGGAAAATGTATGAAATAAAAATTTTTCTCTGAAAATTCAGAGTAATGAGCATGCAACATTACCACCCCTCAATAATTTTCATTTTATGACCTCAGGTTTTTTTTTTTTTTCTCTTGAAATTATATATAATCCGCGCGGCGACAAGGTGAATACAACTTGTCAAGGACGTTCACAAATGACAATCGCAGACATGAGTTCGACGCTCGTCGGGTTCAGTTCAATTGTCACTCGGTAAAGCGCGACGCTCCCTCAGCTTAAAAATTTTAGCACAGGCCACACACTAATGCAAACAAAGCTGTGGCGCGCTTCAAACATACACACAAATACAAGTATCCTTTGGACGACCTTGAGATTTGACAGTTTTGCCTCTATTCTGTTCTGTGTGAATTTACGTTTTTATTCTCGATTTTTTGTTGCACTTGGTTTTTTGATTTTATAATATCAATTAAAAAGTTAGATCATTAGGTAAACAATTTGTTTACAAAACAAAACGTGCCGTAATTCACGAAATATTTCCAGGATTCCACAGTGCGACACGCTCACAAATACCGTCAGATCAATAACTTCGAATAATCATTAAAATGTCCCATTGGCTCACACCTTAGCTATAACTCACATGTTAAAATTCGCAAATCAAGGAGAGTAGACATCAAACAAATCGGAGCATCGAGAAACCAACGTTCCACGATTACTTCCATAGTAATAGCTGAGCTAGAGAGGTCGTACAGTGTCAGCGGTTTTTAGCCTACCTAGGTTTCAATTTTTCTGCCATGTTACTGCGCCAGAATTTCAATCGAATGTTTGGCACGGTAACTCAAACACGATGGAAGATATCGCATTGACTTTTTTTGTTCAATCCATATATCAACACCCACTATGTATCGAGCTGACGTCTACATACAATAATAAATTTATTACTGACGTGGTGGCAACAAATATCATCAATTTTCCGTTTTTTATCCAATTTTAACGACAATTTCTTGAATTTTCATGTTTTGTCAAACAAAATTTGTTTACTACAAATTGGTACGCGGTTTTCCGAATTTCACTCGTCCATTAAGAATATTATAAATAGCGGGATCCAAATTGTGATGAAATTTATAGAAGGTCAATTTATTTGTTAATGTCCTCAAGATGTTGGTTCAATAAATTGTTATCCTATACTCAAATTACTCATTCTGTCAACCTATGACTTTTATTTTCTCCTCAGTCATTATCAGTCGGGTCGGAATCTTCAGTTCAATTTAGTAGCAAACTGGTACATTCAATAAAGGTAAGATTCAAGGGAGTCAGATATAGTCATAAATTAATATGTGTTCGTAATATACTTTTCAATTTAGTTGGCGATGCTGACTGTAATATTTTCCTGTCAATTTCACTTTGAACACGACCGTGAGTTACTGTATTACATATTTTTCAATTTGTGGACGAAAGGTTGGTTTAATACTACAGAAACGCACTTACCACTTCCCCACAAAGTATTCGAATGTAGGCGATCGAGACGGCAGACTACCATCACTAATTGGTAGCAAATTGAAAACCACATGTTTTTATTCAATACAAATGAGATTTCATTAAATTTTTTTCTTATGAAATAAATACGAATAAAGGACCATTGCAATGATATACTGTTTACACTTGTTTCTGTCTTATTTGTTTACAATTTTCACATTACTATTTATGCTGGGACTATAATCTGCGGAATTATTTGTTTTATCATTGTTAACCAACATATAATATCACGAGTGGTGAGATAGTAAATATACATGTTGGAACATACAGGTGGTACTCATGTAAACCCAGTTTGAATTATTTTGTGCGCTGCTGATTTTATCTGGTTTTCACATTTTCCTTCCATACGACAAAGGTTCACATTTTTGTAGGAGATTATCGATGGAGAAATCTGTCTAAACGTTCTGTGCTCGGTGGAAAATTCTGTATCAACATTGAAATATACGATTCTGATGAGTAGTTGAATTTCATTTACTTAGAGAGCGTTTTCTTTCCATTGTTCAAAACTAAATTCATCAAATCATTTAAAATCGTGCACAGGCTATAATTCGTTTTAAATGATAGACTTACATATTTCTGAAGTCATAAACCGTTGAAAAAGATAATTGAAAACAGAAGTCATTGATGTTGAACTATTGTGATTTGCAATTAATGATTCGCCACATGATCTGAATGTTTGGATGGAATAGGATCTACTACGCGATATGAAAATATGTATCCGAAGGTCCCCAAGGACACTCAATGAGAGGATTTACCCTGTAAACTGTCAATTGATTTGAAGGTGCACCCCTCGATCGGCATATCTGTGACCTTGTTTTATCTTTAATAAAGTGTCTCAGAAATATTCAGTTCATCGTTTAAATTAGAATAGATTATGCACACAGATTGAGTGGAGAGGATATATATGCTAACCAGAGATCACAAAAATTTTTCATCTTACAAATGTCGAGAATAAAATAGTGAAGTGAACGTATTATTTCGAGGTTTTCGATCTAAGTTGCACTTGAGATTTACCAACAAATCGCTCCTTTAATTAACGCAGAGTTAAATTTGAGATAAGACTTGGACCAGCAAGAACGCAATAAAATGACGCAAGGAAGCCAAATCGAAGCTGAGAATTTTGACTCTGATATAAATGTCTTCATTTTAATTCTTTCCCCTTGAATAAGTGTTTGCCATTTATCTCCCTGAACTTGTCGGTCTCTGCTGGTTTTGCGGGCGCGTGCGTTTATCTGTGCGTGTATCTGTGTGGGTGTAGCTCTCTCTCTCTCTCTTGTCCGCCCTCTTTCGTTTTTCTTTGCTCCCTGTCACCTACTCGTTGAATGAATTTACATAGAAGATGAGAATTCATCATACATAATTATTCATATCCCCATACAACATGACGCGAAATCATGACTGTGCGTGAGATGTGAGGTGATTTACAATCAAATTGATGTGGTGGATGGATTATTTCGCGAACAATTCCTATATTCTTCATAGACTGCCATAAACACGACGTAAATAATTGCTTAAGGGGATTGCAGAACGTGCAGAACGAACTTTAATACATAAATGAGAATTTGTCCTTGTTCATCATATATAGGAATAGTTGTCATGACGCACTAAAGGGCACGCATCACACGCGACATGAAATAACCGAAAGAATCTTCATCAGAGAGAGAGAGAGAGTACATATTGTTCGCATACACGCGTTCATGTCAATGGTATGTTCACAATATTAAATATAACAAATATTTATATAATGATAGATATATATATATATATTTATAATTGGTGAAAAACGTTCAATTTTCCATCTGCTCCATCTAATTCACTGACTGAATATCATTTTATCACATATTTATATTCAATCACTCGACTTCTTGTTTTTATTCGTACACTAACCTTCCAATTAATTCACTAATTTCTTTAAAGTTCTAAAAAGATTTGCTCACTCCAATTGGCATTAACGATGATCAAACAATCATTTCTCCATGTTAATGAATTTGCTGTTCATTTTGAAATGACAGTATATACAGGAATGTTGTCTGATCATTGTTTGCGTATTAGAACCAGTTCCGAGGGACCAGCGAACGTTTTGCTATCATCATCACGTATGTATGTATGTATGTTTCTTCACATATGTATGTATGTGTTGTGTATCCCATGAAGGATATCTATCAAGGGTGTAACTCTACACAAAAATTATATCTGTGTGTGCGTGTCTAATGTGTGTGTTTATGTGTGTGAAGTGAAAGAAAAATACGTGACGTCTCCACCTGTGTTATGCCATTGTCCTAATGTGATTACAATAATCAATCACTACTCTCCAGTTTTTCTCTCTCGACCATGATCTTGTCTATTTTCAACAAGCTCTCTATAGCAAAGAAAATTGAAACATTCTTATTGTATTATCGATGCGGAATGTCATTAAGTTGAGTTTTTCTTTGAGACTTTATTATAATAGCATTTGTCCATATAACTCTTTGGTCAGTAACTATTTCCTCATGTACTCATCGCTTCGATTGTTTTTGCCATTCCTACCGTCACAAGGTTTCAATATTTGTTTTAGTCTCGAAAAAAATTTACTAGTAGATGAATCACTTCTGCTAATATCCTGTTGAAATTATGTGTATCTGTTTCATACTCATATATCTTTGTTCTTCGAGTTCAATTTCACAGTGAATGGATCGATTGATATCATACGCGAGTAGAAAATTTAAAACTTTTTCAACATAGATATTATTTGAAAAAAATCATCGGTACTACGATAATGGCTGGAGGCAAAGGCAGATGGATTCATTTTTATCGATTGGTGTTTTTAAAGTAGATAGCAATACGATCGCTGGCTACGCCGATGCTAGACCTGAGTGATTTGAGTCATGGTGTGTGTTGTCGCTGTATGACCATTGTTATCTGGATGTAATGGTACTGGCATCCATCTTCCCAACAATTTCCATCTGCAGAATAATTGACTGAATGTTGTGCGGAATTGTCGGCTCATTGCGCAATACAGAATGAAATTGATTGCTGAATTTATCAGCGCCAGGATGTCCATCACTTCTCCTGAAAAAAGAGAAAAACAAAGAGATGAATAAATCGATTCTTCAATTTGTGAACAAAAATTTAGACATAGTTTCGGAGGGTTATCATAATTCAACAAATGTATGAATATGTCAACAGTAATTGCCATTTTTTTCAAATACAAAACGAATGAGTGTAATTTTGATTCACGATTCCGAAATATGAAAATGTGAAGTAGTACCAGCAAAAATTCATTGTGCCTATTTGCATGATTTCAATGGCAGGAAATAGGATTTTGGAGAAGCTAGCACATGCAGGAGTTATGCGGGTTGGGTATTCAATGTATGTTTGGTGAATTATTGAAGTAGACGATTTCTAAAAACGGCCAAGTCACATGAAAAAATTCAGAAATAATCAGAATCGTCCGGAGTGATCTCTGTTTGTGTGCGAATCACGATATGTTTAATTTTTTAGATTCAAAATGACAAAGCGAGCAAAATTATTTTTTATTAATTTTGAACAGATCTCAAAACGTTTTGTATCAGGCGACGAAATTTTTCCATTCTGAATTTTCTTAGTCATCTTTTTCTTTCATGTAAAGTTTTATTGATCAGCAAAAATTCACAAGTAAACATTTTTATATCTGAGCGTGGTTTAGACGCAGTTTGATAAGAAGTTATAACCTTTTTCTCTTCTGTTTCATCAAAGAGTGATCTCAAAAACAGGATAGAGTGATATGAAGAATTTTTTTATGGTGAAATATCAGACGCTAATGTTATATGGCCGTGAACAACTGTGAGATGCTCTTTCGCTCATAAAATTTACTGGTTTAATGCATCAGTAGTGAAACAACGATTCTGCGAGACTATCTGTATCTCACGATATCAGTCTCATCTATAGATAACGAGTATGATACTACTGGTGTATGCGACCCTGGAACGTGGGCGTTTGATAGTCGGAGCGGAAATATATGTATCTGTTAGAGAGGGGAAGTCCTATACGAAATGATTCATATATTTTCCAAAGGTGATCAAGGGTGTTGGACCCACTCGATTGTGGAATTTGCTAAACAATATTAGCCGCAAGCATTCGATGTGAGGTCCGGAATTAATGTTTATTATATACTTGTAGATGCAGCAGTTCATCAGAATTACAAACAACACGTAATCTTATTTAATCCAACGATAAATACTCTGAACCATGTCTGCAACGAATTATTCACCTTCGTTCGTCTGTATATAGGCAGATACAGGATTTCCACTTCGCTGAATATATGCGTGAAACCCTCTAATGCAACAGGTGCCGACTTATCTTGCTGAGGTCTAACCCATGTATTTCACATATACATCTAGTACAACATATAAACAATTCATAATGTGAATATATATTTGCAAAGGTCTCATATCAACTGAATTGGTTTCCCATGTATCATTGATGTTGGACACATTACAATTTAAACGTAGTAACGCATGCCTAACAGGACACTGCTTCGTATTTCCGTCATTGCATGGGCGCGGTTTTTGGGACTTGTATTTACTAAAACAGATAATGTTAACATTTCACGGTTATGACGTGACACATTTTCGAAAAATTGTCATTCCTGGTACAGTCGCATGCTACAGTTTGTAGCAACTTTTTTTTGTGCAACCCATGGTTTAAGAGATATGGCGGCCGTTTGATTGTGAGTAGCAGATGAAAAATAGAAGTGATAGGTCACAGACTGAATGATGGATATCTGTTGGGATACTTATTTCTAATATATATACTGTGACGTGGTAAACGCCACTGTCCTCGTCCGCAGCAGCGCGTGATGAAAAATAATAATGATAATAAACCAATAGGGAGCGAAGAGTTGTGAAGCGGCGAAGTACACCGCTAATTCGTTCTCTTTTTAATTTGTATGGATCGCGAGCTACGTACAAGGACCGTCGAATAATCAATAATGGAATCAATACGAGGACCTCGTGGGACATCGCGAGACATCGCGGGATCTGATTGGATATGTGTGGATCGACTGAGATCTATACGCCATCAGTCACATCATGTATGGTATGAGTGCGAGAGAGCGAGCGGTTGCGTGTGAGAATGAGTATGAGTAAGCGAGCGAGATCGATGAATCGGGGGTCGATAGCCGGTAAGGGGCATAGACCAGACTTAGGGAAAATGCATTGAGACAAAGGTTATAGGGGAAAGAGTGGGGAGCGCTATGGAATAGCCGAAAATCTAGCGCGGTTGAGTGCGCGAGACTTGACCTTGCGCAGAAAGAGTTCGCACCCAAAAGTAGTAACGTAAATACGTTCTTTTTGTTGTTGAAACATCGTAGCATCTGTGCTAAGTACTGTGTGTAATTGTGAATATTGTATGTTATTGATTAGTCGAGCGACAGTAACACTGTGAATAGTTTCGCGAAGTGCGAGGTGAATGATTGAGAAAGAATAGCTAACGCGTTATACGCGATTGAACAGAGTGTGTGAAAGAAGGAAAATAGATCGTCGATCAGCTGAAGGAGTTCGAGGGACATCATCGCCGAAAAGACACCGAGTACAGCGAATATCATCGAAGGACGATAAGGACTGCGGAATAAAAGAATTGAGCCACAACATATTACAAAACGAGCTAGGCGGTAAGCGGAAATACACGGTAAATCTGTGTGTATGGTTTTGATTAAGAAATACTTGTCGTGCATAGAATTTAGAAGGGTTGATTATGAATCGATCTCGCGTATGGATTGTATGTAAAATCAATGATTGAATGCATTGTATGAGTGAAAGTATGTGTCTGCGCCTCTAGACAAATTCTGGTAGAAAATATACGCGAATTATCACTTGGATAATCGTGCTATGAATCATTATATCTTGTCATTCAGAAATAACTTGTTAAAACGCGCTTCACGCGTATTGTGTGGATTAGCCGCGTATTTGAAACGCGTGATATTCAATAATAAATATTCGTTACTTTCCACCTAATCGTTTATGTTTGTAAAATATTTTATACAACACATTTATCGTGCCATACCGCTCTATCGTTGCTAGTCGTGGTATTTGATATTGATTGATCGATTGATTGTGATTCGCCGAGGGTTTCTCCGCGCCAGGAGTCGAGGGCTGTTCATCATTAATCGTTACATTCTTTCAGAGAATAAAACTTTTCGGGAATCATTACGATTGGTACCCGTAAGGTACCTGGCGCTCAACTTAATTCGCGGTATCGGTATCGCGGTAGATTCGCGGCTGATTATTTTATTGGATTGATAAAAAGTCGTTCGCGGGATCATTTTGTGTGGCCAGAATTCGACGCGTATTTCTTCCCTGAAATCACGTCGCAATACATTTATTCAAATGAGTCAGTACATATTTATTTTTTTTATCAAACTCCTCAAAGTTCAACGAGATATAAAGCAACAATTTATATGTATTTAAGGAGGTCCTTTCGCTCCAGTTGAGTCAAAAGAACTGTAGTAGTCGATCTTCGATAAATTAAAATAAAAAACCTATGAAAATTCTTAGAATTAAAAAATAAATAGTACACGAGGCATTAATCACTGAAATTTTAAAAGATTATAAAAAAAAATAATTAAATACAAAAGTTAGTTTGACTCTTGTACATCAGCTGTTAGTAACTTGTACATGATTTGGCAACGCTGTCTTTCTGTTGTTTATATTTTCATTCACACAATATAAATTATAACCTTAACCACGTTTAACCTTTTGTTGTCACTGTCGATGAATTAATTTAATTGAATAAAAATATGTTTCATGATAATATTCGGATATCCCATGGCAAGAATGCCGGAAAATTTGTCATTTTAAAACGTAAGCAATGGCGTGATACTGTAGTGAGTGCAAACGCAACGTTGCCAAATGTTTTGACTCCATTTTAACCTAGGTTACTTACAAATTTTTTAAACAAAAGAATAAAATTTTCGATCATTTATTGAGCTTGGATGTTTAAATTGTGAACAAATTGGATACACCCGGATAGGATTATGAGCATGTCATGTACTATCAGAAAAATCTAATATAGTTTAAATCTATTATAGTCTATCTCAAATTAAGTTAAGTTATCATTCATTACTAAGATGATTATCTTAGGATTATACACAGAGTTTCTTATTTCATATGTTATTATGTTTGTATTTTTAATTTTTTAATATTGCCATCTGGCCATTAGGCTTTGGCATAAATAAAGGAATCAATCAATCAATCAATCAATCAATCAATTTTTTGTGATTTCTTAATATTAATATCTCAGTAAATTCCACGACAACTGGTATATTTTTTTGCAAAAAAAGGAACCGGAATATTTAAAAAAATTAATTTCTAGTTTTTTTCAACCTCATCTAATCGATGACTGATAGTATAATTCGAAAAATATTGTTCAGGTCTTACTTTCTCGTAAGACTCTTAACAAATACTAACATTTTTTAAATTTTTCTTTTAACTTAATACACAGACTTACACATGTAGATAAAAACTTTAACTATTAGAAAAAAATTAATTTTAATCACAATCTAATATTTTTAATTTAACATTATCGGCGAAAGCACCTCCTTAAACAGAAACATAAAAGAACAACGACATTTTGAGATCCGGCAACTTTGCCTTGAAAATGGTAGGTTTCATTTTCATGTCGTTGATTTCTACCCATGTATTATTAATAAACCTTGTGTATGCAATATAATGCTTTTAAGTTATTTGCTGTAGATTGAGTTCTTTGAGTTTTCAAAAAATAGACACTCTTCTCGTAAAAGAGACTTGTGTCTAAACATACGAAAAAACCAATACGCGTAGATTTTATGACTGTATTTTTTCCACAGGTTTTGCAATAAATTGAGGACTTTTCTCCCAAAGCATTTAAAACAGTTTCGGCCAAATACTCCAACCCACCGTCCCAAATTTTCTCAGCTGAAATATTTAATACAGAGAACTTTCTAATGGATCTCTCAATATAAGCGCCATTTGTGCGATGAGACTGTTCGATGTTCGAGTCGTAATGAAATTCATTGATCAATCTCTCCATTAAGATACAAACATCATCGGTACAATCAATTAAATTTGTGTTTGTAGGATATCAAGCGAGCGACAAATTAGCTCTCCGCTTATGAAATTCTGCCATAGCACCAAAATTGGCATAACTAGCAATACATTAAAAAAAAAAACAATCGAGATGACTCTGCGAATCAATAAAATGTCTAAAATTTTTATAATTCAAGTAAGCAAACGCTATCACTTCACATATACTATCAAATGGACATGTATTGTAGAATGTGTATTTCATGCTATTAACTATGCGCGGAGGCAAACAATTACCATTTCTAATGATAATTTTCTTCCCACGTTTTCGATTGGATTCTGTATCGAGAATATTCTTATGAAGAATTTGTACTTCAGGAAAAGGAGTAACATATTTACCCCTTTTTTTATTAAGACTCGTAATTAGCTCAGAATCGGGATGCCTTTTTTTCGTGATTTTTTCACTCTTCAATTGGAATTGATCTCTCCTTGAGTTTGATACGATAGAAAAGACGTTGTCGCCTGTTTCTACAAATCACATGCTATCTAAACCGATTAATCTAAAAATATTTTCTATATTTTCTTTAGGCGTCGATTCGAACAACGGTATGTTGGACGGCGCGAAATCCCCGTACGAATCGAGATCTTGCAAATTATCGGGGTTGATGGAATCAATATTACTCTCTTCGGAGATTAACACATTTTCCATGTTATCTACCTCAACTTTATTCCTCCAATTTTCGTTTATTAACAAAATAATCATCAAACTTTTTATTTATTTACTGACCTCGTGTATTTGTTTACATCTGTCAATACACTACTAACCATTCTATGCACGTTTATCTTTGGGTCTGCTTATGTTTACGCTGTTTTCCACTCTCAGTACCGCCAACAGTTTATCTCCCATGACTATAACAATAGGTAGAGTGGTTACAAATTGGAAATTCCCGACCCAAACATTAATGCATGCGACTGTAGATTCTCAAGGCATATTTATATCATCAACGAATGGTGCATCATACTCGTCTGTTCTTTTTTTCTCCTCTTTCTCGTAGAACATCATTGACAAAGTCTTCAATGTTACGACCCCATATTGGTGATAGCGGTAATTTGTTTGTCCATATCAGGAATCCAATGTATCAATTTTGAACTACCCCGTTGGAAAGGTTTCGGTACTTTTTCAATTATCTGCTCAATACTAATGAATTTCTTCTCAAAAGATGTTGTTGATGCACGTGTCACAGCTATCAGCATTGTAGTCATTTTTTCGGTTTCTAAATTATTTGAAGATATATTGACTTACAAGTTCACGCCTTTAATCGAAAAGAATTATTCTGAGCCTGTAGAGCAAGAAAAAGGAAAGTAAAAATTTGGCAAACTTTTCCATCGAACTTTTTTCGGATTGAATGCAGACTAAGGTGCTTCAAAAAAAATTTTTTTTTTTCAACTCTTACCCTCTCAAATGTTGGTGGTTAATAGAAAAAAATCCTTCTGCAAAGCAGGCACTGTATAGTTCAACTCTAAGGGGTCATTTGTAGAGAACGCATTGCTTCCATGATTATTATTCTGTGAGTTGCAATAAAAATGAAGGAAAAATATTCTTTCAATTCATTTTTTTAATGATAATTTATTTATTTATTGTTATTGAGTGCTGTTTTCGTACAAACAGGATACTGCTGTCTATGAGACTGAACAAGTTGAAGTAAATACTGTTTTTGCTCTTCATTTCTTGTCAAGCAACGGTTGTATTTAGTTATTAATGCTACACCTCGCTCTGCTACATCGTTGATGACGTTTAAACTACTAAAAATTTTTCTACATTCAATAAAATGTTCGTTGGCTTCCCAAGAATCTGGATGAAGATCAAGGAAATCATATGATAATTCAAATAGCTTAAAAATAAAAAGAGATTCAGCGCTGACAAAGTCACTTAAATCTTTTTCAACCATTATATCTAAATCATTAATATTTAATTCAAATCTTGTTTTATTTTTCGTAGTACTTTTTTGCTGTTTGATTGCATCGACCATTTTTATCTTTGTTTCTACGGACACTCTTTCATCGAAAAACGATAAAGTGACTAAATCTACTGATAAGTACCAAAGATGAGATTTTAATTTATCTAGAGCAGCAACTGCAACAGCAGGTTGGATGTTTTTGTATACAATGAGAGATTGCATTAAATTTAAATCATTCAGTGGAGCATTAATAGCAGAAGACGACTCAAACCAAGATTTTATATAAAAAATTACAACAAAAATTGAAATATCGCAAATACTTCTGATGTCCTTAACAGACAGCGAAAATTGATTTTGAAATAAAAATATTTTTAGACAGTAGATGGCTTTTGCAAGCCATCTAGCATGATGCATAGCTCCGGGAAGCTTAAATGTAATTCCATTAGGTGGTGCACCAACCAAGAAAATGTATGCTAGCTCTAAAAGTTCCCGATTATCGTCTCTCGAGTGGAATACCTGTAAGATAAAAAATAATAATAAAATGAATACTAAAATATGCGAATCAACGTCAGCGATGTTTTAATATTGATGCATTACCTGTAATTGATTTAATATATATTGTTTAAGTCCTTCAACTTTTTCACTTAAAATTTCAACAACTGCATCATCTTGTAAACCGATTTTATATTTTGACTGATCTATTTCACTCCATTTTTTTTGGAATCGTTTAAAAATTCCGACCTCGGGTCCTGTTGCTACTGGCCATGAAACTTCGAAAACATTTCTGAGAATAATCTCAAATACATGATGCCGGCAAGCGAAATGTAAAAGCCGTCTTTCTAAAAACTTTTCCAACTCAGCACATGAACCACTTTTCACACCTTTGAATATAAAAATTCAATTTGTTTAGTTTCCAAATCAGGCAAGTAATTTAAAGTAATTTAATCGATCAACAGTTTTTATTCCATGATCTTCAGAAAGTAGTTTGCCATCCCAATGTACGATTAAATGATCGGCTACTTGAAGAACTTTTTTCAATTCTTTTGTGAATTCTTCGCGTATTTGTATACGTTTTCTGCGAATCGTACTATGGCTCAAGACTGCGCTATCAAGATCTACGTCCAAACTTTTAGCAACTGCAGCTATAATAAATGTTGCATTCCTATTACTCGTATTAGTTCGATCAAGAGTGGCAACAACACCTGGAGTTATGAAATCGAGTTTTTCTGATGGACAATCAGCATCTAATTCGTCGGAGTAATTGGAGTAAGTGCGTTCTAGGGATGAAGATGTTAGAGATTTAGATGATAATACCAAACCTGTGCTACTACTGTGACTTAAATGACTGAAACTTTGACTCAAAGTTTGAAGTAATCCTGAAAATAATAACATCAACTAGGATCCTCAAAAATTAATTAAATCATGTGATAGGTACCTTGAGCGTTGTCATCTGCATTTACCGTAGCCTCCGGAACCTCTCTTGGATTAATGGAACTTAAAAAAATGCTGTGTCGATTTGAACTTTTCCACTCATGTTTTAAAAATTTACATTGAGTTTCAGTCAACGTATGCTCTGGATCACGACTAGATATGTCGAATAAATTTTTGAGTCGATTTAAAAATGTATGCTCTTTTATCTTTTGTTTGTGAGATTTTGTTTTTTTATTTTTCTTTAAAAGCTCCCACTCTCGATATATTTTCATTATTTTAGTGACAGCATTGTATGGTTGACACACAGGAATACCTGTCGGTTCCCAGACTTCAATAACATCATCAACCACTTCACTAAAACACTGCCGGATAGTTAGGTTAGAATTTAAATGCTTGAAAAAAAACAATTGCAAAACTTTTTCTACCGTAGGCAAGTTTCGGGTACTCAATTTTTTTACAGGATATAGAATTAAATAAACTTCCTTGTCAGTCATTTTTCATTAATAATGATTTTAAATACTCAATGGAAGATGAATACAAATAAGCATACTGCTTCAGCAGACGGTGGGATACACACATGAAACAGCTGTCAGATTCAACTGACGAAAATAAATACTGCCACCTGGCGGACAATTTATAAACCGTCTTGCTCTACAGGCTCAGAATAATTTTTTTCGATTAGAGGCGTGAACTTGTAAGTCAATATATCTTCAAATAATTTAAAAACCGAAAAAAACAATTTAAAAAAAAATTTTTTTTCTACGAAATGTTTTGGGTACCCCATTTTGCCCCTCCATCCACCCCTGCTGCCTTGTTTTGCCCCCTTTCACCACCAACAAAAGAAGAAATCAATTTAACGAACAATCATAAGAGACCTTTTTTGTAGAGCGTTAAATTTTATATAAGAAACTGCAATGATCATTGCCATAAGTTACTTTGAAACAGAGATATAAAATTCCAAACATAAAATTATTTTTCCCCATGTTAATTAAATGGGAAACTAAAATTAAAACAGCAACCTCTTACAGTTGAGCTGGAACGCCCATATTTGGTGAGGATTTTTTTTATATTAAATAGAAACATTTGAGAGGGTAAGAGCGAAAAAAAAAAATTAAACATTTTTTTTGAAGCACCCTAATATATATATATATTAGTTCTTTTATTTTATTTCTCGTTCTCGTACTTTTTTTTCTTCATAATTTTATGACAAACAAACAAACGACGTACAAACGACCACCAAACGACCAAACGACCAAAAAACTACCAACCAACCAACCAACCAACCAACCAACCAACCAACCAACCATGAAATACATGAAATAATAATTAAATATGAAATTATCATTTATTTGTTCCTGAAACACAATTTTTTTTAAAGAAGAAATATAATTTGAAAAAAAAGGATACAAAAAATTGCCAAATAATCAACAAAAACAAAATGAATCTGTAATCACCACCATCAATGATAATAATTATAATTTATAATGTTCCCTCCCCCGCTCCCTCCTCTTCCTCCAATGCCTCCTCTGCCACCACGGCCACGCCAGCGCGCGCGCGCGCGATCTTCCGGCGCTTGTTCCAAGCTTTGCAAAAATATTATCAAAAAAATATTATGAAGAATACACAGATTACGCCTTCAATTATCAGCTAACATCATTGCTTTATCAGCGATTTCGTTGATAGAATCACTTACCTCTGCGCTGACCATAAGCTCCTCATAAAATTTTTCGGGGACTGCCACACTACGCCCCTCTTGCTGCTCCACTTGTTTTCTTTTGCTTTTGCTATACAGAATATTACATCAGTATTTACAGATATATCGCGTAAGACACATTGATTGTTTGAGATTGAAAAAAATGTAATCATAAGGCCATGATTTATCATCAAAATATGTTTCTTGTAAAATGATGTATTTTTGGGACATATTTCACGTGCGAGATAAGAGGTTTTAGCACAGTCGCAACTATTTTTGAAAACAATAATTTAATTTGTATCGAAAGTTATATGTTACATTGGAATTTTTGTGATGACTATCTTTCTTGAATAAGTCAACATTCAATAACAGAACCATTCGATTATCGAGAGCTTAAGAAGATTATCTCCAATATCAGTAAAATGGGGTAATCCTTCATGGATTTCAACAGTTTCCATGATTGTTTGCATAACCACCCGGCTATTTAGCATAACCGAGAATAACTTTCACAATCTTCATGTTGCATATATCGTTAATTTCGCTAAAAACAGAACGATGAGAAATGTCTTTTCACATCCTGCATTCTGTGATTGTTGCTCTGTGGGTTCTCCGTGAACATGAATCACAACGATCGATCACTAATGGAATGTTCAAGCTGGTGATAACATGCAAACGAGATGAAGTGAACAATGATAAATTCCCAAGAACATTCAAAAAACTATCTGGTCGTAGCTATCCACTACATCAACAATGTGTCTCTTGTCATTACGAAATCTTTTCAACCAACAACAAATTTAAATGAATATTCCGAACTAATTGATCTCCCACCTTACTATATGAAGATCCTCCGCCGGAGGGTGATATTCCTCTTATCATAAACTTTTGTTCACTCACTTCCACCAACACGAGGACCTAATATTCACGGTTTTAACGTCGGATTTAACTTTTGTAAAGGATAATGATTCTACTCGGTTCATTAGATCTTCGATCTCTTTATATTCTCATATTCAATCGTGATCCCTAGCGAATCGAAAATTGCGGAAATTATACGAACTTTATATGGTGTAGTTGTTCATTTTTTGTATTGAATAAATACTAAAATCATTCTGCAATTTTGATAATGCTTCATACATAGATTTTATCATCATTATCAGATCTATTCCAGTATGAAGTCGGTATATCACTGTAAGATACTGAAACTACATTATAATTATCAGACGTATAACTGTATAACTGTCGTCTTATGCCAGAAAAAAAATCTCAAATGCGTTGGAATGGGAAAGAATAAGCGTCCCCTAAATACAATCATAAAAAAGTATTTCAATAGAATTATATTTATAAGTGATAGTTGACAAGAACATGAGAATAGAGTATGTTGAAGATTAACTGCCGAAGCTGGAGCTTGAGGTAAAGCGCTTCTTGGAACATAATAAGAATATGCGTTGATATAAACAGAAGTACTCAATAATATTCAAGTGTGGCTCCAAAAGCGAGTTGACCAAACTTTTTATAAATTGTCTTCGATTCATACTCTCAAGATCAGCGTTCAAATTGTGAAGGATTGTGGCATTGATTCTTCCTTGGTCAAGTATGGCCATCCATATCCTCATAGGCTATCGGAGAGTCTTACGTTGCGTGGAGTACTCGTGACACATTTGGTCGAAAGTATCTAAACCTCCTTTTGTTGTATTATAAAAATCTATAATCTCCGGTTTCTTTGTGCTCGAGTCAATCGCGGCAGTATAGTGTAATGTTGACAGCAGGAGAACTATTTTATTTTGTTTTGGAGTATGGGATACCAAAGTCAAGTTCCCATCGAACGCAAATTTGGATGATAACACCTGTCCTGTGCACCGAAAATTCTGAGGGATTTCGCGTTTGTTTTTCCGTAGTGTTCCAACCATGGTAATCGAATGCTCTGTAAGCATTTTCTCGAAAATTGGAATTGAAGAAAACCAATTGTCACACGTGATGTTTCGGGTGGTTCCATGCAGCGACTCTGATAATTTCCGGATAATACGATGGAACGCTCACGCCATTATATACTTTAAATAGACATCGTCCTCGGAAAGAAACTAGCTGCTCATCTATGGCAACATATGAAGCTGGAGAGTAGTATTTGGTACAATTTGACATAATTTACCATTCATTGTTCATAAATAAACATTTTAATCTTTTAGATTTGAATCTCAATTTATTTATACTTTCAATTATGAATAATACTATGTTATAAATGAAAGATGATCTAGATGTTGTGTTTCATTTAACGAAATTTATTCATAAACAGTTGTTGACATTTTATTATATATTTTTTTAAATTTTGCTTTACATTCCGTTTATTCTTTTATACGTTTCTTCGATGGTGGCTCATAGTTCTCGATTGGTTCTTGTGTTGAGTTTCCGTCCTCCAGCAATTTTTCGGCAAGTTCTCCAATAGATAGGGCGTAATTAGCACAGGCATTATCGTCTCCATTCACGTTTTCCAAATTGTTTCCTTCATCAACATCGTCGAATTCGTTATCATCATCTTCCATTGTTTCATTGTTAATTTCAAGAGTTCATCAGGAGCTAATTCACCAGTTGTGCTAAACGGCAGAAACATTGTTTCGGTCTTTAACCAGCCCCAATTTTCCGGATTCACATCGTTACCAAGCTAATATTGTGTTTGGTAATACACTTTGAATGAAAGAAAACTCAATGCTGTTGACGTAGGTAGTAGAGTCGCTAAATTGATGGCTTTTTTGGACTTTTTTGAAAGTTCCATAAACTTGACAACACAGCATTGACTCGCAGTTACATTGGTTCTGCATTCTCCCTTCATGGCAATTTTTCACCAACTTCCTTAATTTTTTCAGTGGATGCACAGGGATCATGAAATTTTTCGACATGTTGCTTCGTTCCATCGTTTTTATGATAAAATCTTATAATTCCTTCTTCCCTCTGCGAAAAATTAAGCTCGCTGTATTGCGACCCGTAAAAGCATGGCCGAATAGTATAATATCTTTCAGATGTTAATTCTTCGTGCTATCATAGATTGTATCTAGTTGTTTGGAAGAAGCATGTAGCTTTCAGATAACAATATTTAAGTGACTAGGTGTTTAGTATTCATAGAGTGCAAAGAGGCGGCAGTACTTCGTTGATCATTGGCATTTATCGAAAATCAATGAGCCGATCGAAGTGTGGCGTGCACTAACGCACTCTGACCCCGGAGAAGTGCAGAGTTAGTGTTGCGACATACAAATTTGGCCGTATGGTCATGTGCCAGCACACACCTGACCTGCGCAACCAATTAGAATGCGCCAAATTGTGCATAAATGAGCATCTTCATCAGCACTCTCTCTCTCTGTCGTGCAATAGCCGTTATCAAGTGCGTTAGTGCCGCATCAGTCGTGAAAAAAATCATACCTCGCGTTGAGCTAATCACTCACCATAATTTCATAGCAATAATTATCAAGTATCACATCATCAGTGCGAATCACATCATTTCCTAATTAGCTACATCACCAGAGAGATTTGCATATCAAATCAGAAAGAAACTCATCATCGTTTGTCAAAACCGTCACCGCGTGCCCGCGCCAGTTTGTTGGATCATTATACGCCGTGAACACATCAGCCGAAATCACGTACACAATTTTCTCCGGTCAGCTTCATGTCCATTTCAAATGAACTTTCTGGTGAAACTTTTTTAGTGGCTCGTTTAAACCTTTCATAGGACTTCACGTTTCGGATTGTTTCATCATAACCATCAAAAATGATCGAGGTGGTGTTTGAGTAATGACTAAAAATGAAACTCTTGTAATCAGCTATTATGTCGCTGAATCTTGTCTTCTTTTTCCATATAACTTCGTGCAGCAGGAATCTTTCATCAACAATAAAATAGCAGCCAGTTAACTCCGAAAAGTTAAATGGTGAGAAATTCATACTTATAGCTCCGATTTTTTTTTTGCTTCTCTCATAATGCCTTCATCATCAAATAAAGCCATTGGATAGGGAGCCAGTTCAAAAAGGAGAGCGTTATTTATTGTTGACTTATCATTCACCATGACAGCTGCGATTATTTGAAATAATAAAGAAGTGCTTATAACTATTTTCTCACCATCCAATTCAACAGTTGGAACCATTGAGATTGAAGCATTGACAGTATTTGATTTAGAAAATTTATAGCTCTGCATTGAATCCTACCATATTGGTCATGCTTGCCCTACCTTTTAATATTGCTTTATGGCAGTCTGTGTTTGATTCTCCAACCAATCCTGTCAACAGTGATGATAGTTTGGGCGAATGAATAAACGGATTATGCATTTGAAAGCAGGATTCGAATGTTTGTTTATCACTAGTGTCACGTTTTTGATGTGCTGGTGTGACATTATTATGTTGATCGGAAGATTCCTACTTTATTTTAACAAAATTTCTTAGCTGATTCATAATTTCGATGGCATTAGGCATACCTTCCAGAAATCGTGTCATTACACTTGATGTCATACCGCGACCATGTGATCCATGTATCCTTGAAGATGCAGGTACTTCATATCATTCGACGATATTATCATTTGAGATGTGAGGCAAGACTCACAGAGATCGCGATTTTCTGTTAAATCTGGCAAGTGTTTGAGGCTATTATCAAGAAAATTTCACGTTCTCCTGTTGTAGATTATTTACTAATTGAATTAGGGCCGCAGATGTTATTTTCAACGTTCTTCATTCAAACTCATGATAAAATCCGTAATTTTCTGTGGTGATGGAACAAAATACCAACTTATAACCCTTCAACACATACATTGACCTATTTCATAAAATACTGATATGAAATCTTGCAGTGTGTTCCATTGTGAGTTTTTCGCAGAACTTTCCAGGGTGATGTAGTTTTTCTGAAAATCAAATATCAATCGAAAGCATATGAAAGTCTTTTTCCGATCATATGTTCATTTAGCACTCGTTATGATTATTCGAGTGCCGAACGAGTTTTTCTGTATATATAATTATAGTTACCTATATTCAAAGGATTACCAAAGAAATACGGCCAATATACCAATTTTACACCGAAAACCTAAGGTATCAAAATGAAACGAATACACTAGTGTTTCTTAGTAAAATTACCATTCTTGTTAGAAGATGTATACCTGAATGTAACATGCAGCTAAAAAAAAGGAATTAATATTTTAAGATTAGAATTCCTCATATCCTTTGACTTATATTTTGGGGATTCATAGAAGAAATATTCTATATTCCTTTGGATTTCATAAATTGGGGTGACCTCACGATCACCCAATTGTACAATCAGCCATACTGATTTGAACAATTTGAACTTGTATTAAAATTATCCTCCCAGATTAAATGATAACACGCGATTTATGCATGTTGGAAGATTGAAAATTTTGATTTCAGGCCATGAAATTTCGTGAAGTTTGAAATCGTAATATACATGTTTTCAGGGAACAACCTTAAAATATGAAAGGCGACAAATTCCAATTGATTCTTTGTGTATTCCCGGGCTGTCCAGAAGTAATTTGGGATCAGAAAAATTACGTTTAGCACTTGTTTTTCCACATCCGGAAATGATCTGATTTCAATAAACTTCCGATCGTCCTGAGCAAAATTAGGGAACAACCAGCCGCATCGATTGATGCAGATTATCGTTTAGAACTGAATTCCTTTATAGGGACTATGATTTACTTTCTTATGTATTGGTATACCTGATCTGGAGTCTGTTTTCGATGGATACCTAATGGGTCAAGATAGATGACTGATTCGATTCTGTAACTGTTCTAACGGATAATTCAAATGCCCGTTAGTTTTGCAGGCGACAATACATCATGAGTCAATCGAAAACAAAAATCACAACCGTTCCACTAGTAGATGGATTTAACTTGAATAGGATGTTTCTTTTGCAGTCATTGATTCCAGTGGTGAGAGAACTTCTTCGCTACATAACACGTACTTGAATACGCTTGCAGAAATTTCTGTCAATTCAATGAATATTCTGATTGTTAGATCCAACTCATCTTCTTGAGTCGCTACTTATGAATCTCATAGTTGAACCATTTAGAAGATTTCTAGACCGAAGGAGTTTGAACTCACTCCATAAGCTTTGAATTTCTGAATAATCGACGAAAACCATGGCATACTATTGATAAGACCTAGTGGACTTCAGTTAAATTATTAGGTGCATGAATCGGAGTCACGTGCAGTCCTTTCACAGTGGGAGACAGTACACGCAATCACGAATTTTATCATGAGCAAAAAAAAAATTACTTACAACGCCCCGGAAACCTGCCACAATGCTGTTTATGCAAATAAGGAATATCATACATCATTCTGTTTCACGGAATGTAAAATCATCTATGACGTCATGTTTGGATAAACGGATCCTCATAAATTGAGTGATAGTTTGGATATCGATTAAACGATTCATCATATTTGTAGGAGAATGAGCGTATATGTGATATGAACCAGTACATGTGGCATCCCGATCCGAATTGACTCCCGTTTTGCCTTCACTTTGTGAATGGTTTGTGCACTGCAATATAATTTTTATTGGGTCAATTCAATGTGAGGCTAGGTCAGGCATATTAAATCCGAGTGTTTCACAAATTGTTAATTTTTCGTGGTACGCAGAAATAAGTGGATGTTGAAGTGAAATGAAATTGAACCAATTAGCTCAATCTTTGTTTTGAACAGTTCTTGATGTATAATTTCTTATTATTTTTCGTTCTATACCAGATTGGAAACTCTGAATTAGCCATAACCGTGGATCAGTATATTCAATCATTGACGATATTGATGATTTCGCTCCAATTGGGGAAAAGTTCATACGAAATTGTCCCGTAGACTTTTTGAACAGATGACATGGTGGGAGAAAGCAAATTTGGTGTGGCGATATGAGAGTATTCCTTTATATTCTACTTAAAGCCCATTTATTCATATCGTGTGTTTATTATCATTCATGATTCCCCAGATTTACTGTCAAGGGACTGATGTCGTTGTAAATGTGCGAAGAGGGTTTTATGATAGGTCTTATCATTGAGTTATCGTAGATAAGAATTGATTGGTCTTGATAGGAACTAATATCATTTATATCGTTGTATACATAATCCTGATAAAAGAGTTTTTCGACCGGATGATAATATTCACAACTCCCGATGTTTATAAACGTTATAACTTTTATCATTACCAATTACAATTATTACCTCTAATGTTGTACTCTTTATTCCTCGAAATCAATATTGCATACCAGAATTTGCTTGTTCGTGTAGGAATCTGCCGTTTATGAAATTAATCTGCAAAATAATTACTCTTGCAAACTCGTATGGGGAAGCCTATAACTCGAAATAGCAATAATTAATCATATCAGGTCGAATGTGAAATGTCATTGATAATGGTATGGTTTCAAAGTTTCCTTTGACGATGTATCATCAATTTTCCGGGGATGTAAGACCACATCATTTCCTAATCGAAGAATGAGGTGAAATGGTATATTTTTTTTTAATAGAGGATTTTTGAATCCAGTTCTTGCAAAGCAAATGGAAAACAAATTGCGGCGATTAAAAGTTGGAGTAACTGTTGAGTTACATGTTTTCCAGAGGCTCCGGAATGAAAAGTTTGCAACATGATGAGAGCACTTTGAAGATTCGAATCAGACATCTTTTTCCTACTTTCAGAAATTTGCTCATCTCTGTTAGGGTGAAATATAACCTCGCTTTACTCATTTTTAATTCGTTAACATAGGGAATACGCATTATTGACGCATTGCAATATCACCACATTCGTCACTATCGCGATGCATGCGAGCCCGCGTGAATTTCTATAATTTACTGATGGTGCTGACTTTTCTATCATCAATACGACATTCATCGTATTTATCTCAAATGGAAGTGATAAATTCAATGCATTTATTATTGTGTGAATATATATATTTTTTTTCAATAATTAAATATTATTGATTAATCGACATTCAAATAATCTTTACTGCACTTTACGCACTCTACCTGTCTGAATTACTAACACTCTTATTGTTTCTACACAATCAATCAAACATTCAGGCAAGACATTAACAATCACTTTTTTGTTTTATTGCATTTGGAAATCGGCGAATTTGCACTCAACTAATTGCTAACACCCAACTACTCACTGAACCAATTGTTTATTAATTCAACCCGCTCAACAATCAAATCATATTGTAAATTCAACGTCCAGTCTATTTGCTCTTCACCTATTCTACAACGATGTGCTGGTCGAGCGCGATTATTAACTGCTGTCAGTCGAATTATTACTCAACATAAATAATCATTACAATTCGATATTCTAATTGAGACATTGCCGATATTTTTTTTTCCAAATTATTCTACTCTCCGACGAATAGATGAAACAGAAATGGCTTATTCAAGAAATTGGATATTCCTGATGGTTTCATCGAAATTTATATCGTAGAAATAGTATTTTTTCAAGTGTTATTCCGAACCTTTTTTTTTAAATAGTCTATGAGGAAAAGAGTGGATCCCCACCTTGCATAGTTACCTACTCATTTCAAATTTAATGTAAATAATGCATTATCAATACGGAAATTTGACTTATACATAAATAAAGTTCACAAAAATAAAGGGGATTCTCACATCTATTTATATGTGACATTTTATTTTTAATAGAATATATGGTGGTAGCTTAATGACATTACGTGATCACTGTTCGACCATATTGGTGCTTTAGTCGTAATACTCGACCAAACTTTCGACTCTATATTTACCGTATACCGTAATATCTTTATTCAAGTATACTGCGATGCTTTCCCTAACTTATGTTAGGTTTTGTTCACTGTTTACACATCACACTTATTACTTCATATAATGAACATTAGACATGTCACGTGATGGATTAGGACTAAAAGCTCACGTTTTCAGTACATATAGGGGATACGTTATATGGAAAAGAAAGGGTTGCGGAACGCCTTAGGGGTTTTCACGATAGTTACTTTACGTATGTATGTTTCACTTCTCACAAATATAACTATTGAACCATTACCATATTCTCTCCTGAGAGCTGTAACGGTGGAAAGTAATGATATCTTTGATCAAAAGTAGTGTTTGGAACGAAGTATTTCATAGCCGAAGCCTAACATTAGTAGCCTTTGATAGCATCAAACAAAGATTCATTTCCAATCGTTTTCCATTCTACTTCCTAATCAGAGATCCTGAATTGGAAATTTTCAGTACGAAATATTATTCAATGGGTAAGCAAAAACATAAAATCCAAACGGTGACTCGAATCAGAAATGAGATGGCGGAATAAATACGGCGTCTCTTAGAAGGTTATCGTAGAGTGGAGATGAGGTACATAACGAGAACAATTCATGTGGTTATTATTTGGTTGAACTTGGTGTTTGCCTTGGAATTGTTTGAATAGAAGTAAAATTTATTAACTATGAATTTAAGTTGTTGAATCAACTATAACTATATATCATCATATTTGTCACAAGTGAATGATATATTTGAAGTATTTTATTTGATGCAAGTAAATATATAAACTTGCATTAAATATATTCAAAGGTTTCTCAAACATGAACCACAAATTTGACACGAATATTATAACATTTCAATCAAATAACGACGTACCAATAGTTGGAAAATCGTAAATGATTGGAAAATACAAAGTATTCCCCACCAGCTCACAGGGTTTTGTTCCAGTCACAGAGAATTATGACATTTCCAACGTTATTGCAGTCTTTGTTGTGTGCACGTGGACAGATCTTACATAATATTCACAATCGCCCTAAATCAAAGAGAATGACATGTAAGATTGTGTCAGTAAATTTGGGGGTAATACAGCATGAACTCTATAAGGGGCAGTACATTGCTTAGCATTAGGACGATAAATTTCCGTTTTGGATATTACCGTTCCCAATCTCTTTTTTCTATTCACTTACCTCTATCATTGAATCAGTATTTTTCGATAATCCTGCACGAGAAGCAACAGCTTGCTCATGATTATTCAATTTGTCATGTATATGATTATGCACTACCGTATGTATATGCGTGTATGTGCTTATGTCCACGTACGAATGAACATAGCAATATGGACGTTGACAATTATTATTTTCATCTTCATGGTAGTTTGACAACAACTAGGAGGCATGACAACGGAAGTAAAAAATGTTGAGGACTACTTATATAACCAAATATTTCGCCACGTTCTCTGGATTTGCTGAAGAGTACTAAGGAAAAAAAGGAATAAAACAGGGGCATACGAAGCATTTGATACATTCCTGAATACATTTATTCATTTATTTATCACTTGTTGATAGGTTTGTCAACTGTTTATTTGCTATTTATCGATTGTTCTGTTCATTATTTATTCTTTGATTGATTTATTATTTGTGTAGTTTGGTAATTCATTGCGTAACTGTTAACTATGAATATACTCGTTAATAATTGATATACACGCTAATAATTCGGGCTGTTATGAATGAGCATCTGTCTGACGTGTTGTTATACATCCCTCGATGCCTGTTGTTTTTCACTGTGTATTAGGAATTGAGGCTTGGTCATGGCTTTTTAATCTCTTTTGTTTGCTAACATTTTTATATCTGTATATTCCCGTTTTTTTTTTTTTTTTTACAATTCTATGAAAGACATGAACGGGTTATTCCATAATTTTCTAACTGCTGTAACTGACGATAATCTACTTGACATGAACTTGTGTGTTAGCTAAATGTAATGTTATAAATCTGAACCGAGAACGGCAATTAGCGCGTCAAGGACTTATAAACATGCCACATGACGTGTTGCATGAGTTATGTGACTGCCGTAAAAAAAGAGCCATATAATTTTGTCACTTTTCGGTGATAGAACTATACGAGTAGAATAGACCAACGAGTTGAGGAGATAATTCACGGCAGGGTCCCGGAAAAAGCCTTTGTTTTTCTACAGTTTATTGTAGCAAATCAATGATATAGATTAAGTTCCTATTCTACATGATAATAAGTAGTTCGAAACACAATTTGTGATACTTCAATGATGAAAAAAGAAGTAAAATGGCGGCGCTGAGCCTATTCTCTTGCGAATGCTTTTTATTCCTAAATAGAAAAGATATGGGACGCGGTGATGTCGTTTTCTACCCTCATCATGTTTCAAACGAAGCCATTCGAAGGTCAAATTTTTTTTCTACAAATTATTCACCTAACGACTTCAAATATATGTAGTAAATATACTGAATTTCTCAAAATTCGGTACAGTAAGTATTGAGATTTCTTTTACACGACAAAGGTCCTTGAAAAATAGGATGAATTTGTTTGGAACTTTGGCATTTAACAGAAATTCGTTTGACTCCCAACTAATTTCATCGGGCTCCAGTAACTGTTAATAACGGTATAGTCAGAAATCTCATTCATGCGATGATCGAAATGACCCTTATGAATATACTTTCGTATATAGAAATAAATTAAGTGTGAGTCACCTTTGAGCAGCCAATCTAAAGGAAAAAGATCTAATGATAAGGTGCAAAGACTCTCGTCACGGTTTGATGGGAGACTCAATCCATATTTAACCCCTAGTGAGCATCCGGAGTCAGGCTGACCCCAAAATTTTTTTCTCACCTGAATATCGTTTACAGATAATCATCTCCAGGATTAAATAATCCATAGTAAATGATCCCCACCCCTTCCCTAAAAGTGAGGAGCGTAGCCAGTGTGGCTGTAGTCCATTGGAATGTTAAAATTGACCTTGCAAAAGTCAGAGCATGCAATTTTATTATTTAGATGTCTAGGGGGGTTACTAACGGCTTAACTCAAAGTTTGTGGGGTGTCAACCCTTGTACCCTGGCCGCCATATTGGAAAAGGGGTGAAAATGGTTTTTTCACTATACCTAGCAAATTATTCGTTGCACAAAAAATATGCAGAGACATAGAACCAAAAATGACGAAGTTTTTGGAACGGCTCCAAAGCGGACTATTTTGACCTCATAGTATGTACCCTTGTCTATGAAACCCTAAGAGGTTTTTTTTTTTTAAACTCAATATTTAAGTTTGTACGGGCATTTTTACCAAAACAGTACTTTTTTTGAGTACCATCAACTTCAGTCACGTTTTTCGACGATTAGAAATAATTTTTTGGAAATCCAACTCCACAGCCCCAAAGTTTGAACGATTCACTACAAAAAGTGACTTTACCTTTTTTTTCGGAAAAGCGCATTATTGCCGAGATATTCGAGCTCAAAAATGGCCTGGGGTCAAATTGACCCCTTGTGCACGAAACGATTCGCTGCGGAGGTGTGCACACTAAGGGTTAAATGATGAGTTAAAATAATGGAGTATTTAAAACTAGCCCATCAAAATTGCAGGATCTAGGTAATGTAAAAACAGGAATATTTTGTTGACGTTCGATTTATTACCTGATCGTCGATTCTTCGTGTTACAACGAAGTAACAATATTTGATTGTAGAACTTCACGTCGAACTAAAAGCTTCTTCGTTGAAAATCGTTCATGATTGGATTCTTCGTATAGTTTATTTTCAACGTCTAACTCTGAGCTTCATAATCAGCTCTTTGTCAAGTTGTTGACTAAATGTTTGATTGTTTACAGCTCAATTCGTTCGATATTTGTTAGCAGTACGTTCGGTGGGTTTGAAGCAAATCTCTCGATTTGGAGCGGTGAAGTAGCTTTTTACGTAATTTCATGTGATTTGGCAATGGATCAATTACCTTCATGCGAGAAAAAAAGTCCAATGCTTGCACATAAGGCATTACATGATGAATTTACATAACAAATGGATCGGCATCTACTATATCACGGCCAGATGAGAATTTGTTGAAGATTCGGACATATCCTCTCCAACTGACTGCAAGTTTTTGGGAAAATGAAGTATTTGGAAGCTTTCTTTCAGGTTATGCGCTCCTAAGTGCTGTTTTCGGAGGGAAATAAGAAAAAAAATTGACTTCTTTGCCGACGTGATTGATCATTCGAAAAAAAACAAACTCTTTTTTCTATCATAAAAACATGGTACATAAATATTCGACTTTTTCTCATTTTATATATTTTTTTATTGCAAATTCGGTTTCAATGTTCGACAAATTATGATGCAGTGGTTCGTTAACGGGGCTTATGTAGTGCAGAGATTTTCAATGAAATGTATGTCATTATAAATATCCAAAGATTTTGTTCACAGGAAAATTAATAGCTATTCGACAATGTTTGGAGTGCGAATCTCATGATGAAATTGCGTGTGTTCACAATACAATATTCATAGCCGAAGTGAACGAGCATTTTTAAATAAACCATACCGCAATACCGCCATAAAGCTAGGATATAGGAATCGGAATTGCCATTTCGTAAATGTTACATATTTTCTACAGCCACCACTACGAACCTTTTTACAGGTAAATTAGTAAGTAAGTAAATGTTATGAGCAATACTTAGTTTGCATAGATCATTAAGGGGTCACATGGGTTTGGAATTCAAAAAAATTCCTTTTTCTGATAAATTTTTCGTCTAGTATTACAACATGTTAAGGATATTGTCCCGAAGTTTTGAGTCAATCGGACGAAACATGGCAAGACATGGTCCAAATGGTACCGAAAATCCTACTATTATGCACAAAACTACTGAATAATCAAATTAAGATCGTTTCCAAATCCTTCGTTCTACCAACAGGGAATATCCGCCTTTTCGAGTTCAGATAATGCTGTCATAAGCGAATACTTTTTTTCTAAGGGGTATCCGAAAACTCGACCTCAACGGGCGAATTTTCAATATTTTTCAATGAAATTTTCGCAGAATTTAGTTAACGTTGTGCTTCGCCCCAGTCAAATTTCGAGTGTAATAATTATATTTTCAAATTGAAAGAGAAATTCGAGAGAATATGTATTTTTTCTCCCTCCGAATTCATGTAATCTGTTGAACGACTTCCGGATAATTAATTGGAAATGAAACATGATCGATAATGTGCATAGGGGCCGACTTTGATTGAATGGTGCTTATACTATTTACTAACTGAATGAATTGAAACATTTCTTTTAGCTAAATTGGTTGAAAAAGTTTCATACTGGTAGATGTTGGGTAATATGATCGAACGTTCATTACCGAACGTCGAAAGAGTATGTAATCTCGGGGTCGTTCTTCGAAGAAAATTGCAAAGTACATGCATTTCCAAGAAAAAAAATAGACAACGATTTCAATGCAAAATGAGACATCACCATATGAGATGAGGTGCCAAACTTTCTCTGCAGTTTTTCCTGAAAACTCAAGTGCAGAAAAATGAATTGAAAAATCACCGATGCCCCAAAAATTATGGTCAAACGAAAGGAAACATCAAATTTCTGGGAAATGTTCCATATGTGATACAGGACCTTCAAACTCATATTATGATGATGAAGGAAACGGATCAGAGCTCCAGTTCTCAGGTATTGCTGCGATGTGATAATAGCTATTTGTCATTGGATAAAAGTTTAATGTCTTATAAACTATTTGCAACGAAGTAATATTGTTGGTGAGCAATTGTTCAGTGTAAATGGAATACTTGTGACAAAATGGATCCTTATTCCGTTAATTCCTGAATCAGCACTTAGAACAATTATATACAGATATGAAGTTGGGTGTGTATGTGATTGTTTGACTAACTTTTCGGGGGGAAAGCTGACAGAGTGGCCAATATGTAACACCCACATGATTGTCATCATTTCGTCTATTATTGTGTCGAGAGCGATGAAAATGGTTTTTCTATCTGCTTCATTATTGCTTGTTTTGACAGCGATCTATTCTAACTGCTAAATAAATTCATATTTTCTTCTGTTTTATCTGCGTCGACTCTGGATTGGATCTCTCGAAATTCTCTAAAAAGGATCTCGAAAGGAGCTTTTAAATGATGACGTGGAGATTCGGTTCTGTCGTATCTGAGGCATGTGGGTTATTAGAATCGACCGGAAATGTTTGTGATGAATCATTGTTATATTGGGACCAATTATTACAACATAATTTCTTATAATGATTTGATTTTTTAAATCAAATCTAATATAAACTATAGTCTGTATTTTTCAGTTTCATCGACAGTAGAAGTTGAGCATGGTTTAAATTTGAATAATACTCTATCAGAGAAATCATTTGATTCCAGTGTATGCACAACTAATACTTCCGATAAGTAATCATTATATCCAATAAATATGCGGTATGGGGCTTCCCATTCATGAAGATGTGAGTCTCAGCAGAGTATTCCATGTATTTTCCAAAGAACTAGGTCATTCACATGTTTCAGCACGCGTTCGTCTGGGTTTTGTTAGGAAATTCAAGAACCGTTACTCGACAATTATCGATATGGAGCGTATCGTCTACACGACGCCATATCAAATGAAGTCAATAGAATCTTTAGAGAAAATAATCAGATACGTTTCAATTAAACAACGCCTGCGTGCATTTCTCGAATAGAAATATTTTTTTTTGAGTCAAAAATTCTAGTGACATCGATAATATACACTTGAATATTTCCATCGAAACCAGTAGTTCCATCGGCTATTAAATATGCACAATTCAATGTGAGGTGACTTTCGATTCGGTCGCATACGATCTTCCTTAACTTAATAAAACATAATCTGCTACACAATTACAAGAATTCTAACATAAATTCATTCACAGCTGACTGTTATTTCTTGTTTCATACGTCGAATTTTTCATTGCTTTCTTATTTTCCATTTTGTTTTATTTTTTTTTTTTTTGTTATGGCTTTGGTGTGTTCTCATAAGGGCGAAATCTATGCCTCATACATTTTGCATGCATCGAGCTATCCTTAGATAGGGCACCTCATTGGATTGACGTCAACAGAAGTGTAAGGAGGAAAAAATGATGAAAATGTGGATTAATTCATCTAGAAATATCCTGACTATCGAGATATAATATCACTAACTTTTTTTTTCTCGTAGAAGGATTTATTCCCATTGAAAAAAGAGTTTAGCAAGCTTGAATAAATATGCACATTTAATAATTTCTGAAGGAAAGTGACGAGACTTGTTTGACTATGACTCGACCATTTATTTATCAGCAATTAACAAATCGGATTTACGATTAATTTGCAGTATTTGATGAATTCCTGGTGCGACACCACTGGATTTCGCATTGGGGTTTCATTGTGGTGCCCAAATTTCTCATGAATGTTGTTAATTTATTCTTGCTTGAATGTATCTGCGGTATTTGCTTGCAGATGATGTTTCAAATAACGAATTTTGTTCGCAAAATGACGCAAAATACAAGAGTTTATACACGTGCGGTAGTGAGCTTGCAGAAAACCACAATTCCCACGTTTTACCACAAAGGTATCTAGTTGAAAGCAAGATGGCGTTAAAGAAAATCTTTTCACATTCAGGAATATCATTACTTCGACACATTTTCGCGACTAACATTTGAAATGTCAATAGAGGAATCGACCATAGAGTCCTCACAGCATAAGGGGCCGCCATGTGTACCGCCCTCAATACGGCTGGGCCTTAGTGTCATGCGAAGATTATTGAATAGAGAAGTGTGCCGATATCATTCTTGCCGTCAATATCTATATCCTTCACTACATCCTATTCACTATTTTGAATTCACGACATGTAAATTGTGTGACTGCCATATGTGATGCAACATTTTTTTGTCTGGTTCATTTCATATGCATATGCGGTATTAAACATTCTCATGAAAATGTTAGGGTGCATTACCTATAATATTCAATATCCCAGGAATTTTGAATCAACTTGTGAGTTTCTATGCTTAATTTTGTATCTCATTCGATACAAGATTATATCTGTTAACTATCAACAATTCATGATATTTAGAATGAATATATATCGCTCAAATATTTGTATATTTGATGAAAATAAATATTCATTGGTGCGTATAACTTATTTGATATTAACATATATTATTTTCTACAAATAAACTATTCTATCAGTGTGCGAGTAATAAATCGTAATCATATATTGAAACTTCTCATGGGAAATCGACTTGAGACAAATATATATTTGTTAGCAGTTAAAAAATATTTTTTCAAATCACATGTTAGTCAACCTCGGCTTCGCCTCGGCCGACAATTACATGTGATCTGAGACATTTCTTATTTTACTGGCCTAGGTATGTAATATACTATTGAATATATAGAAATCTCACTAAATCCAGATAAATCCTTCTATCTGTGTACTTTGATGAACATAGAATGTATGGAGAGATTTTCGAACTTGTCAATTCAAAAAACTTGGTCATTGAGAATGGGAGCACACGATGAGCTTCTCGAGCACTTAACTTTTCTCCCTCACTTGTGCTTGCTAACGTGTCTTGTTGAAAAGCGATCGATTGATGTCTGAGAGCTTTTATATACGTGACGCTTCGAGAGGAATAAAGAGGGGAGCTGAGTTTGAATTCGTGCCTATGTGAGGATAGCGTCTCAATGTGTGCACATCAGGACAGTGAATATATATGCTCAATGGGTTAAATTCTGATCATTTCAATCTCCAATGTGTGAGTTCATTCGCTCTACGGACATCAGCGGAAGTTCAAATATGCATAGAAATAGTTATAGCAATATAAAATGATTTCCCTCTAGGTTTCCGTGGCATCAATTCGACCGTAGAATCCAATTAAACTTGAAATTGATCTATGTGTCGTTATGTGAATAAGTCGATTGTTTTTATCAGGAAAAAGGAACAAATGAATATTTAATAATTTTCAATATTCAAAGTTTTATGGTGAATTGAGAAAAGATATTATTGATGGTCAATCGATTTCGCCCAACATTGAATCGAAATGACAAATATGGATAGTTTTGTGTTTGGGATATTTCCAATTGTTCATCAGCTAACTGTCATACATTGAGTAATTATTGTTTTATACTGGACGGAACACAATCCATTTCGCACCATCGTTTCAAAAAAACCAATTGACTCTAAAGTTGAAGGATGTTTAATTACGTTATCATTCACTACAAAACACGATTTTTGATATTGACAATCATTGCATCAGTTTGTGTGGGTGAGAAACCATCGTTTGCTCGCAGGTGCATGCTGGGTCGCGATACCTATAGAGTTCACGTGCTTGTTGCCAAACGCACTTGTGACAAAACAATCGATTGAATCATCGACCTGGTAAAGAAGCCAATGATTGATCGAATGCGCAACCCTCTACAGTCAAGTATAAAATACGTTTTATACAATATAGAAAAATTTTATCAGCAGCATCAAGTATCAATTCTACCAACATGTTCATATGAGTAGATGGCATTGTTTATTCCAAAAGATTCATGAGACAATTATTTCAAAAATAAGCTCGTACAGTGTCTGAGCAACTGAATAAAACACAGTCTGAGTGGTAATTGTCAAATCTTGTCGAGTGCCAATTCAAAATTGCTCACATGCTTGGCGGCGCTCCCAACTACTGCGGTTTGTCCGTTTGTGACCCAAAGAATAATAAGCATTCCAAATATAAAAAAATTCATTTCTAGATAGGAAAACAGATAATGTTTAATAAGAGAGACAAACATTTGGTGATATAGAATAGCGATTCTGGCCAATCTCGCTAACGCGCGATATGCTTCGCTTGTGATCGACCGGGAGCGTTCATCTGCGTTTTTCGTCGGATGTCTCTTTCCATTCCGAATGAGTCACGCGGAAACTACGACAGTGCACTGATGGGAGGATTTATTTGAACCAAATAAGATCTAGTAACAGTAACCGAATAGATTCGTCACGGTTATTTTCTATAGCTCAATATTCGATTGTTTGAATATTGAATGTTATAATTTATCGAAACGACTCGTTTGATTTAACACTTTGACATGTAATAGTTTACGAATGCTATACTGTGAATTAAATCTTGGGAGAGTTTACCAATCAAAAGAATTCAGCATAATACCCACGAAATTCTCTTACTAATGTATAGCTGATTGATGCTAACAAAAATCATGTAGGAAGCTCATAGTATCCAACCAGCAGGAAGCTGGTTGAATCTGGTATGTTTCTTTTGAAGTTCTCGTTGTCTTAAATGTTCCGGATGCTGTGGCTTTCAATGAATTGGTCCGTACAGCTGAGGCATGCAATTGATTTATTCATATCCAGACTACTTTTCATTCGGACACTGACACGCTGTGAGTATTGATGCTTTCGATCGTGAGTTTCACGCTAAGTGTTCTCTGGGTTCTGAGCACTCACGTGCGAAGGAAATCCATCCTAAGTTATGGTAAAAAGGTGGAGGAGATGGATATTGTGGTTACATGGAATTCATCGCCATTCGATATACCGTTCGACGAAAGTAAAGACAATGGCCTCTATATCATGAATATCTTTGTCATTCTCATCGGGAGGTTGTTTGTTATTTCTTGAGTAATGAAATAGTAGAAGAGGACAATTCGCACAGTTGAAAAATAAAGTTGAAGAGGCTATATCAGTCTATAATCATTTGACATGGGTTAAGGAAAATATTTCGATTCATGCGATTAGTCTCTGTACTTTTTCCTATTAAATGTGAAATGAAATGTTGATTCAACTCAAGAATTTTGCTCTCTGCGTCACTTAGTTGAATCGTAAAAGTTATGACTTCATGAAATATTGAAATACTTTGAGATTCATTGAATTATTCAATGAATATGCTCTATCTATTCGATACGAACCAGATATCAAAATGTATTCTACACTGGAATCCGCTGAAATTTATTAATGGTTTCGAAATTTCTATAATTTCATAGTAAATTAATTGAACGTATAAAATCACAATATTTTGAACGATGTTTTTTCCTTTTCGAAAGATTGAAAAACCGAATTGAAACACTTTGAACAATGAACTATTTGTCAAAGTGATTCATTGACAAATGAACCGATCTAAAAAGGTTGCGGTAAGAAATTCATATTTCGTTGTAAAAAATGGACATTGTTATGACCAAACGAAATTTCGTATAGGATGTTTTGTCGTGGAATGTGCTGGTATATATATAATATTACATCCATCTATGGAATTACACGAGATCCTACTCAGCTGATGTTGGAAAACCTTACATTAAATATAATATCAAATGTTCACCTATAATACAATTTACGTGAACAAAAATAGACTGGATCGAATATTGGTCTTCAGCCGTAGACAATACTGAACTTGTATTCCACACACAAAATAACATTTTTGTTTCGTTGACGAAGGGGAGTAGCCGAATAAGGGTCTGCGAAAATATAAAAACTCTTATGGCATTATATGGAGTTCCTATCGGGGGTTGGTAATCGCTATGAATACTATCAATGACAACAAAAATCGATATTTACTCAGAACGATGGAAATAATAGAATAGACTCCCATTCATAATTATCAGACATTTTATGAAACTATTTGGAGAAGTATGTATTTGTTTCACTCATCATGGTGATAATGATAAAGTTCACAATGCCTCGAATTTATCGATTCGATTGAGAATATCAGGGTTCGAGGACTTCGATAGGGTGTTAGTGTAGTAAGAGCAATCTTCTTTTTCAATAATATATTAGAATAATAATAAAGAGGGGAGTAAAAAAAGAAATTGGGAAAATACCAACTTAATTTTCCTCGGACGTATTTGGTATAGTAATAAATCTTCGATAATAAGATAGCTAAGATGATATTAATTCGAAGTTTATCAGCTTCTTTTATCGCAATTTTTACCCTACTCTTATTACATCTATTATAAGTTTTGTCTTATTACTACTATATCACTCTCCACAACGTCAGCATCTAACGTATATACATATATCTGAGCGCTTTCCTTCTATATCTATACTTGTATATGACTCGACCTTTTATGACAAAACTCATCATTCGGACAAATATATACTAGCAAAAAATAAACTCACCGTAGTCATGGCTTACATAGCTCAATATTTTTTTACGAATATACTGTTATTAAGTAAATGATTTTTGAACCACTGCGAAAAAGTAGTGTCAAAATGAACTTACGTCGGTGCAATGGTATTACAATTCTATCATCAGTTAATTATTTGTCAGAAATAAATTCAACGCTGAAATGTCTCTACAATGGACATCGCTTGGATTTATGTTGCTTTTTTTTCACAGTGTATACGAATGTAAATCATAAAATGTCAGTAGAGAAATGAGAGATACATAAGTAAACGAAATACAAGGGGGTAATATCTTGTTTTCTATAACCCCACGATAGGTGATAATTTTATATAGATATATTAAAATTTAGAAATGTTTTCTATTTGCTTCTATCGATGGCTTTCTTAGAAAATTCTGAAAGTCAGTATCGCTGCATATTATCGGAAAAAGAAAAGGATGTTGAGAATGAGGGCGACGGATGCAATGACACTCTTTGTGAGGTAGCACACAACCACCAGCAGTGACCTCCCTGTTGCGTTTCAGGCGTCGATTGCTTTTTTTCTTTGCATTGATTTTCCCTTATATTTTATATATTATCGCATAAGTCAGAATTGTATTAAAATCATTTTTTTTTGTGTTTTTTTTTTTTTTTTTTTTTTGTTGACGTATGAAAAATTGAGATACACATCCGAAATTATTTATCGTGAGATGTGCAACAGAATTGCCTGTCTAAGGTTCTTGTTGCCTTTTTTCGAATAAAAAAAAAGATCGTATGGTGAAGGATGATGTGCCAATCTTACAAATGGAAATTTATTCAGCTGCAAGGAAAAGTAACAATTCTGTTAGGTATTGGAATTTCAATCGATGCGACATGCCGACATGGATAGATTTGCCGGACGAATCTAAAGTATAAGTGTACCAATTCGCATTTCATTACCTGACTTTTCATTAATTGGAGTTTTGTCACCTTCCAACTTTTGGTTTCTTTTTTTCCCGAAAATAGGGAGAAATTATTGATAAAATTTATAGTGAACGGAGGCGATGTGACCACGATGGGCATCGATGAATTGTGAACTGACTCAACAATTATTTCGTTTCATGAGAAAACGTGTTCTTGCGAAAGGAGAAAATAAATAAGTTTGACATTCAAGCGGTGACCAATTACATATACAGTCGGGAGAGCATCAGTGGACGAAATAAGATGAGAGAGAAGAAATGAGAGATATGTAGCTCCTTGTATTAAGGGAATGTGGAGGGAAAATTACTGTGGGTGATATAAAACCATTGCGTGATGTGGCGTCGTGAAATTCCAATACGCCGATATTTTTGATCAGAAAGAATCCCTCACGTAATATAAATTTAAGTGAGTGGAAATAAAGTATAGAATGTTGAGGCAACAGTTGGGGAAGACCGGATATAATAAAGAAATGGTCTATGAAAATTCTTCAGGCACAAATTGAAAATGCATACCATCAACTTCTACATACATGTTTGTTGCCTATATTCACGTATATATGTACGAAAGTATAAAAACATATGTGCGTTCAATGCGGCAGCACTCACTAACACTACTTGCGATAAACTATTCTTCTAATTTTATATCCCATCATTGACTAGAGACTCATTTGTGAATATGAAGATACAAAATGAATCGTTGAAATTTTCTTGATGAAGAGAATGGAAAAATTCGAATACTTATGCTTTGAATTTGGTCGATTGCACTGAGGCACAGTATGGTGATGTTTTTTTAATCTTCCCATTAATTATAATGGAACTGTCAAAGCATTTTACGAACTAAATTTTACCAAGGGATGGCTTTTGTCGGGTAAAAATTTCTATTTGGGGCATATACTCTAAAAATTGAGATGAGTATGAACAGAGTGGAAATTCAGACTCAAAAAGACGTAGACCTACCAAGTTTCACGTAACAAGTCCTGAAGAATCCATTTCCTAATATGCCACTGAGTAACCCCAACACCCCCTGTGGAAATTCCGTGAGTAAAAACAGTAGCAGCACTGCTAGTAACATCCTTGTAGTCCTATCAGTTTGTCGTTCTTTGTCCAATATTCTGGAAGACTTTCTTTTACTTTTCCTTATTTCATATGAATTTTCGAGCACTTTATCGTCTGAATTTTTCACCACTGTTGACGCTGTCAAAAGTTTTCGACGTTTTTTAGCATCCATTAATGCTTGAATAAGTTTCCAACTCAATATTGTTAATGTTAAACATGGGATGAGTTTAATCACCACACCATACACCCAAAAATCTAATAAACTCAATAAATAATTGGTTTTCATTGTTTCACTGTGATCAACATGCCAAATTGTTATGTTTGTGAGATTAGCACTGGCATCATAATCACTCAAATTCACTGAATTACCATCAGCATTTAATAATTCTGGATTTGACATGACTTCAGTTGTAAATAAAACTGGTAAACATATCAATGGACAAATAACGTAGGCTCCACTGATAGCGATGACTGTTCTTCGGAAGCTACACCATTCGCGATTACGTTGTGGATGTGCCACTGCTATATATCTCCATACGGCTAAAGTAACTGTCAACCAAATGGATATTGTATGACAAATTTGTGTAAATATTGAATGTATCAAAACAAACACTGCCCAACCATACGTGTATGTATCTCGTCTTGATCGATGATAAAGATACATATGGATTGCATATGGTATGTATTCTAACATTACCAATAAATCGGCGACTGCAAGTCCAGTCAAAATGGCATTGGTTGGTGAACGTATCTCATGGCGTGTCAGTACTGCAATGTTCAATGTATTTGCAATTGATCCAAAAATACAAACCAAAAGACTTGCCCATCCGTGAATTTTCGAATATTCTTCACGAAATGAATCCAATCCTGAACCACACCGGTATGTGGCATCATTTAATATTAATGTCTCATTCGTCATATTCATTTTTGATGTTGTTGTTGCTTCTTTTCTTTCCCAATGATTTACATATTTTTATTTATTAAACGTTATTTTATGAACAATCGTCTCTGTGATTTCATAACATCTTATTGATTATACTTATATCCACTGTGATGAAAAAAGCGCAGCTCCCTGCTATTATTTGCTTTTTTTTTTTTTTTTTATAAAACATAGATTGTGTTGTGGATCTCTCGGCTTCATTTTTACTCCAATATTCAACTATTATTTAATATTAGTTTTGAAATTTCACATTTCACTGAGTTCGATTGCACTCACAATAACTGTTCATTGTCTTTTTATTTATTCAATTACTCTAGCTAGATGAATGTATAATTTCATCTTTATAATAGGAATTTCGTAAAAAAAAAAAATTGAAATATTTTCACATGGAGATCCGGTAAATTGTCGTTGTTCATACGGAAAAAAGCTTCATAGATCCAACGGACAACGTTCTCCTTTCGCGCGCGTTCGTCGAATGGTGGAATAGTAGAAAGAGCGTCGCAAAGCTCCGTCTATGTAGTGAAGTGTACGAAACACATTTGATGTGTAGAGACGCAAGCGCAATGAGACATTATATGAAGCTTGTGTATCACTCCTCCCCATGTAGGCATGTCGTTGCACACCTTTTATGTGTATATAAATGGATGTATAGATGTGTATGCTCCGTCCTCAATAACTTTTAATGTGGATCCTCATGATCATACTTGAACAGACGTCGTTGTCAAAGAGAGTATGGAAAAAATTTCAGACGTATTTACCGTTTAACTCAAATTTTTTCTCAAGCTTCCCTCAATTTTATTCTCCTTCATATTTTTTGTCTTTCTATTTAATATTGTATTCCATTCTTTTTTTGTTGTTTAGCAGATGGCACTCTTTCTTTGTTGCTCCCATATAGACAAACTCCTTGAGGGTTTGACGAGACAATTGTGGACTGCGCGGAGAAATTAGGGCTTCATTTATATCCTCCCGCTATATCAGTTTGGATCTCTATGTTTATGTGCTTTTGTTGCAGTAAAAAGAGTCGTTCGGAGTCTTGATGAGTTATTTGTGTTGCGATTTTTTGGTCCTGCATCATTGTACATTTCTTCAATATGAAGAATATTCTGTCGTGTATTATGAGTGGCATATGAATTTCCGAGTTGTGTCAATAGATTTTAGTGAAAATATATTTTAGCTCTCATTCTCAATCCATACGCTGTTCTCACACTGCAACCATCAGCAATTTCTCTATTTATAATTTATAACCAATTTCACACAGCTTTACTCGCGTAACGTTTATAATAAAACTTGATTATTCAATTTACTCCATCTCAGAATTTGTATGTATATCAATTCAATGAGATGACTGACATCGTGAGGCATGTATGAATAGATGTTCTATAGCTATCTTTGGAATGCATTAATCAATTCTAATTTGATTTGGGAACGTAAATTCTTGGATGGAAGAAGCATCCAATGCAGCTTTCAACGAAACTTGTGTGTAGATGTAAATATAGGGGCACACACGAAGAGGAAAAAAAATCAGGGAATTGGCAGCAGAGTCAGGCTTCCGGAAATTTCTGCAGTGGTAAAATTTCAAATATCACATTTGCCGCAATTGTTCTACTTCTAATTTCATGAGCGACGTGTCTTTTCTTCCATACAACTTTTAACGAAATGACGTCTCAAATTATCGAGGCTACGACGCATTGTACAGTGTAATCAACCGTATCTAGTCTGACAGTTTTGTATTAACCCTTCGTTGTGACATCACCCTCGTGAAACAAGCGTGTTATTCTGGGTCAAGTAGACCCACCCAGTACATTTCCGAACGGTCGTTACACGGTACCTATTAGGAGGATTTCATTCGGAAAATTCATACATATAGTTCGGACGGCGATAATGAGTACAAGGAGTTGTTTTATCATAAATCTGATAGAGTTACAAAAGAAAGAAATGTGAAAATACAATTTTTCACTAAAAAATATTTTATTTGTAAATGTGCGAGGAATATTTTTGAAAAATTCCCAAATCCACGATTTTATATCGCCAAAAAATCTGTAACGAAAATATTTGAGTGAAAAAATAAATATCAAACGATTCTTTATTTCATCTCGAACCAACGGCCGAAACCACGTTCGCGAACGTCAAGTGGAGTGAAGGGACATCGATAACGACACAGGACACCAGGGGTGTTTCGCCCATGAATATAAATACTGCCTAAACGCCAACGTTCAAATCACGTATTTTGTGTGTGAATAAGTGAGAAAGTGTTGGTAATCGATGAACGTGAGAGTGGATGAGAGAGTGTAAATGTAGGATGAGCAAAATTCATATGACACCGTACAACCGAGGCACTTGTGCGGGCCGAATTGTATATACACAGAATAATTCTGGTTCGGAGAACGAGGGGAAAAAGACCAATGCGTGATGCAGTATTATGGGTGCATAGACGCCCACTCATAAACAACTACTGAGTCTTCGTTTTCAACCATTCGACACGGAATTATCATCTTGGACAGCACGAAGTCTATATTATTCTCGTTTTGGAGGGCGTAGAGTGCGCGTTGATTCTCAACGCTTGGGTATCGACTTCTAACAACCAGAGCGATTGTGGACACATATCATCCTTGGTAGCTCCTAAGCCATCGGACAAACAATGTAATTTACGGTTGTAATTATCGTTGGAGTTGGATTTAATGACAATGATACAAGAGTAAGTGATGAGTAATCATTGAGAGGAAAAACGCCGTGGTTGACAATCTACTTCTGTTAAAGAATCAAATCAAGATAGAAGGCAGACTCATATTGTAGCACCTTTGGATGGCCACCTGGAAAATCAGGCATTCTCGTGGTAGGCCTAATATGATGTGAAAGCGTGTTGTTCAATTATTGAGTAATATTAGAATTTGGAATGAACAGAGGATTACACAGAGGCTACATTTCCATTAATATTAATAGAAATGTAGCAAATGCCGACTAATGATGCTCAATCGGGAGCATCAGGAGCTAACTTTTATATTGATATTTTTCAGATAATCTAATCTAACATATGTAGGATAATGAGGTGTCCTTTCGATGTAGTACTAATTGAGGCCGCAATTAGATTCAAGGTTTGGAAATGGTGGAATGAGTAATAGAAGAAAAAATAGTAGCACTTCAATATCCTGTAAATGGTTTAGCAAAGGATTTTTATGGTAAATCAGCTTCTGAAAACGCGAAGACTCGAAAGGAGCGTACCACACAATTCTTAAATGAGACACTAGAACGATGGGGGCATATAGCACTGCATGTGCACCACTCAAACAAAGATTCATTCTCTGTTGAATATTTCTTGAAGGTCATTTGCGATAGAGGGAAAATTTTGACCAATTAATTATATCTTCGATACGAACATTCCATCTTATCTGTATCTACATAGTTGACTGAAGAACATAGCGAGAACTGCATTCTTTCGGTTGAAAAATTCTTTTCTTTCTTTCTATTAAGTATTTTCATGCTCAACATAAAATAAGTTATATTCGCTTTACAGATGAAAGGTATCAAGATATCTTGTCGTATTCAGCGTCTAAATAGACAGTTCTGAGAATAATCCGTCAGGCTGCTTTTCTCTCCAGGTGTAAACAATACTTACTGTCTTTTCCATCTTTCCAAAAGCGTTCTTTCAAAAAAGGGAAAGTTCAACTGTTCGAGGATTATGCTCAATTTCATACAGAGGTCATTCCTTGCAACCATATTTCTAATATCATCAGTCCCTGAGAATATACGAGTATTTGTGAATTATGCAGACCTGGCTCTAGGCATCGTGTCAGTGTTGCGAAGGGTTGCAGTTAGGCTTTCTTTGTTGTTTGTGATTACGATTGCTCGCGGCATCTGGAATTACTCGAGACAACAGCTGTTGTACCCACCCTTTATTCAGTGCTTGAGAACATATCTAGTTTACTGAATTCATGCTTTGGCGATGTGTCTTGGTGGCAATAGGTCATACATAATTCACTACGATTTCCTGGCACTTCACAGTATCAAACGCAGTCTTCGTATTCTATGTATTTACAACATCTGAGAAGAACCAATCTCTCAGATTCCTCAGACATTTAAGATAACCTCTATTTTTCCGGGGTCAATAACTTTCCAGGCTAGTTTTGCTGGTCGACTAAGAGTGGTGCTATATATCTTTGTAGGCCTGTCTGAATAACTGAACTGCAGCCTCGGCTGTGTCTTACGCTCCATCTGGGATTCGGCCGATGCTCTCAAATCTTCTTTTTCTGCGGATTTTCCCAATTTTGGCAGAAAGTTCTTGATTACGTTTCTGATCAATGGAAATCAGTAGGGATTCCCAATAAGTATGCACTGACACGTTGGTATTCCGGCTCTGCATCTAACTTTCAGGAATTGATTGATGAAAATGGAGGCGAAATCGATAAATACGCCGTCTTTGCACCTGAATTATCGTAGCGTTAGAACATGATGTGTACTTCCTGTGTTATTTACAAAAATTGGATTAAGAATAGCTAACTAAACATCAGTTGTATGGATTATATATGAGACTTTTCTTCAATATTTTGAATACACTGTTCACTAATTGCATTGAGAACATTAAGAAGATGGAGAGGATTTGAGGAGAAGTGTATTGCGTGACTCATACAGTCAAACATCAAAAATTGCAGTCAATTCGGTTTGATTTTCAACGAATATCTTCTCTTTCTCTTTGTTCTTGTACATTTTCAGTTCAAGGAAGGAGAACGACTAGACCATGTGTGTAGCAATAAATGGTGTATGATGATCAAATATTTGAATTTAAGGGAATCAACGAAACCGTAATGCGTCAAGATTTTTGACGATTAAGTCAGTTATGAATTTGGGTGCATGGACCGCATTCATTCCATATCATCAATTACAGTAAATTATGAATCCTTGCAATATTATCTGTTGTTATATAAATAAATAAAATAACAGATATCGTTTATTGCTCGTACTTCTGAGAATATTTTAAGCGCTTGAAAATGATATTGTACGCTACAACAAAATAAATTGAGCTATGGACGAGAAGAAAATTGCAACACCCTCATCGTTTTAACCCGATTTATCATATTTTATTGATTCCTATATAATAAACACGACAATATCAATTGGAGATTTTATGTATGGTCCAGGAATCAGAAATTGAGAATAATATCAGATAATATTTAAATTACTAATCATCATGCGATACTTTTTTTTCACTTGCATAATTCTCGAAACTTCTTTTTTTGAATTATTCGGTAATATATCTCAAGAGCTACTTAACCGAGTTTCATGAAATTTATACCACATACTCCTCACAATTTCATCTACGATGCAGCATGGGATCTCGTTGAATGGGTACTGCGTTCTTCCTTTATCAATTTTCAAAATTCCAAATGCATTTAGAAAAGCACCTCTTTCTTTCTTTTCTCAGCTGATGCTTGACGGAGATGGAAACGCTACTAGACGGCTAAGATCTCTGGCATTTTAATAGTATATTGTGTGACAAGGGATGAAACAAGACAATTTCAGATTAAGGCGAAGTTGTTGGCCCAAGTCGTAGGCGAAGGCTGACATCACCCGCTGTCTGAAATCGTATTTCATCCTGTGTCATACACTATATTTTTCAAGATTACCTGCATCGCAACTTCAAGTTTTAGCGTCAGCAGCCAGTCAAAAACAAATCGATTTCAGATTGATGATCCGGGAAACTATTGGAGAATGAATTATAAAAACTGTCATTTAAAAACAGGACGAGTAAATTCAAGTGATTAATAAACAAATGAATGTAATAAGGCTATACAATTAAGATTGAATATTAGCCAATTCGTAATTCACAAATATACCTTCATGCAGCGGGGAGATACGCATGTGTTTCTGCTCGCTATATCGAAGCATTCGTTAATTACCAATTCACTAATTGTTTTCTGCGGAATTGTCCTGAAATCGACTTGTTTCGACTGGCTGTAGAGACACTGGAAATTTCCATGCTGGTATCATGAAATTTTTTTTTTTTTCGATTTTCTACTTAACTTATTCAAGAAATTACGATATATTCAAAGAAATTCAGAGTTGTTTTAGATAATCGATAGTCGCGTCCAAAAAAATGAAGTTTTATTTCTGAATTTTTAAGCGCCGTGGTGGTGTAGCCCCTCAATTATTCTTTCATGTTATCTAGTCATTATTCCGAGAACTCTAGTTCATATTACTCAACAGAAATTTGACGCTCGTGTTTGTCCGCGTTAGAACATGATAAAACAAATTCAGATTAGAGGGAACTGATACAACAGCGAAGTTTAATTATAACTAGAAACGATTGGAATGTCACCCCCAAGTTGATTATTACAAAACATTGAAAAAACAAAAAAAAAAGTTCCAGTCGCACGGCCAAACTTTTGTGTCCAATAGTAATATTTGTTCTCGTTTATTCACTAAACCGTAGTTTGAGTCTATTCACTAAACTTTTTATCACAATAAAGAACAAAGTTTTCTCATACAGAACATATGGGGAGCTAAGACAGAGAAAGAAAACAACCTCAACCTTTGTTCTATCACTTCAAATTATAAATTATCAAAATTCATTATATCGAAATATTATGGAATGAGGAATGTCAATTCCTACATTATTCAGTATTGGCGATATTTATTTCCTGTTATAACAAATCTGCAATGAAAGGAAACAAAACATACACGTTTTAGCTCTATACATATTTTTTCTGTAGAGATACGGTTTCTTATATCCAGGATACATACGTATTAAAACAACAGTATCTCTGTGTGACTGAAACTCTTTTATTAGTGTAGTTAATTGACGCTGTTGATGCTCTCAGATAAGTGGCGCCATTTCAAAAGAGCCAGATTCTAGTTCTAATTGACCTTTTCTGATGGATGGAAACTTTTTGATAGCTTTTAATTTCACAAAAATTCGATGAATCAATGATAAATCGAGCCAAGTGTCAGGATGTCGTGTTAAGATTTCGATAGAAAAACGAACAGTTCAAGATTTGGGCTGACATTTTATCTGGGAAATTTGAAATTTAGGACCACGTACCATTTTTTTCTACGTGAAAAGTGAAATTCAATGACAATGTCGACTACTACCAAAAGTGGAACGATACCTCGCTGTGTCAAGCATGTTCACCGTTTATTGCAATTACCTACTTCTCACGGAATTCATGATTTGACGATCACTGATTCCCCTCACGTAAACTATACTCGAAAGACAGGAAAATCAACTATCTGCATGGATTCAACCCCATTGGGGGGACCCCGGGCCAACCCGAAGGTGCACAGACAAATGCATAAAAATATAGATATATACATACATTCAAGATTGATTGTGTTGGGCGAAAAGGTCACCCTTATGCTAACCATTTTCTCCCGCTCGCTTGGCTGAAGCGGCCTCGCTAGTGGATCGAAGGATCACGTGACGGTTTTTGTTCATTAGTTATCATTAACTTCTGCGACAATTTAAAGGCAGGAACACTACAAGATTGTTCTAATAGCCATCAAACTATTAGTGAGCTTTGGTGGTGAAACGAACACTAAGTTCAACTATTCCACCCTGCAGTTTGCGTTTAAGAGGCTCTATTGCACCACAGTATCGTTACCTGTATGGGAGAACAAACCCAACTCGGGCTGACCTGATCATGGCCCGCGAACCTGGAGAGCTTAGGTCTCTGCCAAATTAGTAAATCTCAACGCAACTGTATATGTCAACCAGGTCTCGTAATTGAAGAAAAGTATTGTAAGAACGAGTAAAAATCATTAAATATTCACCACTGTGTGCTGCCACCCAGCATAGAATGCGGGTAATGCGGAGACCTTGGTGTCGATCTCATCCAACTTGTTACACTTCATCGCCGCACCCCCGTCAAACTTATACCCACACAATTCTGCTTGTTCAAACTCATTCGCAGACTTTTGTATGCGGAATTCATTGATTAAAGGATTATTATGATAATGTTCATTGATATTCCTACTTGGCTGGAAAATTGATTGCCTTAACTCATTTCTTCTAATCACACCTTCATATTCATATAATTTGTAATGAAAGAAATTTCGAGAAATTTCCTGGCGTAAAAAAGATTGATATTGGTGGAAATTTTCATTAGCCATTATCAGTTGGCCCAAATTCCAAAACGATACAATGATTTTTCAGCCCTCTAGACTATTACTTTATGAAATTTTGGTGAAATAAACAAAATCAATCAGAAAAGTTTCTTGGGTCTGAGAGGGATTCATTGAAAGAAATATGTCGCGCGCTTAAACCGCTATCATTGACTTACAAACACCAACTATGTCAATTTTGTAGTTCTGGAGAAGAAAAACATTTTCAATTCCAATTCCTTTTCCATGTATTGCTTATAAAAACCCGGAGTTGCATTCCAATCAAAACATTACTCAAATCTGCTGATTTTTATAAATTCTATTTTCAATCGCTCCAGCAATCTTATAGCAAATTCCCCAGTTTCTGTGGCCTATGCAATTATGAATACATCCATGCGGCAATGACTTTAAATTGGTTTGTGAGTGTTGAAGACTCATTATGTAAATTTGCATATGACTGCATTTCTAAACACAAAATTCATTGACTGTCCTAGTGTCGTTTACAGAAGTGGAGAGAAAAAACATGAGGGTGGATCATGAAGCGCATCTTGATCATTCGTTCCCAAAAACCCGAATATAAGGAGTCAGGCGTACTACATGTTACATTCTTTTTCACCCTCTCCACAAGTAACAACATCGTGAAAGCTGCGAACAGCATTCGCCAGTATCTACAAGTCTCCATATACATTGCTCTCCCTTTCTACGAACTATGGGAATTCGGGAATCCTTTTCCCCTAGCCCATCAAAAGCTTGCTGACCCTTATCACTTGTGACTTTAATTGACTTGAGGGCCAAGTTGTTCACCACCATACCATTTCGTTCAGTATATAGTGACGTACAGGAGCCTGTTTGCTTGCCTCTCTCAGGCGCCAGTACTGAAGACGAGAGCCCTTTTATCGCTTGGTTGAATCCTGCGTGGACACTTCCCATATTTGATTTATCTTAGGGGGCTCCCTCCTTCAATCAGTTTGGTGTGTGGAGGCATTCTATTTCACCCTAAGCCGTAAGAAATATCGGATTGGACATTCTTGGATATACCACCTGGAGATCCACTCTCTAGGAATTTGGCTTTCATCAAGAGTGGATGTATGTATAACATTTGGATCAAACCTAATGCACTTGTTCCCATATTTTCGGTGACAAAGTATATTTTTGATTATATTTCACAACAGAAATCATCAGGGGTCGAGTTCTTTTCGCCAATTGGGATGTACTTTTCCTCAAATAAATATGATTAGGCTCTGGGCTATTTTCATGCCTTACATATACACTGTGGCGGTTACACGATGATCAGAATGGATATCTATTGTGATTGTTTACTACCCGAACAAAGGAAACATGTGTGAGGTGACCTACTCAATCGAAGGGAAATCCCTGAACATCATTGGAGTTAGTTTACTTGGCATCAACCACCGTGGTAACGACTATTCGAAGAGCTTGTATTGACATGGATATAGATACCATTTCATCGTGTTCTTTTTTAAACTTTTGAATACTCTGGAGTGTATCTGATCAATGACTGTGGATCAGCCCTATAAGTTTTTCAATAGATTAGGATCATCGTCCAATTAGTAGAGCCACACAAGGAAATTTCTTCCTCTACATGAAGAATAATTTTTTCGAAACTGGCAATGAAAAAATTTTCCGCAGTTGCCAATTGCTTTCGTAAACCGTCACAATTCTCGCTTCTTTGTCAAGTTTTTGGAGGTTTACCTACAAATAATAAGTTTCCTAATCATGAAATAACTCCCTCATGTGTTTGAGATCGATAGAACACCCACCGGTTAACTACTCCTGACGCGACCCTTCCGAAATGATGGAATATAACTATGGCCATGGAATCCAGGCTATGTGTCGTCTCACTCTGAATATATCAACCGAAGATGTAAGAGCAACCATCACTAGTACAAATGCAAACTTCAATTGGAATGTGGCACCTCTTGTGGCGAGTACTAGGGCTGGGTACCGCACCCTTTTCCACTCCCTTGAAGCGTTCAAATTGGAGCTCTAAAACACCACTATGCTACTACCTGTATAAGCGTCTGGTTTACAACTCAGGTGTGACGGGGTCGTTATACTTGTACCTGGAGCCCACACATTCAAGTTGTTGTCCGAAATAGAATTTGATCCGTTCATTAAAAATAAGTATGTTCGGTGCAACCTCTCACAATTGAAGTGGGAACTTTGAAGTCTATTCTCGAGCGATGAAAAAACAAGTGAACGAGCGAAGGGAGAGAATTATATTTTTTCGGTATCCACTTGAAATATCAACGTTGCAATCGGTGAGAAAAAAAAGTTAGGTATTCTGATTCGATCTTTTTCTATCTCCAAAATGGTATACGATACCAGATCGATTAGTGTGCCTGACTGCGTTGGCGTCTCAGTAGTATTATTCATCCTTCTGAGGTTGGATAGGTTTGAAAAAATATGACAGAAGGTTGCAACACATCAAAATCATTGGAATCAATTCTTCAGAGCATATTCGATTAATTTCCCATGAGATCTTTAAAATGGTATTTTTGAAAAATCGATTCTGTGAAATATATATGTGTATACTATTGGAACAATTTGTTCATCTTATAAGGTGCTTTGACAAGGACTAGACTCTATAATAGCCGACAGGCGTCCGTCCGAAGAATCATATTGACAAGCAATAACATCATTTGAGGTGAAATAATATGACACGTCTCATTCGTATAGTAATGGTAAATGGCGGCAACACTTGGGGTTCTGTTGATTGATGGTGGTGGTCAACTGATGTCATTTATACTACCCAATTTTGTAATTGATTCATTGAAAGCTTAAGCTATATTTGGGCTTAATAGTATATTTGGAGATGATGATATTGATTATTCAATTAAAGTATGTGCGCAAAAAATCATTTGACTCAAATATTGTTATTAAAAACAAGACCTTTAGATTGATATCATGAATTTTTCACTTCTCAAATTTGTCAAAGAATTCGGCCGAAAACTTATGTGAGACACATATCGCAAATACGACTTTTTCCAATTCATGTGGTGAATTGTAGATCACTAACAATGAACAATAAAATTTTATGCGACGATGCTTAAGAAGCTACCACTCAGGAACTATTCACGTTTTAGATCATATATAAAACACATCTACGAATATTGTCCCCAAGAGGCACACTTTATACTTATAATGTATTTTTATGTGCACATTTCATGTTATGGTTGTAGCCTGACATGAGCAAATATTCACACTAACCATTATATCTTCATATTTAGGACCTGTGGAAGAACCTCTGAAGCAAAAAGGCTTAACGGGAATGAATGATCGCAATTGCGCGAGCTTTTGATATACTGAAAATATTTAAAAAACATAAAAAAACGAACGAGAAGCTGGTACTTTTCATCAAGACTGTTCCTTGAATGTTGATTCTACTAGAGAGAAATCGAATTCCATTGAAAAGGCATGCAGTCTTGGTGTGAATGTAATAGCCCAGATTACAGTTTATTCCTTCACTCAAAAAATGATAGTGCCGACCTCTATTTTTACTCAAATACTCTCCACATAATATTCGTCATAAACACTCATAACTCTTCATCTGTCCCAATCAAAGCTCCTTACCTCATACTTCACATATAATTATATTCAAACAGTGAAATTTATTGGAAGATTGTTAGAAAAATATGGAAACAAGAAACTTTAACGCTTCAAAATATTTTACCTTTCATATCGATGCGATCATCTTCCATGTAGATACAGCTCTTCAAAAAGCACTGCAAAAATTTATAAACCTTTCTGTTCCCTCGTTTCGTTGAAGTATTCTATATTTACATACCTGTTTTTCTGTTTGTAACCAAATCTATGAATTTGTTGGCACCAACAATTTCAAACAAAGTTAACGATGCTACTGTCATGCGTGCAAGAACATTTATTATGGGTGCTAAGGGTAAACGCGGCCCTTCATGCATGAGAGGTGGAATTGCAGTTGTGGGCTAGTCACGCAACGAAATGCTTCTGCAGTGATTCGATGAGCGAGGCTGGATGTGAAAATGATGGAGACTGATGGAGGCGACAACATGTAAATGTCAGCAGGTTAAATAAAGCCACGATGAATTGATGAAATGATTTGTGAACAATTATCGCGATGGCGAATTTGGTGTTGAAATATGTCCTCTCACCACCGTTAAAAAAAAACGAAACAAAGGCACCGCATACGAGGACCGTTCCGGGCAATACCATAGTCTGTCAGATGAAATAAACGCCCACGTAGTTCTACGTCGTGCCCTCATCCACAATCTAATTCCATCAATAGTATGTAATTTATTGCCCGATTGTATTGAAGGTGACATCATAATTACCTCCATCGACCTTCATTATTTCCATATCTCTTCTTCACTCATCGAATCACTACAAGAGGACTCAGTGAGATCACAAATCCCTAGACTGTAAGTAACCAATTGCATTCAAAGAGACCTTCTCTCAGAATTAGGTGACGATAGAATGATGGTGAACACAACTTAGGCTCCTATGAGTGTTTTTGACATTCTTCAACAAACAATTAGATACTGAATATAATCATTTGTATCTTTCTGAACTGTATTGATGTTATCAAAACTCAGGATATGAAATTCCAATCACAATAGAATTACACTTTAAATGCGAACTTATCGTGATTCGATTAAATTTGACGGAAAATTGGCGGAAATACCAAATTCTAATACATTGTCTGTGAGATGTCTCACAATAAAAAGCTACACCCACAGCTCAACCGTTGACGTGATATAATCATACGAACGAGTCAAACGAAAACAAACATCTTGCATCCATCGTTAATAACAATTTGTTCTGCCATCCATTAATGATTGGAAACTCATGTTAACAAATTATGGAATTTTGATTTTCTTGTTTGGTTTCAATGAATATAACCGATTTCGAAGAATGTTATTATCCAACTATGAAAGAGACTTCCTGGTCACGTAACCAGACAATAGTTTACCTGAAAATGTCGCGTCCCTTTGTCACAAATGGCACAACAGTAATGATGAAGAAATCGTTTTTGTCTTAAATTTATCGAACGTGCAGAACTTTAAAGGTAATAGCGGATGAGTTTCATCATCGAAATTGACACTCTATCGATAGTCGTTCCCGTGTCTAGTCCTCAACTCCCTTCACTTCGAAATTGTAACTGCGATTCCGTTATTGTTTCGGGCATTACATAAAACTAGATATATAATGGTGCTTGTTGCTCAAGTCTGTATCTTTTGCGTAACTAAAGTTCGAAGAAGGAGGAAAGTGCTACGTGTTCGGATGAAAAGTTCCAATGTAGTCTCAAGGTATTTTCACCTGAAAGTATATTTGTTATATGGTACTCTCGACATCGTCTGACACCGACGTGAAAGGATTGTGGTGCAGAACAATGAATGTACGTATAACTATCTCAACCAGCGAGTTTCACCATTTATTTTACAACCTGAGGGGCGTATTTTTCTTCTAGAAAATTAAGCTCATGGGTCGAATGATGAAAAAAATCAGGAAGCAAGAGTAATTTAGATCTTGAGAGAGAAAGAAAGACGGGTTCATCGAATTTACAAAAGCAGGAGGAAAAAAAAACTATCTCCACATGAGTCACAGGCGAAGCAACGATCAATAATGTACCAGCAGTTTCCTTGAAATTGAAAATGTCAGTTATCTTGAAGATACTAACTATTACAATTGGCTTTCAATATATATCAATTCGTTGTAAGAGGCAATTCAATAGGAAAACAAAGAATATTATTCGATATCATTGGTTTCATAAATCTTCAGTCAAATACAGCTAATATTGGTCCTCAAAGCAATACGGAGAATCCTCCGTAAATCATATCAAAATCTAGATTTTATTTTTAACTAAAATAAAAAATATGAACATGTCAGTTAATAACTCAAATTTCGATGTTACTTAAGATTACTTTTTATCGAATCAAATTATTATCCAATCAAACTGATTAAACTGTTAACTCAAATTATTCAATGATTGAACCACATAAGATATTGTTTTTGGTGAGTCTATTCAGTTTCCTATTATTGATTTTTTAAATTATTTTTATATTAAATTCATTTTGATCTTATGTTAACCTCGTGTTTTAAAAAGACGTTCATTTAGGGTGTTTATTTATTAATAACAATGATTCGATGGTGCATATCGCACTTTTCTTGACCCCATTGATTTAAACTCTATTTCCCCTCCTAAATTTCGTAACTCATTTACGGTTCAATATATCTGTATGCCTGAGATATATTTGTATAGGAAATTGAATACTCTGCAGAAAAAAAAGCAAGATGAAGTCAAACGATCCGTTGTGAAAATACAGCCAGCCAAAGTTCAAAGTAGATGAAATTCAAGGTACTTCAATATCTACAGTGAAAGTAATAGTTTGATCAAGAATTATATTAGTTTTTAACTATCATCAAGTATCATTTGAAACTGAATTTGCCCCTCTTCAAGAAAGGCCTCATGCAGTTGTTTTATAAGACCGATATGTTCAGTGCAATATTGCAAAAAAAAAAGGTGACGTTCCAAATAGGTTAAACTTGAAAAAACTATAACTCTAGACCGGATATTTCAACGATAATATCATATGGTATTTTCAGCAGAGAATTGAAATCCCCGCAAAAATATACCACAGGCATGTCCGGAGGTTGAACTGGCCAGTTATCACAATCAGAAAGAAAAATAGCACCTTTCCCACGTTAACTGAATGCCAACTGAAGAAACGCGATGAGCATTATCTAAATGTTAATACTACGTGTTCATATTTTTAAATAACATTTCTGTGATTCGAATCCAACTTCTAAGTCTACTTGAAAAGTGAAAAAAATATTTTATACACATTCATCACTCTCTTGTAGATTGAATAATAAATAAATGAAACCGTTGCAAAGTGTGGATTCAATGTCTTAAGAGTGTCATTGAAGCGATGAGTCATTATTCGCAAAGAACAAAAGTACTCATGTATTTAATCGATGCTGTGGCAAAAAAAAATCTGGTTATGGACTTTGAGATTTTAATCGATAATAGTGCGACTCGTGAGCTTGACATTTCTGATACAGAATTATGTCATACTCCTCCTTTCAATATATCTATCTCGCGTTTTTATGTTAGCCGACTAATCTGCGAACGGCTTCTAGGGAATAATCTAGATACAGGCAGAGGGAGTTTCGGCAGAAAGACGATAACAATGTGGGCAAGAAATTTCCGATTTTTTCGATTGTGTTCGCATTGTCTTCGAAACTAAATTTCCTTTTCCTTCGGAGAATCGAATGAATGTGCCTGGTAGGTGGGTGACAAACAGATTATCTCATTTTCTTGTCAAAACATCTCAATAAATGGAAATGATGGATGCAAAGAGCAGCAGAAGGCAATCCAGAACAACTCACATCATTTTTTTTTTGTTTTCGTTTTGGGGTTTTTTGCTGACGTTACTCAATTACTTTTTTTGTCTTCGGGTGTCAATGTCAATAGAAAAGTTATGACACTCTGATATGTTACGACTCCGTGAATAACAGCTCGTTGTCAAAAGTTCACAAATCCAATAAGTGACAAAAGAATATGAGATAACGAGAATGGATAAAGATCGTCATGAACCAAAATTTTCTCTTTGACCAACTTCCAACTACCGAACTTTCCACCTGAAACAGAAAGTTTTTTTCCTCTGGTTTCGATACCTGGATGAGGGAATGTTGATAATTATGGTTCCAACTGTTTTTCTTAAATTTTTCTCTATAATTCAGACTTGTTAACGTGCTCCGTTGATTTTCTGCTGTTTATGGATTGATAATTTTTGATTTTTTAGAGATGGAATTTAATGATAATATTTGGTGATTGCAATAACTAAAAAACTATTATTCTTGAAATTCTGGAGATAAAACCTGAAATTTTTCAGACGATTAACTGCGCCGAGTTAATCATCCCGAGACCAAGATTTCTGAAATCAATGTATATTTTCAATATTTGCACTGAGTCAAAGACAGTAGATTATCAACAATCTAACTGTCCTCGCATAAGAAGACCCACTATTGTGTTTACGTAATTATTATTAGTTACTCCAAGAAGTTTCACTAGAACATATTACGTGAAAGCTCCAAGATCAAGATAGAAAGTGGGTAATAAACTTTAAGGCAGAAAATTCTCTATGTTGTAATGAACAAAGTCTGAGAATACTTAATTAAAACCTTCACTCAAATGAAACGAATAATTACTCATTAAATATGGCGTTCCGAGTGTACATGGTAACAACTTCTGAAATTTTATGGGAAACATCACATTGGCGTTTAATTCACTTGAAAAAATTCTGCGTTCGTCTATTCTAGTTTCACCTTCATCAAAACACATGATAATAATACCCCAGCAATTTTGAACGTAATTTCCATTATTTTAATTTACTCAGAAGCACCAATTGGACTCATCTTATTACTCGCAATAGACTTTCGACCGTTGCGCAAAGTTGATGCTGCACAGTTCCAAAACCACATTCTACACATGAGGAATAACCAACACGATTTTATTTAAAGTGACTATATTATAGTTTCCAAACTTGATGTGAAAATTTGTTCGTGGTAGCTTAAGCGCCGTGACCCGTGATTCCATAGACAAACAAACATATAAACAGCACGGCTACAGGATGTGTCAATAACATTATATCGAAAAGTTTGTTGTGGTCTTTGGCGTCGGAAACTCTCCCACCCGGTCCAACCACATCTAAATATGGAGAAACCACCAGTGAAATGTTTTCGCATATAACTCGTAAACACTTTTCATCGTCGTATGAGTCAGGATATTGGCGTTGTGCCAGTACCTGATCTGATTGAATCTCGCCGTTGATCGTGACCAAAAAATCGATGCCGTGACACTAACCAATTGACTTCATACAATTTATAGCTGGGGCTGTTGGCTTGAATTGCATATTGAATGAAGTAGCGTGTCTTGAATTCGACATCTTCCACTCATGCTCATATGAAACCTGCATTGAATTTAAAATCATAATATGAACATTAATTCAGATCCAGTGTACTCTCATCTTCACGAGTACAACCATAGTGAGGCGAGTAGAAATGAATAATAATTGTGAGAATTTCGCCTTCATTGTACCATATTCTCATGATCATTTACAAACGGATTAAATCCCCGGTGCTCATAAACATAGGGATAAGTCTACAACATTATGTCACGAAATTGTTCCACGTGCTTGGCGGAAGTTGTAATGAGTCTTAATGTCACCTACGTGAGACTCGCCTTAATTTTCTCAGAACAGTTACATTATTCTGTCAATGAAGTGACGCGCGAATCTCACAGATTGCAACATAAATTACCTTAATAATCAATTTTCCAATCGAATGTGACACACACTCACTTATTCATGCGTCGACGGCAAGCTCATATCACATAGTCCGTTCATGAAAGCGTCCAGTACGGCGGTGTTCTGCAAGTAGAATTTATAGCGAGAGAAATAGTCGAAGGGATGGAAAGGGTATTTTCGTCAGTTTTCTTCATAATATTTCAGGAAAATGGTGACGCTCGTGACCACGCGTATATGCACTTATGTTTATCTTCATATCCCTGATTACAAAATAACATTTGAAACGATACATTTCATATTCAAAGCACAATCAGTAGCATTCGGAATTTTCAATAGCATTTAAATGAACTCATTTGAAATTGTTTTAAATGCTATTTTCTGATCAGTGATCTATGAAATGAATCATATGATGAAAAGTTCTTTATTTAGCCGATTCATGAGAAAAAAGTATCAGTTGATAGATTTTCGTTTTCGTATCATTTTTTATTAGATCACATTTATTCTGCTACGCCAGATAACTTTTTGTCTTTTCCTACTTTCTCTACTTCTCTCCATTTTTCTTCTCATTCTCGAGATGTGAGCCATAATTGTTCTTGGATGAAGGCAGTCAACATGACGGAGTCATTTTCCGAATTATAATTTCTCTCATACAGATGCTTGTCTCAGCGCGTGATAATATCACGTTCTGAATGCGAGGAAATTATGAATGCCGTCAAGTGAATGATTTCCCTGAGGTAAACACCACCTTGAGTTCTCTTGTGCGCTCTCCCTTTCATTGCTTAAATATGTGTATAGACAATCGTTCCTTTTGCCTCGTTTCCGTCCGGTGTTGAATGTCTTTCATACACGTTCGAATAAATGCGAACGGACTGAAATCCAGTGAACGACGTCATTAACAGTAAAAGTCCTCCCCACCCACCACTTTTGCTGTTCTCTCGCGACATTAACCTTTGTTTCGGACGTTTATATGTACCAACCGTCCACTCTAAAAGCGGTCATTTATCTAGAATACTTAGATATATATGCAATACATTAACCGTCAAATCACATAGACCGTGACTTTTTAATTATAATACGAATTTGACTATAGTCGCACGATAAGCGAAAATCTCTCCGATACATAACCGAATTTTGATGAGAATGTATACAGAGGTCAGGTATTGTGTATAAGTCTATGCCAATCGAAAATGATATAACTATAATTATTTTAAATAAAGAATATGAGAATGAGACTGAGAAGAAAAGGTGCATATATGCTCATTGATCACCCGTTCAATTCCGTAAAATATGTTAAATTCACAGAAATTGATTTTCGACGTATAAGATACTCTCATATTAAGAAAGTTTCTGAATAGGGTGGTTTTATAAAAGCGTTTTGTGAGAGGTTTTGAAATTATGCATGGACGGAGTGCTAGCTCACGAACCGCAGGCTGGAGGTGTCCGTGTTGCATTCCATCATTAAAAAATGCTGAAGAAAGAACTAGTGTAGGTAAATTCAGCGAAGAATCAGGTGTTAATTCCCATTGCAAGAAAAATGTTGTAGTAGTGTTGTATGAATCATGGAAGTAACGAGTAGGGCGATATTTATAGTAGGCATGTAAACTTGCCTCAGTTTATATTGCACAAATTAGTGATTTGAAAGTTGACAATAATGACAAAAATTAAAAAATAAACGAAAAAATAATAATTCAAACATAAATAATGCAAGAATTGGAAAAAAAACATGTAGAGGAATTGTGTCGGAATATGTGGCCAGCGATGAATCCTATACGCCTACACATTATAAGAGAACCCATTTTTGCTGTGGTTTATTGTTGTGGCGCAGGAAAAACGTCTACCATAACCTGCCGCGGCCTATCTAGGTCAGGCACCGCATGCAAGTTGTCGGCTGCTATATCAAAGGGACAATTTAGTTGTGTGAACAATACTGCGTTTGAAAAAATGCAAGAACATAACCTTTCATCTATTTGTTCTGAATATAAATGTCGATTCATTGCTCGAAAAGCTGTTGAAATTCTGACAAGTTGAGTTCCTCATATTGGACTATCTCTTCTATATTAAAAATTACACCAGATGAAAGGGAATTGAACAGGCCCGTTTCATTAAGCATTAAATTTGCTTCAAAAATGGTTGCGCCGACCATGGCAAAATCAATAGGTGGACCGTGGGAGGTGTCCATACGCATGCATCAAAAATATGCGATTCTGAATACTGTGTGTAACTTGCAGTCGTAGCGTGATCGACTAACCGAAGAAAAAAGCGAATTTACGTGGAACTGCTGGACATATTCACGAATCATTTTAAAAGCCAGTTGTGTAAAATTTTTAATTATCAAATTTCAGTTCAAATTTTTTCATTCATTTTCTCCTCTATATAAAATAGTATTTCATTCCTTATTGATGGGAGGAATTAGACTTTTGGAACGCGTCGTATTCCCATTCCTCTCACTGACATCTCAATATTTCAGAAGTGTATTTATCGTTCTCGAGTTTTGTGCGAGCACACTTTTGCGTTCACGAGTTTTGAACGTTATTTATTCATGATTTCGAATATGGATGAGTGAATACGAAAATATTCTCACCATCCCGACATATATAAAATGTGAAAATTCGCAAGTTCATTTATCATCAGAAAACGTCTCGACGGTGTGATAATTTTTTATTTGTGCAAATGAGGTAGGGCTTATTGATCTAATGAATGTGACTAAATCGATCGAGTTCATAATTTGTCATAGCGTAACGATGTAACTTTCCTCGATGGAATTTAGAAAAGATATCTTTTACAGCATAATGTTCGAAAGACGCTAAACAATGAAGTCATTTATATGAATGGGAAAGTAGGTTAGTTGAAATGATCGTCCTCTAGTAATCTCTCAACATCGCGATCCATACAGATGATATTTTAAACAAATATACCTCATGTTACACGATCGAACAAGGATTGTCCCACATTTTCAGTAAATGAAGTTGAGCACTTATGTAAGTGAACAATATTTCCTATTGTTTGTTGATTACGTTTTAAAAACACGAAAAATATAAATAGAATTACATCTTTGGGACGACTCAACATATAAGGAAATCAACATTTCAAAGAACGTCATCATCATGAGTTGTATCTGTGAATAAATGACGAGAAAATAAAAAAAAAATTTAACAGAAAATTTTATATTTCTCATTATCATTCTTCATATCCTCATTATCAACAGAATATTTCATGACGTATACTAGAAAGTCCGTTATTTTTGTCACTTCTTAGTTTCTTTCTTCTTCGCGTCCAAAACATGTTTATATTTGAGAAAAAAAAATCGAAAAAGAAAGAAATTATTGAAATTTCGTTGCAGTTAACACTTGCTACCGAGCGGCTGAAGATTTGAATGGAAATACAATGGTATTTTCGACGTTTTTTGATTGTTTTTTTTACGTTACTTGGAATGGATTTTAAAACAAATTCTGATGCGTAAAATCGATGTTCATGTTTTCTATTGAATTTCGGAAAAGAAACTCCGACTTATTTCATAATTTATTCAATACATCTCTACTATTCTATATAAATAACATATTACAGGATATTGACCGCAGAAAAATGATTTTTAACTTCAAAAGTAAAAAAAAAATGATGTAAAATGAACGATCGAATAATAAATTGCTGTATATTGTGATTTCATTTACTATGAAATATTTTCATCAATGCCAAATGATTGTTTGATATTAATATGACCAATTTATTATAATAAGGAGTTTACTGTAGGACGGAATGACTTCTATCACATAGAAGTTTTTCCTATGTTGGTGTATAATATCCAGGAAATTCATATATGTAGTGACATGATTCCTTTTATATTAGTATAGAAGTCTCGTCTCTAATCACAAACGAACATTATATATACCATCAAAGTAATTATACCTATTCTGCCAAAGGAAAAGTAGCCTTTGTTTTTTCCCTTTGTATTCTGATATATCAAAACCTCTACAATACACTTGAAATAACAAAGTGTGTTGTTAATAGCAATATAGCTGGAAGGATTATTTTGCCCGAAGAGGAACATTTACTGTCGTGAACTCACGCACCCCATTTGTACATGTACATATATACGGGTATATAGCAGATTACGTCACTGGCTCAGCCTTCGAACTATCAGCCATTAACATGCTCCGAGTAATTGCCCTATCGCAAGCGTATGCTATCACGTATGTGTTCCAATTATGTGGCAGTCACTCATAACACTATCATCACCCTCTCTCACATATCAGTGATTCTTCATATCTACATCAAGCCAATGACATATCGAACATGATTATAATTGACACAGAACTCCAGGATTCCCCATTCATCAATAATCATTAACTATTGAAATTTGATTTTTTATAAACTTATGGTAAACGCAATTCGATAATAGATCCAGTAAATGCATCACTTATTGTTTCATCCCAGTTGATCAATTTTGGTTAGAATATTACAGACGTTTTTTTATATTTGAAGAAAATTTAAGTTGGGGCTGTGCCTTCTCCCCATCATTCTTGCAGAACCACACATGAAAAAAAGCAACCACTCGTGTGCGCCTTTAATCTCATCTCACATATAATTCGACAACTTATCTATCTCTGATTCAGTGCATTCAATTATGAGTCTTACATCTTCTAATAAATGAATTGTACTCTGCGTGATATATTTTCGGACTCACAATTGATATGAAGAGCTTTGCATTGTGCTAACTTCAAGTGATGTTGACTAAGCTTTTGAGGCTTTTTTTCAAATTCTGATGAAGAAACGGCGAGAAAAACACTTGGCTCTTCCATCTTCACACGTCAGTGATTAATATAACAAAGTATCGAGACATTCTCATGCAAAATATCTCAGGTTTTCGCATTCAAAAATGTTGATGTTTTCAAATGACTTTTAAAAAAAAAAGTTCTCGATTCTGTTCGTTCGACACCCAGGAAGTTACACTTTATTAGAATTTACGCAGGTGCAGATAAATATAGTTTCTACGTAAACTATGAGTAGATATCCTGAATTCAAATCACCATTCACACAAACATGAGCAAAATCTCAAATTTTTAAAGTTAAGCAGTTCTTGAATTGACACAGCTCTCATCTCTTGTTACCATTCACTCTCCTCACTCTCAACAAGAACGAAAATCTCAAAATATCTGTAAATTTGGCGCTCACCTCTATCAAGTTGATTATATATTCACACCATTCTGAAAATATTCCAACAAATGTCCAGCGGTCGAAGATTTCCATATTTCTTCAATAAGGGATGTATGTATGTATGAGTATGCGATGTTGAAGGTGAATGAACATACCCGAATGGTGCATATAACGCATTACTCACGTCCTGATGTTTACTTTGTAAATGTTACTTGAGTAAAGGCTTGCCCGAGCAAACCATTCTATTTTCTCATTCCAACCCACATCCACATAAACTCGCAAATCCCCCGAAGCGATTTGGATTTGCTGTTGTCATGAAGCATGGCGTAGTATGATACTCTCTCACTCTCCTCTCTCCATCTAACCACACCCTACCTTCTTGTAAGTTATCTTTTGTGAATACGTGATTTTCTGGAAGTATATTATCGAAATCAAACATCAACATGGGAGAGGTGTATCGCAAATAATCATAATTGAATTCCTTTGTTTGGTCAGTATGCTATATGTACATAACGAAATAATACAGATTTAACAGGTCGATGAACAATGTATCATGATAATAATAATCATGATGATTGAAAGAAGAAATAGAAGGTTATAAGCCTAATATATTTGTTCTTTTCTTTGCTTCCAACGATGAGTATGCATTCAGAGACGTTTCACTTCGCCCACAAACTTTATGTCAGTCATCCGCAGAATATTTTCTATTTATATTTTCATATCAAGATGTGTCGGATAATCTCTCGACTTTTGGTGGGATGTTGTCTCCTCGTATTTATAAACAGTCCACAAGAACTGCCTACAAAAAAAATTGTCAGCTACATGGGATTGTTGTGTAAATATATGTCTGCACTAAAATCCTGATATAATATCGGTCGATACTTATATCAGTCTTCCGGACAGGATACGTCAAGGCCCTCGTGCTCTAATGAAATGGGTGGATCGAAGAAGAAATAGCCAAAGTCTCTCGACGTCCCAGGAAAATAAGAGAACAGTAGTGCTACCCAGGTGGTGCAATGTTCTCCTTCATTTTCTCATGTCCTTCTCGATGTTGCATTCATCTATCTCGTATAAAAAACGGTATTGTGCCACCCAATTCCATATGAAGCAGAGACCTTGATTAATTCCACATATGCAACAAGGAAAACAATTTTCTATGCCGTATAATTTTCTGCAAAACTAATATTTTTCATTCAATTGGAATTGTACAACGTGACTCGTTAGTTTTTTGTTGTTTTCCAACCAAAGTTACGGAGTTTTTGATTGTTCGTTACATATATGTGTATAAATAAGGGTAGCAGCATGTATTAAAAGACAGAGAGTGGCGAAAAAATGTGAATATACTCCGTGCAAACAAATAGACAAAGAAGGAAATAATTGTGGTGTAAACAACGTATATGCATTTTTATTTCTCAGATAAATATCTCAACATTGAACATTGACTAGTAATTACATTCATTACTTCGTTTACATTATATGATAATCAAATATATCTTCCCTCTCGATAGATAACTATATTAAACTAAATTTCGGTATCAACTGTAGCCTGTGGAAAAAAATTCACGATACACAATTCAATTGCATGATAAAAAGGGTCTCCACTAATCTGTATCAATGTATTTATGATCCCTTTACGATTTCTTTTTTTTTTATCCACCTTTTTTTTTTTTATTTTTAACCATTCAATTAGTTATTGCAATTACTAGACTTAAACCTCATTAATAATAATTTTCCTCTAACTTGCTTATTCCCTGTATGCTTTCTTCGTGTTATTATTCTTTTCCTCTTCATTTTTTTTCCGAATGTACAATTTTTCCAATTGTTCAGTGATTGACTATACCCGACTTGGTATTAGCGTACGCGTACGCATATGTGTGTGTGTGTGTGTGCGTGTGTGTGTGTGTGTGTGTGTGTGTGTGTGTGTGTGTGTGTGTGTGTGTGTGTGTGTGTGTGTGTGTGTGTGTGTGTGTGTGTGTGTGTGTGTGTGTGTGTTTATTGAGTAGTATTCGAATTGGTTTTTAGTTCAAATGATTTCATTTCATATTTTAATCACACTTTTCATAACTTTTTATATTTATTATAATTTTTTCACTTCACTGCTCATAGCTGCTTTATTCTCACCCTACTGTTCGATAATATTTCTATAACACCCTTACTATGTGAACGTTCTCATTGAAACATTATTCTACGTTCACGCTATCCATGTATTTCATTTTACATCATATGATATACAATAAAGAGTATATATTACTTTGCTATAATAAGTTTTTTTTTTCTAATCATTTAACGGTTTATCACAAGTACGGGATCGTCGTTGCTAATCCGAGCGGCAGAGAGAATTCAACTGTCAAGTCTATCTTTATTTCTCAGGGTCCTTCAATATCCGTTTTATTCCGTTCTCTTCTTATTATTCATTAACATATTAATTTTACCTACTGCATTCAGTTTGAATAATGACTCGGGTGAATTGATAAATCTGATAGAGATGACGTGAATTTCGAGAGAAACGATCGATTATTTTTCTAAGTCGTCCATTCATTTAATTTATTTGTATATTCATCTATTTGTTCACTTATTCATCTATGTATCCATTTTTTTGGTTTCATTAATCATCGAAATACCGTTAATTAATTTTATTATTGCTGTTCGTTTGGTGCATTGTTTTCATTCAACAGATTGAGCTTACAAACGCGAGCGAGGCTGCCGTGACATCGTATTGTTACAGTTTTATGCGATTGTTCAATAATGCTTGCATGTACTTTACTATACATCTCCAAGCACTTTTGCCATTAAGAAATTGCATTATTATGTATAACCGTGTAATAATTTTTATCACCATGCACTCTCGCAACTGTAGTGCATGCGGCGTGTTTTCATTATGCATACTTATAATCGTTAACCAAGTAATGTTTGGTGTGCTTTATAAAATAATACTTCAGTAAAAGTACTATCGAGCGCATGATGAGGCGGATGCAGCGTTTTTCGTTTTCTTTTTTTTTTCGACCCCACTGGCCTTGGCACAGTTTCACAGATGTATTGTTGCTTCGTGACTATCCTCCATTCCTCCAATTATTTTCCATTCTCTTCATTGTTATAAATTTACTATTGAAATAGAGATGATGCAAATTTTCAGTATTAAAGTTAAATACTTTTCGGCTAGATGAAACAAAAAAGAAAGTTCAATGTGTTTGTGGTAGCATGAACAATTTCACCCAATATTATCTACTGACGACTCAAAATCTTGCAACATGATAATATATGCGATACATGAAAAATTGTTTGGTTTATTGACAGATTCAATCGAATCACCCTCACTCTCTACTCTAGCATGTAATTTTTTCATTTTTCATTTTTCTCCAAGAAGTGTATGACTAGCATGAATGTAACATTCTCCTAATCGATTCTTCACCGTTCTTTTCCATTTCTATTCAACCGTTACAAATACAATTGCTAGGAGTATAAGGCTATACTATCAACCGCAATCTATTGTGATGAATGAAAAGGAAAACGATGCATTAATTTCATGTGATTTGAAAATTTTAATCGATGAAAAATGGAAATTGTATGATGTGGCAAAATCAACTTAACTTTTGCTATACTTTTCTTCACGACGGCATACACGAGCTTTGACCTCGACTTTAATTTTTTTCCTTCCTTTCCATTCATCTTCGACCGACGGAAATACAAGAATATCACATTCAATCACGTTGATCATTTACAACTAAAAATTTTCTTCAAAGTTATGATTTTTCATCTTTCTTTCTTCCATGATATTTATTGGGTTCGTTCTTAAGTTTTGTGAGACAAGAATTCCCAAGTAATTTAAAAAAAAAAAAGAATTTTAATACTCGGAGGAATAAAGAGAAAGGAACATTTGAAATTCTCTTCTGCTGCCAGTATTGAGAATGAAATTTTGCCAGATATTATCGTGACAATTTTTTTTTTCTAAGGGTATCATCTCTATTGTCGAAGTTTTGTTAATAGTTGCGAATTTCCCCATATTGTTGGCATTATTCACGAACCTCGCCTCACCACATGATTAATGTATTCAACGCATCGCATAGTTTTACTCCTTGCATATACACATAGGCTTATATATGTTCGAACATATATACTGATGAACTTTACAAATTTCCTTATGAATAGACAATTAATTCCAACAGCTTTTTGTTGCTCTATCAGCTAAACTACGAAAATATGTACTTGCACAGCTATTCAATGGGAAAGTGATACAATTTTATTGTCGTTGACACAACTAAATAAACGATCAGAATCAGTGAGGTGTATTATTCCTGTATACTTGAGTGTCATTGAGAAGAAATATTAGGTGTGAAATAAAGAATTTATTACAATTTCGTAGTGAATGTGAATTTCCAAGGATGAAATTCATGCATGAATTATCGCACAATAGAGATGAGAGAATGGAACCGGAACACACAAACGATGTTTCTCGATTGCTGCATCAACAAATCCTCAACATATTTATAAAGAGCCATTAACTCAAGGAATTTCTGTTCTGCATAGCATTTTTTCATGAGGAGAACGTCAAGGGTTCACGTCCCTTGTTGTGCAAATGAACCAAATTTAGTAACGTGGGTGCCACGTTTTTCATGAGAAAGAAAATTCGCACTGAGGATGCAAATAGAGAAGAAAATAGTCGAGTCTTTATTGCTAGTTTCAGTCGGAAGATGATTGTATTTTGACGTATACTTTTTACTTTTTGTCGATCTTCGGCATCCTACTTTATGAGGTGTAAATAACGGAAGAGGGAGAGTTCAATATCTTCAATGTTTCATTACATTTTCATCAGTGATATACTGAGTTGTTGGATGAAATACATTTTTGGGCTCACCATCCATTCAATAGTGAAGAAAGAATTGATTGTTTTGACCTGCGAGATTGATTCCTACTAAGTGATTATGAAGAGATTTATTTTTTTTCCTTGAATGTATATAAAAAAGCACAACTGCTTCGAACAATTATATTTTTTTCTTCAAAAAACAAGATCAACGATAAGATGATATATAATGAAGGGAAGGTGTGTGCGGGATGTGACTTGTGAATATTTTGAAAGGATATACATTAAGGAAAAATAAAATAACCATAATATATGGTCTCGATTAATTTTATCACAACTATTAGGAGAGAAAACAAAAACAATTGAATCAAGCACAAAATTATTTATTATCCCGTATCGTTCCACGGTTACTATCACACTGTGTTTCTCTATCACTGGATTCAATTCAATCTTCAATGAATTGACATGTATTAATAAAATTGTAACTTCTTTTCTAGTCATCGGTAGTCGAAAATCGTATCAAGAGACTTTGCGCGACCGAAGTCGAAACTTTATTCTCCTAATAATCAACAGAACATTTTTGTCACACAAAAATATTAAAAACTATCAAGTGAAATACTCTTGATACTTGTAAAATCTTAATCCGATGTGCAGCCTCGCTCGATATCCTTTTTATGTTTTAATCGTTTTTGTTTCGTTTAATTGCTTCTGATGAATTCAACCTTCCCCGTTTTATATGGTCACAAAGGCGCAATCTATCTCTCTCCCTCCCTCGTACTTATAGTTATCGTACTATGGGGTTTCATCTGAGCTCAATGGGGCTCTATCGATTACCATGTGACCAAATGATAAGCTAAGATATCGCTTCTTCAAAAGGATAACGCATGAAAAAAATAGAAGAAAAAAAAATCCATAATATGATTTTTGAAGCGATACTTCACCGAAAATAATTTTGCTCCACAAAATTTATTCATCCAATGATGATATTTATTAAAAATCGATCTATTTGAAAAACGCTTACAAGTGTACTTGTATTATCTACTAGTTTTTGTAAGGCATAGAGTATGTTATTTGTATTTCGAGTGACGACCACTCTGAACAAGAAAGACGAACAGATATAATCTGCTTCCTTGAATTTTTCGTATGCAATTTTATGTATGATTTTACGCCTTTTTTCTAATGTTTTCTCTAATATTCTCCGCTATTATTATTTTACCTTAAATTGAATCTAGAAACCTATCCACATTTCGTGCTTTTCTTTGCGACATTCGCTTTTGTTGGTAACCTAGCTTCATATCTGACAACTCCTAATGCAAATTGTAAGTATGCAATTAATTTCCTACTTTTTTTATTTTTTAAATAGCCAGTTGGTAAGCCTCGGAGAGACCAAACTAAAAAAACAACATTAATCCTTTTGGTTTCTTCGAAGATCACAGACTCAAAGCCGTACTTTTTTCATCACCGAATTTCAATAAATAATCAGTGGTAAATAGGCGCTTTCTTTTTCGATTCACTCGCATTTGTAAGACTCATTTCTTCTTCCAATTACCCATTACATCACATCAACTACGGCTTTCTACATGTAAACAAAAGAACAATAACAATAAGAAAAAAAAAATATATGCAAAGGTGAAGGAACAATGTGAAAGAATCGCTTGACTAATTACGTTCGTGGCTTTTGCATTTCTGCGTCTTGATCTTTTCCACTACAAGGATGAATACGTACCCCAATGAATACCTCAGAGGTCTGCCTCATTTTCCATGAATTTGAGTGACGGATTTCAAACATTCACGATCTAAACATTCAATCCAACGACTCGGGAGTTCTAGTATTCTACGCGAGCATGGTATTAGTTGGTACATGCACTCATAAATATATCTACTTTATATCGAACACATGTCCAACATTCGGCGCGTAACTGGCCAAAGAGTTCTCCTTCCCACGTATGTTTCTTTATACTACCACTGGAGATTTTGCATAAAGCATCATTTGGCAAATTTAGGACGTTCGAGAAAAACAAAGTAAATGAAACCTCATAGGCATTTCTTGTCGTGCCTGAAATATGAACGATATGTGTTAAATAAAATATGAAACAGTTTGAAACTAATAAAAAAAACGGATGTACCGGCATAGAATTGAATATATGGTACCGAAGATTCGACAAATTTTTTTGACCCGCTAATAATGCGATGCACGATGAAACACTTTCTCTCTTTGTTATTGTCACGGACTGAAGAACACCTATTGCGGGAACTCGTTGTCTGAGAATGTTATCACATGGTCTTCGAATTTATTCAAGAAAAAAATACTCAACGACAACAATTCCTGATAAAATTTACCCACAAACAATTTTCATATCTTTTGTATCTTCTCAACGAATTGCATGTGAAAACGGCAGCATTCCCTCAAAGAATTTTCCAGTATTGCACTTTGGATTGAATCAATAAAGTTTTTTTGAATTTGCTGAAGATGGGAGAATATTGAATGAATATCGATTAATAGCAAAATGTCATAATTTTCCATCCCTCCGATTTTCTCGAAAGCAAGTGCCATCCAAAATCATGAGCTTTTAATTGACGGAATGCAAGAATGAACTTTCCAAAAGGAATTGTTGGAAAAATGCGATTTAACAAGAGAGAAAATTTTTTTCGCGTGTTCAGTTGGACTCATGTTGTTCCTTCTTTTCCAACGTGACTATTCATAGCACAGTGTTATCGTTGATTTCCATATTTCTCTCCAAATTTCTCGCGCGACCGAATTTGTGCTGATTATGTACATACGAATCAAGTGTCACCTCGTATGTTTCAATTTTCCACATCACTCAACAACAAAATATATAATAAAAAAATAAAAAAATTTGATGCCATTCTTTTATCCTTTTTATGATGTCTTGCATATTCCTTTTGTCAAGTTGCAAATAACTATGGTCAAAATTGATGGGCTTAACGCAATATCGTTAATTTGATCTACGTCAAATTATCTATGATGAATATTACCAAAGTTAGAATAGATCATACTGTAAACGAGCATTTAAATATCAGCAACATTAAATGTTTGACACTGAATAGGCAAATGTATGCCAACCGTATAATAGACATATCCCCTGATTATACATAAGATTCTTTCCAACCGATCAAGCGAAATTGTACAATCAGAGTTATGTGTACATAATTCGTTTCTTCATCTTGCATTAAATATTATTATCGTAACGTTACTCCTCCACATTCTCGTGTTCGTGAGTCACAGCGATGCAATTGTTTCCATGTCTATGCGCGATAAAAATAAAAAATAAAAAGTAAGACGGAAAAGAAAAAGTATATATATGTCGTTTATATAATATATACTATCAATACGTTGATGTGTACGCCTGTATACATATAATATATTTTCTCTATTCATATCACCCAAAAATCAACAAATAAATAATTTCTGAATATATCAAATATATCAGTGTGTATGTGATATATAATAATATACTCTCCCAACAAATAATATAAGATTCATCTATGTTCCTATTAATTCATCAATCAATATTTTTCTCAATATATTAATATATATATATATATATATATAATCCACCTTCTTCATCCCCTTAGTTTATCTATTATTACACCTTTTTTTTTTTTTTCTTTTCTTTATCTTGTCACATGGTCGTGAATTATTCCTATGTTTGGCCAAATCCTATGGATCAACTCATCCAATCACATGCTACGATTTCAAAATAACTCACGATCAAGCGCAATATTCTTTGTATATAATATAGGCGTTATCTATGTGAAAGTCTACCCATGTATCCCGGAAGGGTTGAAGCAACCCTAGCTCTACTTGGCGCTTTTTCTTTATATCTACGTCTCCCTGCTCATTCCTCTTACTACGCACTATTCCGGTCCTATCCCACCATCACGCTTCGTTGACGCCCTCACTCTCATCTCGCCATTTTTATTTCCGCATATATTTATTTATATACGTCTGATTTTTGTTTATACTCTTCGAGATCCTTAATGGTCACAACTCACAGCCAAAACCAATATGTCCGAGTCAACATGACTAATTTCCAATTCGTCATTCCATATTCGCTCTTAAGTCTAAATATGTAAAAATCCTGCTTCAGGATTGGCCGTAATGAAAAGTGAGTAATTTTAACGAGATTTTTGTACTTCTCTTCCCTTGGGTTGTACCTGCGGGTTCCTTTCTATTCTTAGAATCCCTTGTCGTTCGTGTTAGAAGTTTTTCTCTCAGGATGAAAACATACGTTTAAGGATTTTTTATATTTTCATTCGTAACACAACCGGCCAGGTCTAAACATCCTCGCACAATGGCGAAATCGATACAGCATAAAGAACTACTGCTCTGATACTGGAAAAAATGGCACGTTTCTTTGTTTCTCCCTCCATTTTTTGCTTCGGTGAATCCAAATTTATTTCGGGTGGTTGATTCGGAAGGTGCATCAGTGTATCGTGGTATTCATGGTCAAAGTTTCGGGAGCATTACAGTTCCGCCAACGTCATGTCACTGAAATTGACCTTTTTCCTTTATTTATACGACAAGCAGGTTGGGAATCATTTATATTGAATTAAAATTGAATGTGAGATGACAAATGGTTTTATAGTCACGTGGGAATGGACTTTTAGTTTTTTTTTCCTCCTTGGTTTTATATTTATTCTTGTAGTTTCTTTGTCGCATATTCACAGCCTCGGCGCATACATCTTTTCATTCCCACGCTTTCCATCACATCGATTTTCTTTTTTTGCACCTTGTTCAATTTTTTATCTAATTTTTTCATCCCCTTCTTTACTTTTACTTTCTCGCTCTCTTTCATCACTCTTCACTATCATTTAACATCACGTCGCTTTCTAGGGTTCCATACATCGGATGAAAGAACGGAACCCTCACAGGATCATTCTCGTGTTTGTCTGTCTGTCCATCTGTCACAGCTTATTTATTTTGTTTGTTCTTTAGCTTTTTATATAACCATCTGAAATTGCATCTTGAACTCCTAGGTTCATCTAATTGTAGCAGACGAAGGATTGGCTGTCCCATTAACAATTTCATAAGCGACACATATTGAAGATACTGAATTTTAAACTTGCGCAAATTTCGAACGCCTTCGAATAACGAATAAAATGTCAAAATCTTCAAGTAGCTTGGGCATGATTTACACCTGGCTGACAATAAGAACTTGACTTCTTGGCTTCATAACTTACGAATGGGAAAAGAAAACGAACAATGAAAACTAAGACACACAAAGTATTCACATCAGACTGATGCCTGAACCATGAAGAAATGAAGCACAAGTCATCGCAAGGCAAACGATGGAGAAAATAATGAACACTGCGGAATCTCTATTTCCGGTATTCTAGGTTTTTTTTTTCGCTTGAATCGCCTCGCATTCGGGTTTGACTACCAGAAGTTCGATGAATTTACGCAGTCGCATCAGAACGATTTACTATTAGAAAGAAGGAAAGAGTTACCAGCAAGCCAACAAAAAGATAATTAAAAAATGAGGAAAGTTCAGATGAGTGCAATTCCAGATTGTTGAACGAATTTCCTTTTCATCCTGTTGTGGACAATAGACGGGGTTCCATGGTCGTCGTCTCCAAGCTCGTCTCTAAAGTGGGATGAATAGCATGAAGATGTATAAAACGGTCGCGTGATTGAACCTCTGATGGCTCAAACAACAGGAATTCCCGATGTCGACGACGACGGCGACGATGATGATGATAGTGATGCAGGTGACAATTGTGATGACGATGTTGAATGGTGTCTTGAGACTCCCCGCGGCTGACGCACCGACGGCATTGGTACTGAGGGTGCGGGAAGACGCGGCGTAGCAAGAGGGTGGGCTGCACCCTTCGCACACCCTTTGCCCCCTCTCACTTGTCCTCGGACTCACCACGCGGCGAGGTATCCGTGTCTTGCCGCTCACTAAAAACAAAAATACATGAAGGATCAAAACATGTTCACATCCAAACTGCTTAAAGTCACTTTCACGTTTTCATCGATACTGCAATTTCCGTTATTCAATTGAAACATCCCGTCAATAATAAAATGCATCGAACTTTACCTAACCTAGTATAATCCGTTTTACTTAATGTTACTCCCTGCACACTACTTTTTTTCTCAAGAGAATCATGCAAAAGTACTTGGCTTTCCATCCATCTCTTGACGCGCCATGGAGTTCTCATGTTTCAGAAACGAACTGAAAAGCTTTCATTATTTTCAGAGTAACCGGAACACCGATGGGATATTCTTACTCTAGAGATTACCAGATTAACCATTTCGACGAACACGAACATCTGACAATTTGTGGAATCAGATTCATTAGTGTAACGCAGTGTATGCAGTTCCACATTCTGCCTGGAAACATTATCTACTCTTTACGAGCAAACTTCAGGCGAAATTACCATCAACTCTCCAACCAGCAATAATCTTATTTGGCCATGATACGCAATGGACAAACATCGTAGTAGTAAATTATGATATAACTGTCATAATTATTCATCCACAATCCAACTAAAATCGACAGTGCACTCATTTTCTCAGACTCAGAGAATTGTTTGCATCAATATTGTTTATCTAACGAGAAAAAAAAATTATCTTGATGTCACTTCCTCGTTTCTCATTTTCATGCCCCCCCAAATGCTTTCGCCATTTTTTTACATTAATCAACCTTACGCTATTTATATCATAACGTTCGAAACATCATCTGTTTCATCCTCTTCAAATTTAAAATATGCAATCATTTAATTGTATTGAATACTTAATATAGTCCCTCGTTGCCATTTTAACCTTTGGAAGAATAAATTTCGAATCAATCAATCTCTCTCACCCCCGTCCTTTCACCCTCGTATACACTCTTAAAAGGAATACGAAGTTATGAAGGGAAAAACGTGGTGAGTAGTATCGTCATTTCTTAACAAAATATAGTTGATGCTATTCTTGAAGAAGACTGCATTTCATACTGGGTACAATTTCATTCATGCCTCCAATAATGCATAATGGTTTATGCATACATGATAACATTGATGAAATAATGAAGAAAGCAATTCCATTCTGATTCAGTCCTACCCACACCTATAGTCTTATCTTCCAGCTCTTACTGTGTTATAGTTTCAGAATTCTTTCGTCTGTGATGAAACGACATCATTGCATTGTCATCGCGCTACAAAGAGGGGAAGATGACGAAGTATGAGAAAGTTAATCGTGTACAAACTTTTCGATGCACGAACTTCATGGACATTGCGTGTAACCTACACGACATTGTGCGATGTAAATTCATTTGATGGTAGATGTACCATAGTATAAGAATTTATCGTTGATAGAAAGATCCGAATTCATCCCGTCCCGGGTATGGCGAACTGGCATAGCGAACTAGGATTCTTACACCCAGCACGAGAAAATTGGATATGAATTCACTATACAGAACAGAATTCATATTATTCAGCCTGAGTATCAATATCAGCTAAAAAGTCATAACTATTCGGGTCACTGGATAAAATAAGAAAAATTTCCTGTTCATTTCCATAATGAAATGTGTTTATAACTTTCTGGCTGCATTTAGATTTCGATCTTGATTGCGCTCGCTCTAATTCCACTGTGTCATTGTTCATGAAATAATTCTTCGCGGAATAATTTTGTCCAAGTCCCATCTTAAACTCCTCCATTCAGTGAAAGCTCACTGGTTCTGATTCGGATTCTGGATAGTGATCTTAATCTGTTTGTGCATAGCTAATTGAAACTGAGACGGCTCCAACGCTTTGCATGGAGGACATTCAATGCTAATCATGCATAGCAGCATTGGGAATGGTAGTCTATTATTTATACAAAGAACAGTACTCTGTATAACAATCATCTTACCCGTAACATTTTGCTAAATCAACGGTTGAAACATAATGCAATTACACCAATGATGATTTAGTTTCTTTCTATAATTCTAGCTTTCCAACAAATACAGTTGATTTTCATCATTCCATGTTCTGCTAACGGCGAACAACGACGCGCAGTTTTTTGTCTTTTGATCATTTCCCCCCCCCCCCCCCCCCCCCCCCCAACCTCGGGATTATTAATGATTGAAATTCATTTCGCAAAACATTTTGAAATGACGAAAGTGATCCTAAAATATTCAGTATCGAACAATATTTTTTACCTTCATGAATAATCTACAATATCTAAAATATAATCGAGAAAAAGTTCAAGTCCTATGACAAAACTAGCGTTTGAGTTCTATACAAATGCGTTTTCTACCAGTAAAGACACGTATACTGCTGTTCAGGATATCTACAAACTAAAATTGCATTATCTCCGTCCGACCCAAACTGACTTATTTTGTTTTTTCACCATTCCAAGATAAAACAAGCAATTCTAACTTTGTTCATACCAGTTTCCAATTTCGGTGTTAACTCGGATGAGAGAGAGTACTACATTTCGAGCACAATCACCAGTACACCACCTTTAACCTCAAAACTTTCTTGTTGGTGTCACCCTGAGAATTATAAACACCACTATTTGAAGAAGTAATGCTAATTTTTTAGGTCCGCTCTCCGTAACTTATTTCAGTGTTGCCTGACTGGTAGTAGCTACTGCACTTAGCGGAGATGAGTATTTGTGATCATTTCATGTAACTATTGACCTTACTTTATGGTGTGAACGAAGGTCTCGGTGTTGAGCTTTACAGCAAACAATCGACTCTACCCGATTTTTGATCAAAGGAATATCTGTAGCAGTAGTTTCATTCTATTTCTCTTTACGATAGAGTGACGCTTCATCGAATGTACTGATTTGAAATCTCCTGATCAGATTTATTCCGCTTAGGAGAATTTCCCTATTTTCCAAACACTTTGGGGAATTGGTAAATATATTTTTTTCAAAATTGATGAAATCCCTATAAATCAATATCAACGAGATTAATTCAGTTAAATCTACTCGTGACTGAAATGTATTTGAGAATGTGAAACTGACACTGGCCCACCTTTTTTTTATTCAAAATACGTCGCCTTTTAAAACTGATGAAAAATGAGAGAAAATTACTTCAGTCATATCACTGCGTAAGTCGTACGCCCGCCGTATCTGGTTCCTGGTATACATTAGGAGACATCTAATGATGTCGAACTAAAATAATGAATCAAACGAATGAACAACAGCAAGCTGAGGCTGCCCGATTTTCACACTGCAGAATGAATAGGAAATATGAATTTTTTCGACCGTTTTCTTAATTTGATCCTGACGCTATTTTCTATTCGAACGTTTATTTTCATAGTGTGCTAGAATTAATTCAAGTGTATTCAAACAATCACAACTTTTAGATTATGTCAGTAATGGCGATTAAACAAAAAATCCCTAATTGATACTAAAGAGATTTTATATGTAAAATAGAGATTCTATTCTCACTTCCTTGAAAAAAATATTCCACGGTGCCCATTTATTCAACTCAATGTTTGTATCTTGTTTTGTTATCACGAGGACAATTTAGGATATAAGAGACGTGACTTGAAATACTATTCCACCAAAACAAAAAGATTTTGACCCCATACTGTATTCCGTCGATCAATAACTTCTTGAGCTGTGATTATGGATCACTAATCATAAAAGAGGATGGCTTATATTATGACGCACTCGTACATTCAAACACATCTAGTAGAAACGATCACATCAGAACAAATGACTCATGGCTTCATTGAACTTCTGCGGAAAACACATATTTATCATTATCTATCTTTCCGTTCACCAACTCTGCTGGTTCTTCCCTTCCTTTAAATATAAAAGAAATAAACATGCACACATTGTAAATACGCTTTGTCATTCCGAATGACGGCTGGCGGACGCTGCGGAGCGTGAGATTTGCGCCCGAGTCGTTTTTTAAAATGTTATAGTAATAACAACGCGCCGCTGACGTAATTCCGAGATAGCTTATAGACATATCTATCTTTCGCTCATAATAATACCACCCCCATTTCTTCATCACCTAAATATATATTTCTCTCAAGTCCATTTCAAGGCAGACAAATGGAAAAAAAAGATTGAGAACAAAAGAACATCTCCCATTCGCCGTTGAGAATATTAATACTCTTAGTAGCCAATTCCAGTCACCGAAAAACGATGCTTTTTTCTACGATATTCATGCAACGTATCCTTTCCCGCGACGAGAAACAATTGCGCCAGACAGACGAAATGAATAGCCGCTTCTAATTGCATTGCTTCTTATGTATGTCTTCTATATTATTGTGCTTTACTGTTCACACCACAAAAATGGGGAAACAAGTTTTTATCCCCATATTTTTCTCTCTGTCTCTGATGAGAGAGGACTGCACCGTTAAATGAAAAATTTCAGTTTCGACTGTGGGAAAAGTATAATTCTTCCCCAGAAATAACATTCAACATGTGATTGCCTACCTTCAGAATCGCATGCGAGAATTATTGAAGTGGGTTAGATAAAAGTGTGAAATTGATTGTATCAGGTCACTACAAAACTTCGTTTCAAGAAATATCAAGATATCAATAATCAATAATCAATTAGTTAATCACCGGTTTATCCACAACAGAAAATTGGGTAAAGAATCTTTACATCTTTTTTCTCATCCGTAAACAAAACCACATTTTGTTCATTTTAAAATCGACATATAAAGTTAGAGAATATCTTCTGGAGTCTTGAAATATTATTCATCGTTACCGTTAATCGTTCCCAATTTTAAAGACTTAAAAATCTGTTTGCGAATCAAATTGGCTGAGCACAAATGAATGTACGTTCAGTCTGCATCAAGCAATAATACTCATTTCTTATGTAATTGCATGGCAATCTGGTATAGAGAAGAAAAAATATGATGCAGTGTATATAATTTTGGGTCAGAGAAAATATGTACTGTCAAGAAAAAGAAAGTAGTTTTACTGAACACTCCAATTCCTGAGTAACAATCAGAATTTGCAGCACTCATTCCGCAAGACGGACGGAGCTTTCAGCATCGTCGGCACCTAACACCAACAACACACCCAACGTTTTTATAAACAGAATACAGATGAACACGTTTGCACCGCATCTGTGTCAGTGCGTTACCAGCGAGTAATGAAAATTCAACGATTTTAGCAGTGTGCATAAATCTACATAGCCTCATGCAATCCCGACGCTCCGTAAATGACTCTTCACAGTTATTATCATCCTAAAATGGAAATGAAAGTTGCTGTTATGAAATTCCATTCATATTATGATTAATTTCCACCCATTCACTTCCAGATAGAAGACAGATATCCGAAATTTCCAATTATCGTCCAATGAATTTGGAGGGTACACTTACTTTTCATTTTTTCCGATAATCTCCAAACGTCAATTCCCCAATTCTTCTATTGTGTGTCAATTCGAAATGGTATGAATGCTAATACTTATTCGTTCACTTGATGATACATTTGTGACATTATCACTTCAAAATCGAATACTCATTTTCGAAAGTCATAATTTTTGCAATCATCTTTCACCAATATTTTTTTCAGTAATCCGTGAATACAAATTGTCCATATTGATGCATACATTCGCAAATTAGAAGTATGTGGATATAGCGAATGGAAACTGCCGTATGATGCCGATGATGATTGCACAGTGTAAATTGATACTATTTCGCGTAATTTATTCATAATGTATGCAACGAAATTTTGACGAGAATTCAGCATCTATAACTATCTGCATCATAATACCAACCGCTCGGAAGCTCGATCGATGAGTACACAGCGCTGAAAATATGCCCGCATACCAACAATCATTGCCAGTGAGGGAAAAAACATTCGAAAGTTTCCCCAACAAAATGATCGATTTCAGAACACATTTTCAACCCTCCACGGTGGAGGGAGACAATTCAAAATCGATCCGCTCAGTCTCATTCACAAGAAAGTTATGTCCATTCTAATATGGAGCTTTTGTCGATTCATGAACATTGAACCGTAGAGAATTTCGAAAAAAAAGTTCCGAGAAGCGGGCCGAATTCGTGATAAGTTGCTTTGTCTTCATTGTCTTGAGTCCGCTTGCGTGATCCATGGATTTAGATGCAGAATGCTTGAGAGTCCAGGTTTATGAGGCTGAGCGTCTTTATCTTCGATTCAATCTCCACAAAAACTACATATTGTTCTCTTCAGTAGGTTAACCGCGCATGCATAGCGCACTTTTTTCATGTCATTTTAATGTTGAATTTGATGTACTTCAATTTAATATTGTCAGAACGTCATCCACTTGCCAGCAAACGTGATGAAGATGACGTTTGATTCTGTACATTCTCTTCCCGTTTGTCATTAATCGTTACAATGAATATGAAAACATACACATAATAAAAAAAGAAAGAATCTAAATTTCCCTAATTCGTGGCGGTGAATTATGTAAAATTTGAACTAGTCAAAATACATTGAAAGTATGAATAATCGCAAACGAAACTCACCAAATGTAACGAATTGACTTCATCTTTAAGGCTGTTGAATTCTCTTTGCATTTGTAGGCCAACACTTGTTTCACACTACTCACATCCACCGAAGGAAATCTCGAAGTTACGTACGCTGTAACAGGAAGGACAGTTAGGAAATAACTATTAGTAGAATAATGAAACTATTTATGCGTATAATATTTACGGTGTACTCTTTTCCTTCGCTACATTCTAATGAGTATTAATTTGTTCGTGTTGTCAAATTTCTTTGTAATTCAAAGATAAAAATATTCTTCTTCGACAAAGATTATTTTTATTGTTTCATAATAATTTTCCATATTTTTCATCAAAGTTAACTGAAATGGGAATGGCTATCTACATGCGAGGAACATCCGAGAGACAAATTAGTTTCTGAATGGCACTAACTGGTGAGGGACATTCAGAACAGTGGTCTTCTCTCTAATTCAAATACATCGATATAATTCAAAGTACCTCCCGTCACACGTTGGGTCGAAAGCAAAAGAAGAAAGACAAAAACTTTCAATCAAATTGAATTTCATAAAAATAAATGATTTCTTTGATATCCTCTGCATTGATTAGAAACGTAGGTGGTTTGTTTTTCTTGTTTTTTTGTCTACATTGTTGTTCAGACTGAACGAAAATGAAAGAGAAAAAAAACCAACCTCAACGTATAAACATCACCCCCTTGCGTTTCAACAAATGATGATCTTTCGCTTTACAGAAGATGACTCGCAAATAGAAGTTAATTGACATGTAATTGATGCAATATTCAACTGTTAAATATCAACAAAAGTATAAAAATATGATGACATAGAATATCTCACAATCTATTGCATTAAAGTTCACAATTTTCTGATCCTCAAAAAACTTTCACTGATAATTGCAAAAATAATACTAAAATGTGTATCACAAAAGAGGTTTGACACTTCAATATAAATTTGAGATATGCCCAAACTTGTTCAATTTGCTATCAATTGTATAGAATCAACTGTTTTTAAACAACAGGTATTGAAAAAAATAGTCCGATTCTACATTCTAGGCCCATTTTTTCATCATCACTGCTATAAAACTCAATTTGAGTTCGTGACAAAATGATAAAAGGATGGTGACACGATTTCCAAAATTGAAGTTTGATTGCAATTTGTTTATATAAAATCTATTTATATTCGACTACCAGGCGTTCCAAATAGATGAGAATTGTACTCAGACGTACGAAAAAGATTTTACGAATATTTATATCTTTCTTATTATCTTCTCCACTATCATTATTGATTCAACATTATCTACACAATGGATTGACAAGTCTTTCCTGCAGAAACTTAATCCCATCATCATAATTCAAACCGGTCATCAATGTCATTAATTGAAACAGTAAGATTCCACTAACTTTCCATGGGGTTTTTTACAACCGTGGAAAATCAGTGAACATTCACTGCTCCATATTGAAAGAGTACAGTTTGAAGAAAGTTCCGAGTAATTGGCAAAACAATTGATAAGATCTTTTGATTCTATTCTCTCTTTCATGAGAAATCATTATACTACATTCTTTTTGGAACAGATGCAGAACACTCAAAATTCGTGGATCTACCATAAATGAATTTTTTTATGAAATCTATTTTCAATTCCATCTCCAGAGAAATCTATAACAAGCATCGCCTGTAATTGGAAACATATTCAAAATTCAGTTATCAAGATGATACTCCATAAACGTAAATCATCCGTATCAACACTATTAATGAAATATTTTTCATCTCTCTGCACAACCGAGCATTGAAACAAATCCACAGAATCTGCGTGACGGTAGTTCAATTACACTTGAAAAAAAAAATTCGTTCATCTACAACACTAGTTGAGTGGTAGCCCCTACAAGAGTTCAACCCTACAAATCTCGCTCCAACTAGTCGAAAGATAACGTTCGTTAAAAGGCAGCTTAATATGGAGATACTGATTGTCGTTAGCCTAAAAAGATTTGAAACTTCAGCCCCAAAACTCTAAATGATTTTCACAACTTGTATATCCCCATATCTACCATTGAATCGACAAATCAAGAGAAATCAGAATTTGAGTCCAACTTTCTAATGATTTTCCGGGTGGTAACTATCCCAACCAGCTCATGTTTTACATGAGGAGAAAATTCAAACGCCGTTAATTTTAATTACTAGTATGAATTGCCCACCACGTGCCGTATCAAGAATTGCACGCACCCTTCTTTACATTTCTTACGTAGTATTATATACTTAGTATTGACCTTTTCGCCTATCAAATGCTGCTCATAACTTGCACTACTGTATGTATAATCGACGGTGATGTTAATCCAACACTAAATGTTCTCGCATGTCGTCCAATAATTTTTCATACAGATGATAACAGAACCCCACTGAAATCACGCACGAGCAATTGCGCCAACTCATTTCATCTCAATGTTATTCATGCAATAGAAAAATAAAGTCAGGGTAAGAATCCAAATAATTGAAATTTTGTTCTGTAACAATACAAAAAGAAAAATTAACAGAACAAATGCCAATGGACGAAAAAGAGTATGAAAGTTGTCAAAGTCATTATAGGAATTAATTTTGAGACTTATTGCATGGAATAGGGTTAGCTATAATTACTTTGTTTTAAGAGGTATGTCGGAAAAAAAAAATCGATGGCCCATGGTCATTTTTTTTACCACAACTCCGATAATTTTAAATTGGCAATAATAATAAGTATCGGTGTAATTACTCAATCGCCGTATGTGAGTTAGTCTGAGAGCTCTGTTTCCATCATCTATCAAATTGTTCCAAACTATCTTTTTCTTCCGAATACAATAATTTTCATCCGTTCTTGGAGATGTGGTTAGTATCATCCAGAGACTACCTGATAAACTGCCACAACTATCTTTCTAAATGCGGTGGCACTCTTACTGTCCAGCTTACACAACTATCTCACCCCGACGAAACCAGCATTTCTCTACAGCAGCCATTGGCGTGTTATCTCATATTTTATAAAATAATAACTCGTCGGCTACGATAGCTTTTCTCAATAATATTATAGTATTACTAATATAACGGTCTGTATTATTCCATAATGTCGAACTAATGAACTGATTATTAATAATTATAACGGCGCAGCTATTTAAAATTATCGAATAAGAAGTGAAATGTGGTGGGAATTCTGCTGATGATGAACATTCCAAAAGTTGATGGAATATAAGTCGGAACTCTGTGGAAATACAATTATTCTTCGCAATCGATTCTCTCAGTTGTCTACTCATATATGCTTTTGTGAGGAAGGAATTGCGTAAGAAAACCATAATCGGTAGCTACAATGAATATTTATTTTAGTAACGTTTATTTGGAAAGTTTTTTTGATTAAGTGAAAATGATGGATGAATAATGCAAAATTAACCAATAAAATTGTGTGATCACGAGATTATTATTATTTTTCACTTGATATTCCATTCACAGCGAGAGGATGGCAAAGACGAGCCAGGAATATATTTTATAATTAAAAAATATTTCGGGCCCATCTGACTTCTCTATCAATTCAATTTATATTGAAAAAAAAAAACTTCATACAACTATTACTCGAATAATTTATAGTGGCTATCGATTATAATTGAGAGGATGCTTTCCTTTCTTAAGAGGTCGTTTGACATGTTTCTCAACGGAATGGATATGCGACACCTGCCGGATTTGTGAAAGACAAAGAGATCACATTTAACATCGCCATACCAAGAGCGATATTATAAGAAAGGATGTCCGCCCATGGTTTTTATCATGACTTTCTTGTAGGATTTTCAAACAGATCAATCTCTTCGATTCATTATCTCATCCAATCTCTTACATGAAAATGAGTAGCCACATAGCCCAGTTGAAAATGACTTCATCAATTGATCTTTATATTTCAAACGTGTTCTTTGCTTTTGGACCCAGACAGTTATTGATTGACAGAATTAAAGGGGAATGCTGGATTCCGAAAATATCTCACACTATATTCAATCCAACATACCATGATACTGTGAGTGCTGCTTCAGAATGCGAAGTCTTCAAGGCCCACATCGTGATTTCGTTTTATCCAATATATATACATAACAAACCTCCTGGGAAAGGGGATGGGATATGGTGTGAGATACGGGGAAGTGCCATATGTTTGGCCACATGTGCCACATTTTTTTTCTGCCTCTTAATGAATCCACATATAGTTGTTACTAGAAGATTAGATACCGCCAAATTAACTTGGAAACCCCCAATTAACAACATGGAGAGGAGAATCCAAACAGAAACTAACTATTAACTTCGTTCAATTTCCTTCATGAAAACCGACAAGTTTTCCATTAATATGAAATGCATCATATGATAGAATAAAACCAATCAAAAAATATCGACCATGTAATTTCAATAGATTCCATGACCTGGTTGAATATTTACACAAGTTTCCTCAAGTTTCAAGAGTTTTTGGAACTTGAAGATTCATCGAGTTTAGGCTGGGGTAAATCACAAACCCAACTAATATTCTTCTTTGAATGCATGAAGGTATGAGAAACTAACTGAACATGATAATGATTCCCCATAATATATCGAACTATAAATAAAAACGAACCACGTCAGATGAAGAATAAAAATAATGGTGTTAAATGCGAGAGGCGTAGCATGTGCTTCACTACCAGTGCTCACCAGAAACTTCACTAAGCGATGGATACTAGAGGATGAAAATAAATTGCAACATAGATATTAGTGTACTATATTCATGCTTACATATGATGGCCTGGACTTTCGCACGATCCAGTGCAGGTTTAACTGGTCTTTCAGTTGCAGTACCAGCTCGACTCCATCTCTGACCGGTGACGGAGCACGTGGCTAGTTCAGTAGGGCTGAACAATATAGCTGCAAGCCCACGTGTGAGTTTCCGATAGTCACTCCATTTAACTGCTCTCAATTGCTCTTCGCATACAGCTATTCCTTCGCCCAAGTGCACCTGTGATACAATAAAATTATTCATAAAGTCTGAACATATAACATAACTCTCCTCCATCCCGGATTCCCCTTTATCAATCTATATAATCCTACTATGTATAACAACTCAAATAATACATTCATCGTGTGAAGCTCCAGAATGTGAAACTATTCGTCTGACATCATGTTTCATTCCCATTCATATACATATATCTCTCCGAAAATATTGATTACAGCTTCATCTCAATGGAACATAACCTCACTCTCATAGTGTTTCATCCCTCTCTGACTTATGAAAGTTACCAGCACCCATTTTTGGATAATGGAACATTGCAAAAAGAAAAATCTGATCGTAAAATCCGGATGCTACATCTATTTTTCAATCCCCATCCAACATAAAGGTTCTCTAACGATGGAGAAATATGTGGCTGATGTGAATAGTATATTTGCATTGCAATAATTCGAGCTACCTTTTGAACCAATTCTTTGATCGGACTACAAATCACAGTTTACAACAAAAATTAAAGTTAACATGTAGCCAATTTATTAATTAAAATTTTGTTGCATATAATCGTTCATTTTTAGAAATTGGCTCCAAGTTATCAGTGGCATAGTCCTCAGGCGCCAACCGAAATATTCCTGATTCTCGACGAAATATACAGTCGGTATGGTGAAAATGGAAATGAAAGAAATTCCGGAGGAGGAAACATGCGGAGAATTGGGCGGCCAATCGATGATTTTTATAGAGCAAGTAGGCCTACTTGAATGTACTCCTTTTGACCTACATTTGACGCGACCGTTTGAATGAAAGAAATAAAGAAAGAAAAAATGTCACTTCCTGAGTGATATTTGAATATTAAAGTGTTACATTGAAGAACACACAGCAAAATTAAATTAATTTCCAAAGTGTATAACTCTAAATTAGCATAATTTCCATTTAGAGTATTTTATCCACGATATAATAACAGTGTTATGCTTATGCGAATGAAAAATGTTTCCTAATTGAATTAGATTGCTCGGTTAGCATTAGAAAATAATTGGAATCGATGTAACGCAAGTACTATTTAATTGATGGCCGATGGTGCCATATTGAGCGAATAAAACAAATGTAACTAAAATTCTTGGCAGGTACAAACTGTCTGTTATATCAATCATCTTCACCAATCAATAATCCTGTTGCATATAAACCACAAACCAATTCTACCATCAATAAAACCATTATCTATAGTATGTCGACATTGAAAAAAAAAAAAAAAAACAAACCAAATATACGAGCATGCTCAATGGTTAACAGACAAAAATCGATGAAAAAGCTTAAAAGAATTATCCCACAGAATATATAGATATGTTGCATGAATTGAAAAGAATTTTCATCACCTTTGCGTTTTTTTTTAAATATAATGAATTGAAGGTTTGGGAAAATATATCAAAGGATATAACCCATCGTATATTCATCAACTCAACCCATACTCTTAAAGTTGCTAATGATGAGCAGAGATATGATGAATTCATCAAATCTAACGAAATATAATTTTTCTGGACATGATGATTGAATCAAAATTCAAGTATAATAAATCAATTACATGGAATTATCTACACTGGCCTGTTTAATACGAAAGAAGTACCATCTCATATGCGACAATAATGAAATCCAATTGCATTGTGTGATTTTCGAATTGTAGAAAATCTCACGAAGTTTGGCTGGTGCATATGACGGTAAATTGTATGAAAATGATGAGAGTCCAATTATCGATAATAGGAAAAGGCTCAATTGTCATCGAGTAGAATATCATGAAATTACAATTAGAATCTCACACGAATATTGTATACTGATATGTAAACATATATTCATACAGAGAACGAGATATTACAACAATTGATGACATTGTAAAAGCTCACTCTCATTCACTTCACAACGATTTTCAATACGTCCAAATTAATCACAGGAATGAGAACAGTATATAATTGGATAACTATACAATATATTGTGGTTATCTGTTATTCTATGTCTGTGGGCGGCACATATCGATTACGAATATATGTTCGATAAAATGCTATACGCACACCCGGAGGAAATTCCTCTGTGAAATTTACAACGATAATGTACATGAAAATTATAATGCCATATATGAAGTTGGGGCAGAACGGATATAATTATTGATATATTGGAAAACTTTATCATCGTTAGTTTGAATTTTCCAGCGTTGAACTGTACTTTTTTACTGAAAAACATAAACAAAGGGAGAAGATATAGTACAAAGCTGAAGTAGATACTTTGTGTAATATTCTGATTTTTAGAATCTACAGTTTGCCTTGACAATTATGGTTGACAGAGTGGTATATGAAAAAATCGTTGTGAGAGAAAGTCAAAGTTTATCTTTATATTGTCATAATAAAGACTTGCATTCATTGTAATAATACACCACCCGCGTTTGTTGTTTTTCAATGATTTGATAAAACATTATAATGATCTCTTTCTTCAAACATAAACAAGAACTCAAAGAAGAATGGGTCTTGAAATTCAAGACACAGTGAGAATTTTGCATAAAATGAAGGAAAAATATTATTCACGTGAGATTTGAAGGAAAAACAATCACATGAAGCAAAAGAAAAAATAAATTTGGGAGATAAAAGAAATTCGAAGGAGGATAGCTCTGGTGAAGTACAAGAATTCAGTGAAAAAAAAAAGTAATGAGATCCTTGTGTATAAAGAACATGAATACATATGCGGAAGTAAAAATGATAAAAATAAGAGGTGATGGAACCAAAGGTACAGTAGAGTCTGTAGCGAGATGGCAGATTCAGACGGAAGATTTGGATCGTGCGACGACGAGCACGTTGATGTTTCCCTTAGGATTTTCCTCCCAAGCAATATCGTGACACTCCCTCGCATGCACGTTTCGAAGCTTCTGACGAAATAGAGTACACTCGTCTCTCACAAATGCCAACATAGATCGTTTATTCCTTCAACAAATATTTCTTTTCTTTTTTTCCACAGTTTCTGTTCACTACTTATGTTTTTCCCACTATTTCTTGTGTAAGCTTTCACATCCATGTCGATTGTCATCAAAACTCTGAGGCTTTTTTTCGTTGCATTAACAAAAATGCATAAAATAAATTTGCAACAATTTTCATTTAATCTTTATGTAAAATAATATTATGTATCGTTCGTATATTTTCCCAAATGTTTTTTCATCTTCCCAATTGCCTGCAAATTAGATCGTGACTTGATTCATAACTTACCACACCATCGGATGATGACTCCTCGAACCCACGAAATGCCGGCATGGTTGGTGGTGTCGTGCTCATATCCAGTGGGCCGGGTAACCAATCATTTCTCGATGGGGAATTGCCGTGGATTGAGGCCAAGTGCCTCCCGCCTCTGGTGCCAAGTCGAGGTCTGCCACGCCGTACTCGTCGCCCTATCGTATAGAGGAAAAAAAAAGAAAAAAAAAACGCCAAGAAATAACAGAGCAAAAAAGAAATGAAATGAACATATAAAATTATCGCAACATGATATTTTTTTTCTATACAATATGAAATGTAATATATTTTTCTTCTATGACATAGTACGACAATGAATAAGTATGGCTCATGAGGTTCGAATGAGATGACGTTAAAATCTAGGGGTGAAAAATTACACCCACATATCAATGTCCATAATAAGAGCATAGTCGAAATTCGTGTGACAATGTTGAGTGACAAAGTAACCGAGGCTAATCCATGAATTATCAAGAGAATCTATATTCTAACGACCTCATAGACAGTGCAATTAAATACATCTGACGAGTACTTTGACAACTCTGCCGTCGGGCAGAAAATAGCAGAGGACGGATTAAGAATCGCAAATAGGAAAGCATCACTAACTATCTTCACCGAGATCACCAACATTATTCGAAATGAACTCCACAAGATATAGGATTCAGGAAACTTAATAATTTACTCCAAGTTGAAACGATGCATGAGATGCCACTAACTCTTCTTCAAGTATTCAATTGTGTTTCATTGATATTAGGAACGATCAAACCAGTTTAAATTGTCTCCGACATGAAGAAAACTTCTTCAATTTCATTCAAATGAATTGAATTCATCATAAATCTGTTATTCTACGATTAGTTATTAATGAGATGAGAATTCAGTTTTTATCAAATTAAATGATATAAATGACTAAAGATGAACATCACCAAACAATAAACTAATATGACTTGAAAAATATTATGGAACATCATTTATAATAATTGAACATTTATATATTTTCTTCTTTATAAAATAAACCAAGTTTGTGCTTTTTTAACTTGATATTCTACACATGTCCAATATTTCCCATTCATCTCAATAAAACATATAAATTACTCCATGCCCGTAGCAATTTTCTCAAGTCATATTGCATGGTTCCAGATTACAACAACAATTCAGTGACTATCGAAAAGCTATTTCAGAAAATGTTACGCTATCGCCTAAATCACCTCAACTTTTCACTGAAAATTTCCTTGCCCTTATCAATCGCTACATAGAAAAAAAACGTAAATTTTTCTGTGAGTATTTTCTTGGTGCGTGTGTTGGAGAGACTAACAAAATAATTCGAAAATGAATGGACTAATCAAGTTCAAAAGAACTTTATTCTACTATTATAACAATGTTCATAACTCAGAGTTTAGATCTTGGTTGATCGACGATTAATTACAATTTCCTTCCCCTTTTCCACGCTACAAAGTCAAGATTCATCGACGTACTGCAGCAACGTTGTAATTTCAGTTGTTAATTCCCTTTGGTTTTTTGTTATTGTTCGTGATCTGATTGAAGTTTTTGATATTCGCAGTCAATGGAATATTTTCAATTGTCATGACACAGTACTAAAATCTCGATTTTTTCATTGAACTATAAACATCATGAGCTAAACGAGGTCAAAACTTTGGTTTTCCTTTTTTTCCCAGGTGATCAATATCAATTATTCTCATGAACTAAACACATAATACTTCAATGAATTTAAACGGAATCATATTGAACGGTATTAAAGTGAAATCGCCTTAGAACGAATAGTTCATGATGAAATACTGACGCTCATTCAAACTCTGTTTCCGAAGTTTGCCCATACTGCCCAGAATGTTTCCAGCGAGTTACTCTTGCTATTGCACTTTATACAAGGAGTTATGAAGCCAAATCGAATAAGATGTGAAAACGAGGAAGAAGAAAGATGGGAAGGAAATAAATTAAGCGAAACCAAATGAAAAGTTCACGGCAATAAAAAACCAATAAATATTGACTATTCACTTGACATACATATAAAATTTTTTACTATCCATCCAACAATTGTCCCACAATAGCTTCTATTCACAGTTTTATTTGTTCTTTTCTTTATCATGCAATCAAAAAGGAGTTGATGCATATAAAAACAAGAAAGATAACGACATCAGGTAGGAAACCGTGGATTTACTGATATGATCCCCTTGTTTAAAGTAATAAAAACTTTGGAAGCGAAACCCATTTAAACTCTTCTACGTAAAACTGTATCCGGGAACCGAGAACATTATGGATTCTTTATCCATGAATGAAAAGAAACAAACTCAACAATATACAAGAAGCTATAAAACAGATTTGCATCTGGAACTAACTGCGATGATGTATAAATCAGAACGAGACTAAGACAAACGAGTAACATATTCATGTACACTGTGTTCAACCCTCAACATCGTTTCAATTAAACAACAAAGTTACAGTTGATAGAAATAGAACACGAGACGGAGCCACGAGACAGATGAAAGGAAGGGGAAGAAGACAATAATTAAGAAGCATCTGAGGAAATGAACAACGATTGAAAGTCTCGAATCACCTTGATCAAAAGCTCTTTTCTCTTTACTCACCCACACAATCTCTTTTGCTTTCTTATCTTATGTTTCCCACCTCGTTAGTCTGGCTACTCACAATGCAGAAAATTTACTATGAATCTCTACTCGTGTTTTTTTTTCTCTCTTTCATAATACTGCACGGTATTCTCCAATCAGTCATTGCTTGCTGTCTTTTGTTGAATAAGCAACATCTCATTTTGTTGCGTGAGTTTCTATCCTTGTAACGTGACCAATTTCTATTTCAATCTATTTCACTAAGTTAAATGAGATTCTCCGTGACTTTAAATCCAAATGTTTTATGCTCAATTGAATATCTGGACCAAATACAGACGCAGAGAGAAGAGGAGAAGAAGCTGAGAGAGAAAGTGAAAAGAGCAAGAAAAACAGAAAAGGAATGGGAAAAGTGAAGCAGAACTGAAAACCTGAACCATTTGTCGTCCCATGCGACTCTTCTGGTATTTGTAAAAGTTCACAAAATACATCCATGAATTCACTTCTCTTCTTCCATTGAGAAGGATGAAATTGAATTTTACTGAGGTGAAAATTCACAAATATCGTCCACATTTTTCGCTTTACCAGTGTAAGTCATGAATTATTTTTCAGGTGATTGGAGTGATTCTATTCTAGCCTCCATTATGCACACATTCCTTTGCACAGTAACTATAGTATGTCTTTTGTATTTAAAGCTGGGAATTTTATTTGGAATCATCTGTTTAATGTTTGGAACTTCGAAAATAGAAGATTGCTCGAGATTAAAACAGTATGTGAGAGATATATTGTTGCATGTGGAGTAGATCTAAAAAAGATTTGGTGCCAGTTCTGTTTCGTGTTTGCAGATCGGATTACAAGAGACAAAAGTGGATAGAATTTTTGAGCGATGCAAACCTCAATTGAGACATTACCTTTTATTGTGCTATCAATGTTACAGAGATACGTGGAATTTACATGCATGAATACATCCTTCGATTGCTTTATCTTTCACCAACAAATTGAACACAAGACCATGTGATTCTCATGAAATCATAGATTCGTTTGTGCGGAATATACTTCGCCCACACATTTCACAACATTAATGTTTCTGTGTCGTCACAAGACACACAGGATTGTCAGAAATTTAGTCTGATAGAATCATCACTAATATGGGCAGCTACAAGTTAATGATTTCCAGAAAATTTGACGTGAATTTGGTGCACGTAGATGAAACGTCCACAAACGGGATTGGATGATTCGATAGAAATCGTCGAACAAACAATTGAGGATTTTCTCCTTCATCACAATAACGAAAATGTATCCATCAAGATTTCATTTCTCTCTGCTCAGTCAAAGTATGTAGAGAACCATTTGGATTAATGTAAGAGATCAAGAGATTGAATCTTGGAACACGGAAAATCACTTGACTTTCAGCACCAATGTCGGTCAATGTCAATTATTTATTTTCATATATACTCATTCATCTACATTCCCTGACAAGGGACTCTGTGAGAAAAGGTATAGAATTGAATGTTTGTGAATCACAATCGTGATGAAAACAACATCATTCTCATTCTTTCTTTCTTTCTTTCTCCTCACAACTTGAACATTTCTGATGTTTGATCTTGAAATTAATGATCCCTCGGAAATGTTTGTTTCTGAATGAAACCAGAATAACATTCCACACAAAAGAAGCGTATACGAATACCGAAAAAAAAATCAAAATTATCGATTGGAATTGAAAAGGATTCCACGCAGACTGAACATACGATTCTTCCATGAATAGAGTTACTATTTCCCACAATTTATCCCGTTTTTTATCATTAATACACTTTTGCTCTGGAGAATTTGAATGGAAATAGAATTATTACAAATTTGTTAAAGTCAACAACAGAAAAGAATCAAAAATATTCCTATGTAGTTCAACTTTATTCATTATTCATATTGTTAAAATTCACCCTAGCATCAATTTATATGGTTATACTAATAAAAGATGTTGAGTTTGAATTCCGTGTGATGAAAAAATGTAAACGTTATAACTATGGTATTTGCATGAGAATGAAAATGGCGTGAATCCATCAATTTTTTCCGAAGCCCATCCCCCTCATGAAATACAAGAATAGAATATTCTTCCCAGCTTTCATGCAGATATGATTCTATATATTCCTGATATTTAAACTCTTGCACGACTGCAAACCTTCACTTCCGCTCACTGAAATCAGAATATCTCATCGGAGATGTCATGAATGATCGAGCAGAGCGATACATTCACAACCTTCGAACAAATTTTTCTTTCTCATGAATTGTTAGTGTTAGTATCACATCTCAAGAGTAGATCACACAAATTTCATGAAATGATTCGACGAATGTCTCGAGTGACAACTCATCAACATGACCCTTTTCTACCTCGCGTACTTAGAAACTCAATTTATAAACGTGTTTATCTCAAAACTATCTTTTTCAAACTGACGGGCATAACTCAAAAAATTATTGAACGATTGAACTGGAATTTAACATATATATTCTCTATGAATTCATTTCTGATATGAGACTTGAGTTTTAAAAGAATCTCTTGGAGAAATAATTTTTCGAGAGCAAAAACAATAAGCAAACGTGGTCGAAAAGTTCGTTACATTCAAAAAGTATCACAATTCGCGCATTTTTTCCTCGTCAAGATTCTCGGAGTTCATCGACGAATCATAACCTTTCTGATCATCAAGAAACTTTTGTTATGTTTTCAAGATCAATAGGACAAGCACCAGTATGCTTGCCAAGTTGACAATTCCGACGTGGTCTTTCCGGAAGAGTCAGCCATGAGTACACTATTTTTGACGCTAGAAGAGAAAGAAGTGTTTTTATTATAGTTAAAACTATAAATGAGATATGTTCTCTGATTCAGAAACGTTAATGGAGTATTTCATTGAAAAACAAATTAAAGAAAATCGGTCATCACAATGTATTTTCCCTCTTCAGTTGAAAACCCATCAGTATAATCTCTGAAAATTTTTCGATTCAACTGATGAAGTTTAGAGTATGTATTTCCTCTGGAATATCTCACAAAATGAAAATGTTGCAATGTCCATTTATCCACCAATGATTATCACCGACGTTTATTTCCAATATCGCTGACAACATAATACCTAACAGGCGGCACTCTATCGTTGCAATATCACCCCAGACATTCATCCCACATCTCTGGTATCCTTCTAATGCAAAGAAAAATCAATACTAGTCACTAATGCATGAAGAGCCAAAACCTATGTGCCATTTCACCTGACACTCAAAATTTTCAGTTCTACAACTGATTGCCAAAGAAACTTCAATCTCCACAAATTCACGCTGAGTTTATCTATATGCATTCGTTATATGTGAATACTTTTTTCCACCCTGTACAGTCTGCGGAAGATTTATACTGTTGACATGAATTCTCTAAATGCCGAGAAGTGAAGAGTTATTAACTTTGACACAACTCAATTGTTACATTTTGTCGACAAAGCTCAGTGAGAGAAGTGAATTGATCCAATTCATCGTCAAAGTTATGTACAAAATCTTGGTCACATTTCTATTCATTCATGCTTTTAATCCCTACTTCCACTACTAAAAAGAATCCTATCCATGAATTGCAGAGAAATAAGGAAACCCCATCTAATTCAGTTATCTCCACCATGTTCTACATCGTATAAATGATGATTGATGAGTGTTTTTCAGCAAAATTCATTTAGTAATTCCCATAACTCTTGTTAATTGAACCAATTCGTTTCCGATTCAGTATGGAAGACTAACATCCTCATTGAATCACTCATTTATGTTTGGCTTTGATGTGATAAGAGAAAACTATCTCCATTTTCACCTTTAGCAAAGCATCAAGCTATTGTCACTTTGAATGTATATGTTGAAGACAAGCAAAACAGGGGATGAAAGCAAACAAGGATCAGAAATGAGAATGAAAAAAAGACAAAGAAATGTGTTCCTCTGTGATATACTAATGTCCCCGAGTGTACGGATCAATTTTCTACTGCACCGACGTATCAATGCTCGAACAAAGTTTGTTATATATGTCGTTCAATGATATCGATACTTTATTAATATTTTCTTTGTGGTAAACATGAAAACTCGGTCTCCTCAGCCCCAACATTGAAATCAATACATACAATTTCAATTTACTCGGAATATACGATCCTCTACTCGAATTCAGAAATGGATTTATTATTGTCTAACATGACCAGCAACTGAAACATCAGATCCGAAAAAAAAGTTGTTTCTGCACAAGCATATTATACCAAAATTAATAATTACGTATCGTGTTGCCTGTAATATCATATAACGACGTCAGTGACTAGCTTCTAAATGCTGTCAAATTGTTAATGAACTCATTAACGCAGTAAGGTTATCAACAGCGAAATCCGCAGTATAGCAGGAGTTTGCAACAATGTACTTTCCCTTTGTATTCAGGTCCTTACTGAAAGTGAAGCTAATAAACGAAGTGTTTGCACCAGCCGTGTGGCGTCACTACTCTTCAGTCTGGCGGATAAACTGCGTTCGACGTACGAACACAGTATTGTCTCTTTGAACGTATTTATGTCAGCCAGTCTGATATTCATTCGTTATATTTTCCCATCCATGAAAACACCAATCTCTGGTGATATCCGTCTTCAATTTTTCAGATATTTCGATGGTCGTGAGAGAAAAATATTATCGTAATATTCATCAGTGAACTTTTTCACAAACTTTTGTTTTCGGTTGATATTCATATCGACATATTTATCAAAGTACTATTCCAGTAATATGAAAAGAACATAAAAAGTTGTATCGGTATCCAGACTTTGCAACAATGCCTACATAAACTTTGACAATTCCAAAAATGTGAAAGACAATATTCCATTATTGAAATAATAAATTTTCGCGATTGCATGAATACCTTGTTTGGAACAATGAGAACTCGCACATTTATGTAAAAAAACAAACGTGACATTGAAATTCTACCCATGGCGAAACAAAAGAAAAAACCTCGAACAACCCACTAATACGAAAATACATACCGAAAAGTAATGCATTACTCATACATACTATATCTCTCGAATATGCCTCACACTCACTGCATGAATTCCACACATAAAATCTCATAAATCACCTGATTTCACGTATTTGAACCTTCACTCGAGTTATGTTCATAACATTCAACCCCTTTATTTATGTGTAATTTCAGTGTATCCCAGCACTTTCGGAAATGAAACTGCAGTCAAACGAAAATTCAAATGAAAATACATAATTCCACACGCATCCAGCTTAAATATTAATCAAGATATATTACACGAACACACATACAGCACAACCAGACGAGCGAATATCTAGACTTTGACAGTTGTGTATTAATGTAATTTAATAACGCACTCCTCATTAACTGCTCCTCTTCAATTTCATTTCATCTAAACATTTCTCCACTCGTCATAAAGATGAAAACGCATAACTATAAACAGCAGTTGCATCATTACTTGTATACAAATATATTATTATTAGTATTGAGAAGCGAGGAATTTAGATTGATGATTTTAATAACGTCTCATACTTAACGCACTGACGATTGGACAATTGGAACGAAATTCGTATAACATAATGAAAACATCAATTACTGCGAATAAAGTAGTGATCTTAAACATAAAAAGAATTTTTCATTCACACGGAATTCTGGTAAAATTATTTTCCACATCTTTTTCTGTTTATAAATTTTTTGACAAACACCTAGAACGCCATCAAGTTTAGATTCCTTTAATGATGAGGATGATACAAACCAAACATATTCCACTCATTAATAATGTTGAGTCTCTCGAGTGTCTCAGCAAATGAACTAATTAATTGTAAATTCTGACTGCAACTAATCAATCTTCAATGAATGTCGAGGTATTTATACAACATTCACAAAATAACAATTAATAGAAAATAAAGATCTATCATTATACAAGGCATTTTTTCCAAGGTATCCGTATTCATGAAATATAAACATTTAGCGGTAAGAGCCCAACAATGACGCCATGAAAATTATTTTTCCAACTGATTCTCTTTTTCTCCTGACTAATTTTAGTTCTCGCAATCCGAACTTTCTAGTAATTAATCAAATAAATCACAATGAATAGTCATTAGAAGAGGACTGGAATTCATCAATGATTAATCACTTAACAAAATTAATTAATGAAACATGAAAACTGTAGCAATGGAGAAAAATATACAATTCTTTTTTTTTATTGTGTATGAGAAGTTCCGGGCACCCGATATCCAATATAAAAATGCTTGCGCAACCTCTATATTTCCTCGCCATTCGCACAGTGTCGACATTGATATCCAATATTCCCTTGGTCCACAACCCCGTGTTTACTCTCGATACTTCCCTTCATGCTGCGCCCCTTATTCACAATCCCCCTCAGACCTTGCGATGGTTTATTCTGTCGCTAACACAAAATGAACTTTTGACTCGTCTGCACTGAATGCACCGAATTCTATATTGATCCAATATATGCATATTTTAAATTTCATTCGTGTTCTTTCTATCGCCCCAACACCAACCCTCATTCCGCTCATACATTGTCAGCACTCGACATGAAGATCCTATGATCAAATTTCGTAATTACATTCTCATGATACAGGATAGTAGACACACGTTTTCTACCAATGACTTTCTACCACATTCAGTAAAAATTGATCACATTTTTATATTGATTTCAGTTTGATGAATGGAAAAAGAAACGATGATGATGGCGATGATGATGATGATGATGATGATGATGATGATGGTGATGATGATGATGATGATGATGACGATTATAATAATGGTAATGGAATAATAATAATAATAACATGAAGAAACATAATACAAAAAAGAATAAGGCAAGAGATCCATAGAGGTAAAGATAATCATGTGAGAAAAATGGCTCCCATAAGTACACACAATATAGCGGACAAAAAGGTGTTTGTTTATTATTGAAAATGTGTGACTATATAAAATCAAAATTAAATCGTATATAGAAACATTATCGATTGCATGATGATTATTCAAAATACCACATGCCATTAATTTTGCCTGCGTTGTTAATTAGCAACGTAGAAGATTTGCCATTCCTTTTAATTTTAGTTGTATTTTCTATTTTTGTTCGTCCTTCTAATTTTATATTTCACTTTGGTTTATTCGATTGAACATCTAAATATTTCGTTTGATCATGTCGAAAAATTTTGTTGGACGCTTCTTCGAGTCAAATTGATAATATAAGTGTATTGTTGTTAATTTTGATGATATTGTGTTTGTTGGCTTATTTGTTATTATTTTCATTTCTCTGCTTTTGGGTTCGCGATGTGTCACCCATTCAATTAATTAAAATGAATGAAACGACGATTAAATAACGTCAATGAAAACCACACTCGATTACAGATTTATGCATGTCTAATCAATTATGTTGTGTATATGATGAGTATACTCAATTCCTTTTTTCTTTTCTTCTTTTTTTTTTTTTTTGGTTTCTAATTGCAGAACCACAAAAGATAATTTTCCATATTGTTGAATCCATTACGAATTGATGAGAGGTTATATTTTTTCGAAATTTCATAAATAATGTCTTCTGTGCTTATCAATGAATCATACAAAACATCATTTCTTTTTTCTGATCGGTACTGCAATTCATATTTTTTACTTAAGTACACGCACGATTACGCCATTATCAACTGATATCAGATGAATTGTTAACACTTAATCAAATCAATATATTATCCTTGTTATATGATTGTAATTATGTTGAAGATGAAACAGAAAATAAAACAGAAATAAGAATATTTGATCGAATCATTGGTAAACAGAGAGAGACGATTAATTGGTGGTTACGGACAACATAAGATTGATTTGACGATGACATAAAAGCTCATGAATAAGGATATAAATTCAATTGCTTCAATTATATGTCTTAGGAATAAATGTTGCTAATTACTAGACGCTCGTCAAGCTTATCACTTTAACAAGTGTAAAATACATAATATTGTACCGATAATAATTATTTTTTGTTGTTTTTTCAATTGGTAAGGGACTATTATTATTGAATGACCCTTGCGACATTTAGAGCTTTTGTTGGATTCGTCTCATTATGTTTCTTTACATCCAGAAAGCGCAATGCAAATCAAATTGCACTAAAGCAGCAATATCTTATTAGTGTATTCTTGTACAATTGTCATAAATTTTGTTCATTAGTAAAATGGTTTTTTTCTTGCCCATTATTTGTTATCAGTTGTATATTGTGGTTTTGATGTAAGCTCATTCTGTTCAGATAATTCGACGTCAAACCCGAAAATATTTTTCTGTTGTAATTATGTCATTGCATAAAAGACAGTTATCCGGAATACACTTTTTATTCGACTGCAATTCAATTATTTTTTTTTTGTTTTTTTTTGTCGTGGCACCGCTAATATCACAATTTAATTTTGAACTCCCTTTTTGTCTTTTTTTTTCCACCTTTTTTTTGTAACAAATGAATATACTTTTTGCCCCACTACTGCACCAAATCGTATCTTTTTTTTCCTTAGTCCAAAAGTTAACTCGAAATCTACAATCTTCTTTTTCCCCAAAATTCATCACGTGAAATTCGCGTCATTCCACAATTTTTTTTTTCTTTTTTCAGCCGTTCAAATTGACTGTCTGGTTCAACTCGCCAATTATCTGGTCAGAAATTATGCCCCGGCTGTTGATTATATTACTTGCAACAATTCACGTTGCAAAATTCGAGTAAAAATGCATATACAATTACGTGGTGATGATACATTAACACAATCTAATTTTTTTTTTCATCAAACTCACATCGTACACAATTCAGTCATTCTGGATTATTCATAATCTTACATATCTAAATAGTACATTTGAGTATGAGTCAAATCGATATTACTCTTTTCCTTTTACTGACGCTCCGAGAATTTAATCTTATTTGAATAATTTATTCATATTCACATTAAATTCTTCTCGCTATGCCATGATGGTTGAATAAATATGAGTTATTCCACTTATAATCTTTCATTTTGTTTTGGAAATACTTAATCATATTGTGACTAACTTCGAAGCAAAAATGAGTGGGATTTCATTCAACTTTTTTTGAATTTTTTTTTGAATTTTTCTTTTTTTTTTCTTTTTGACTTAAACTAATGTTTTTCAGCTATTTACAAACCAAATATTTCTATTCGGCCACATGACATCTCGGTCTAGTTTCACAATAGCTAAAATGGCTAAAAATTTGCATGAAGCTATGAAAACTTATACGTATCATTTGAGAATGGGAAACGGAACAATGGAGAAAAAATGAAAGAAAATTGTTGGTGATACAAGTTTGTTTTGTTGTTCATCTGACCCCCCCAATTGCTATATACGCTCAAATATCAAATGGAAAAATAAGAGCTAAGCTTAAATTTATGTTCGTTTTTATATTTCTTCATCCGGACAGAGCACAACATATATAATTATTTGTTCCCGTTAAATACTGGTGAGATATGGAATCAAATACACAAGAAAAATACTTAATTTTATCACCGTTCCAAAGCACAAATGCTCCCCAAAAATGACTAGAAAATCCAAAAGAAAAATTCGCAAATAAAATTAACCCTAAAACGAAAAAAATAATATAGCCCAAAATTTTCTCAGCTATTCCTTCGTAGAATAAACATGGAAATCATCTCTATCGCTGCTGTCCGAATAAACTTACAAAAAAAAAGATTAAACACATGTGAGAACGTTTATTTTTTTCGTTATTCGTTTTTCATGCTCAAGTTTTTTTTTCCTCCCATCATCACTAATCAGTTAATGTAACTTTTTCGTTCAGTTATTGAGAGCACGCGAATACGAGACTAACTCCTAATGCGAGAATACAAATGCATAAAAATTTACATATATACAACACATAATGAAAAAAATACCATATTAATCCATACATATCATAGTCCGAGTATATTGCGGGGCAATTTTTGCTTCTGAATGAAGCGAAAAATATTCCAAAGAAATATTAGCGATGCTTTCTATCTAATCATAAAAATTTCATGAGCAATTCTGTCTGGCTCATGATTAAAAGGAATTAACTGCAACAACAAATAAGAATGTTTAACTGCGTAGAAAAATAATGACAGTCTTCGTCTCGGGGTTCGAAAAAAAAAGGATAATTCAAAATTCTCTCGAACGTATGAAGCGGAATTCGAAAAATCCATAACATAATTACGAAGAAGGAGTCGTTCATCTAATTTTACAAAATTCGGGACTTTATTAGAATAAAATAAAAAATATTCTATTTAACTTGCATGAAAAAGATAAAAAAAAACCTAAATTTCTAACATATTGCGCGTAATTGACTGAATCATTTTGCCTTCTTCCTATTTTTCATTTTTCCCTGTAAGCTCACTCTTCAACTCCCCGAACTAACAGTATTTTCGTGTTGTTATTTTGAATGTATTTTTTGTTTTATCTTTCTGAATAGTGTAAAGGAGATGTAGTTGATGTGTTGAGGATAGAGAGAGTGAGAGAGAAAAAAGTGCCACAATAACAAGCAAAAGTTATGTGAAATTGTAAAATTGATGATATAACTAGGTAACCGGTTTGCGTTTAATGCCCAGCGAAGTTCAGCCTGTCATAATTAAATGATCGTTTTACTAGCATAAATGCGAGACATTTTGTAACGTATCGCTTCTGATATAATTATTAAGTTGTATGGATCTCGGGCGATAGGATCGAGTGGTTCAAACTTTGTACGTTGTTAACGTAATATACTTGGCTATTGTTGTTGTATTTCATCCTATTTCATCATAAAAGCTCTGCTTATGTAATAATAATTATATCTTTTATTTCATATACTGTAAATAATCGATGCATATATTCTGTGAAAAAATATTGATCACTTTGATGATCGCTAGGCTTGGCCAGCGATAATACGGCTCAATAAAAAATTGTATAGGCCATTTCAGTCATTCATTTAGTTAAAAATCTATTTGCATATATTGAAGAACAGTTTGTGTCTGTTGATGCTGCAGTAATATATATTTTCTTGAATTGAGTACGATCCAGCCGCCCGAGACTTGGTGCATGAAACACTGCTTGGCAAATGTATAACAATATTATAATATGATATGCAACATTTATAATCTAATCTTATTTCGGTATTCTAATTGTCACTTTTTTGCTGGGCATCCCGTGTTTTTTTCTTTCTTTCCTTTATGCTTATTTTTCATTTTCTATTTCAATATTGTAAATCAAATTAACTGTATTTTTCGACGGTATGTGCATCGTGTTCAAATCTGCAATTTTCATATGTTCATTGAAAAACAGAGAATAGAAAAAAAAATTTGAAAAAAAAAACAACTGCAATGCAATATCGCTGCTTACCAATGTAATAACAGATAACATAAATGAAAAATTGAATGTATATATAATAATGGGCATTGCTCTTCAGTTGATTGATATTGGTAAAAAATGATCGATAATACGAAAACACAACAGGTTTGCGTAAAAAGTATGTGCGAAACTCTGTTTTCGTTTGTCCGGTACTATTTCATCAAAATATTATTGTATGTAAATATATTTCGTAGCTTGTTATCTGTCTTTTTTTTTTAGTTTTTCTGCTTTTTCTTTTCTAACTTGATTGTATGTGAGGTAAGGAGCCTGTTTATTCTGATTGGCACGACTTCGAGATTCACGAATAATTAATGAAAATTCATTGACACCCATTTTTCTCATTGTGTAAAAGGAAATCTATGAATTTTCATAATTAATTTAACGCTTCACTCAAATGCCGTACTTTTTACGGAATCTATTGTCATCTGTAAAATATATATTCATAATATAAAAAATCCTGAGTTGTACTGTGTGGTACTATGGCTATGGAATTGTACGGTGCGAGTCTGAGCTGATGAATCCAATTGTTAGTGCCGTAATTAGAAGAATATAAATTATTGATGGTATTATTGCACGTCTATCTTGAGAAGACAAGTGTGAAATAGTAAAAGAGTATTTGAATTGTTTCAATCGATGAAATCATGGTTGAGAGATAGGTTGTTTGATAAAAAATGGAAAAAATCGGCACAGACTCACAGCCGTCTTAATATATACTGTTCAATATGCTGCACTGATTGCAATCACGGCTTTTCGATCAATAACTGTTCAATTATAAATATCATTATTCTGTTGAGCTGTCGATTGGCTGCATGTATCAATTAATGTGCACTCGGTGAAAAATATATTCATTCACTGTTTTTTTTTTTTTTGCTTTCTTGTTCACTCTTTTTTTCACATCTTTGTGTTCTCATCTATGCTTTCCTGTCACAGTTTGTTACTCTTTTTTTTCTTCCTATCAGCACATCGCGCTTGCATTGATCATAAAGTAAATATAATTCTCTGTAAGAATATAATATTGGTGTAAATATCTGTAGTCTGTGTAACACTGTATAGCATCAAATGAAACAACAAGTTTTTTATCTTTCCCTGCGCATTATCATTATTATTATTAGTTTTCATTTTCTTTTCTTTTCCTATTTTTTGTTGAGTTTACCTGGCTACGGGAATTATTATCAGTACGAGGTGGGATGGCTGCTCCACCTACGGCTTTATATTTAGTCGCTCCTCTTCTTCTTCATCATATTCACTCCTCTCATTTCTTTCTTTTTATTTTTCTGAACTCGTCCCATCAGACAAATTCACCACGGGTCACAAACTATTTTTTTGTTTTATTTTATCCGAAAAATGTGCCTATGTACAATCTGCACTTTAGATTAAAGATGTTTACCAAATTTTGGCAATGCCTGCACACAACAGTATTCATTTATTTCAATCCTCTTTCAAGCGCTACTATTCTATCATTTATTCTTCACTCGCAGAGCCCATCCCCCCCCCCCCCCCCCCCCCCCCCCCCCCCCCCCCCGCTCTTTTCCAAATCTCAATCACTTCCAACTGCATTATTTTTCCGTTTTTCCTCTTTCTTTGTTTTAATACACAATATCAGCCTTATCTTGCAGTTGTATCACTACCCTAAAATAATGAATCAACGTATACTTATAATACGTTTCTTAATCAATCACAAATTCACTAAATGAAATAACGAAAATAACTAATCGCCTCTATATCACTAATTCTATATATCACAAATCATATTCTAGGCGACTCGTAGATGAGGGGATAAATGTACATGTGTGAAAGAATGTGAATGAAATTACGCTGGTTGGTAAAATAGATATTACCTTGGTCACTGATTGTGCATAATACACAAAAAATATAAAAACAAAATAATATTTAAATAAACTAACGGTGATTAGGATCGATTCTTTTTGTCTTCGTGTGTCCCACGAATAGTTCAATACGATGCATTGTATTGAAGTAAACCACCGGCGAAATTTTTCGATTCACCAATTTGTACGACCTCAACTGGATAAGCACTGTCCCCAACGTGAGCATGATAGGCCCTAAGCTTTCCTTCAGTGGCACCATCATCACTCACACCGTCTTCAGGGCTACCAATATCATCATGTTGCTGTTGCTGTTGTTGTTGTTGTTGTTGTTGCTGCTGCTGTTGTTGTTGTTGATGTTGTTGTTGTTGTTGTGGTAGTAGTGATAGTGGTGGGGGCGGTGGAGGTGGTGGTGGTGATAGTGGCGGTGGTAGAGATAGTGGCTGTTGAGACGGTTGTTGATGTTGCTGGAGCTGATGGTCTTGTTGTTGAAGGTGATGCTCTTGTTGTTGAGGTTGTAATAACTGTTGTTGTTGTTGCTGCGATAATGTAGGTTGAGGAGTAATTTGATTGTTCTCAATTTGTTTCGGATTTTGCTGACCACATTGCGGAGACAGAGAATTTTCAACGCCATTTTGGATCTGGACATGCCCTTGTTGTTGTTGCTGTTGTTGTTGTTGTGGTAGTGACGCTCCTTGTCCTTGAATTTGAACTTTCAGTTGGTGCTGATAAATCTCTTCTTGAAGTTGACGATCTGATGGATTGACATCATGGAAGCTGACCAGATGACGCTTAAGGTACAGCTTGGTCTTGAAGGACTTGCTACATATAGGGCATGTGACACTCTGAGGGTTGTGGATGAGGCGCATGTGCTGCCGCAGGTTGGACAAGTTACTGTACATGCGGTTGCACACAAGACAGGGACGTGGGTCCAGCGAGTGCAGTTTTCGCAGGTCAGCTGCAACACACACACAACTTGCTCTAACCGAGTAGCAGCCCACAGCATAGCAAACGTTACCACACCAAATAGCCACCACGCGATTCTTTTAATTATACTTTTTTTTTTCCTCATCTCTTTACTCTTTCTAGTTTATCATCCAATTCTTCAATTCAATTACAAAAATTTAGATGGCTTCATTCAACTTTTGTTTTTTTTTTCAACCAACCCACCACAGGACAGCAACAACCAGCGAGACAAAAACCCTATTAGCACTTCTATTCTCCATTTTTGTTAACATTTATACATATATATATACATATATAAATATATATAGCATATATATGTATATACATTTATGTATGTATCTATACTTATATATTCTTGCTGCCTGGACGGTACATATTTGCATTGTGGTCATGTTAATAGCAATTGATTGAATTTTTATCCAATTCGTTTCGTCATTATACTGAGAGTCGTGATTAATAAATTCATAACCAATAGCAAAACAATCAAATATCAAGAATTTCAAGAGCTGACTGCTCGCTCTGACCCATATATAGAATGATAGTACAAATGAAATCAATCTTCCTCGTCTTTTTTTTCAATTCCGTCTTTTTCCTCAAGTATCCTGTTGCGGATATATTTTCTTTCTTTTGTTAGTAGACAAATGAAAAGCAAATGATTAAATTCCCAATGATTCACTCACAGAAAATGATAGGACTCTCTATTGTTATTGGACATGATTCGCAGTATTTTCAACCGATATGATGACTAAAACGAAAAGATACATCGCATGAAGTGAAAACGAAAAACAAACAGAGAATTTTGATAAGCGAACATAGGAATGTAGATGATTTGAAAAAAAAAAAAGAGGGGTGGAAGAAGCATTTTGTTTTCGACTTAGGGAAACGGAGATTAACTGCAATAGGATAATGAACTATTTACATGTACAACGTTAAGGGGTTGAGCAGTTAATATTCATGATAATAACATCCATGTTTTTCAGCATTAAGCAACGTGAGTGTAAAAAAAACGATCGGTCAACCGATATATAAAGAACAAATTACATAAATGAACAGAAAAATGTAAGCTTTCATCCAATGCAGCTGATTGACTGCCAAACTGCACTCTGTGGACATTTTATTTTTCTGTAGTCATTGATTCATCTATTCTTACAGGGAATTCTTGCAGTTGCCCGGTGAGAGTCGAATCGTATCTCCTACCACCTACCACAAGACCTACCGAGCTACACACGAGCTTACCATTTCAAACCATAATCTCAGAGTTACTTTTTTGTTTTTTGTTCTCGCGAACTCTCCCGCTCCGTCATTCTCGATCTCCTCCTCTTTTTCTCTGACACGCACACGCACACGCATACACACATACATACATACATACATACATACATACATACATTCATACATACACATTACCTCTCACGTATCTCTCTCTCACACTGTTCTCACATGATTCTCTTTTTTTTCTTTACTTGATTATCAATTTATTGAATTTATTTTCTTACAAATGTGATGTAATGGCTAGGTTGTTGCTGTTTGTAATGGTGCTCGCACTACTCATAATATGATATGTTTTGTTACTCACCTTGCTCCTGATTTTGTTCAGCATTACCGTGGGATGGTCCTGGTATTCCGCCCTCAATTCCACCACCTAAAATAATTCATGTGTATCCATTATCGAAGGTTGGTAATGCAATTTATCCATTCAAATTCGATTTTATGATAACAAAATGGCAACTAACAGTCACCTTGATAAGCTGGTGGATAGGTTGGTAAGACTTCCATGCCACCGTCCAAGCTAAGAAAGCCCCCGGGTATGGCGTTAACTTCCTGCTTTGGCGAATAATCTTCGTCACTTCCATACTCAGGCAATTCCACCTTCGGCTGAAAAATTACCATTGCGTATTATATTGTGTATGGATAATTTAAATGATAACATATCATAATTGTTCAATCGTAATCTGTTCGTCTAAACTACCTCAACAACATCTAGATCTTTATAACAGTCGAGCTGGACCTGTGGCTCAATGAGTGGACGTGTGCGAGGTGTTGATACTGCACACGGTGTAACAGCGGGTATTGGACTAGAGTTTTTCGGCGAATCACTTTTTTTACACAGCCTTTTCAGTGGTGGTGGACTTGAAGCCGGTGGGCTCCTACTACGCTCGTCATCGAAACTAGGCGTTATCAAATCACGACCATTCGATGCGTGACTGTTATTGATTTTCGAACTCTATAAGAGATGAATGATTCCATCGAAACACAAATCCATTAATTGCAGTCATAATATTTCATATAAAAATGACTATCTTACTATACTCTCGTAATGCAAGTACAAGTATAGTTATTTCTACCTTTTCGTTGTTATACTGATTATTTTGCGAATCAGTGAGTCCGCGTATTTGTAACGACTCAGCTGTACGTAAGAATGTTGGTAACTCAGCTTGCGAAATATTGACTTCACCAGCATACATAAATTCTAGGAGTGACTGCAGATGTTCGAACTCCACATCTCTCATGAAAATTATTGGATGTTTACATGGATTAGTCTGCAAATAATAATGTGAAATAATTAAATTTCAATAATATCCAACAACAGAAATGAATGGTCGTAATACAGAAGATGAACATTCAAAGAAAAAAAAATCAGAACATGTACAAGTGGTAAAAACATGTATGATGCAATGGTGTATTGATATGTATATATGTACATTCATAAGTATATATATATATGTTTGAATGCGTGTGAGCATATTGCAAGTTATTACTTAAATGTAAACTGGATTTGTCTATAAAAAGCATATACCGCTTGCTCAGCCAGAGTGGAGATTACATAACTAGCATGGCTATGGTGGCTGTTTTATAAGCTCAACAAATAAAGGAAAAAAATCTACCCACAGAGAATATACTTTATAACCGTCACACACACACTCGTACTCTCTCATGTGTATGCATGTACGTATGTATATATATGTATATATGTAGGTGTGCATATATATCACTAATCTGTTTGCGTATCCATTCGCCATTTGTCCAGAAAAAGTAGTAAAATTGAACTTCATGTTATTAACAATTAAAACCGATGAGTTGATGAACACCAATTGAATGAGAAAAAAAAAATATATATAGATCGAAATGAAAAATAGAAAAATGCTTCGCTCATTCTCATTCATATTGGATACACATCAGGGCCGTGAAGCTTAGACACATGCGAATTCAAATGTTATTGCTGATCGATTACGATTATTGCGAATAACATATAAAAGATTGGGCCTCATATACCTATCGAAGGTTGTCAAGTAGTTTGTGATCGACAAACACTAAGCTTTAGTTGAGTACTTTTGGAATTATTCATCTCGAGGTCAAGAGGTACTACACATTATGTGTTACGTGCATATAACCATTGCTTGTGTATCGTGTGGCAAAAAAGAGTGAGAGAGAAGATGAGTGTGTGATATAGAATGAGACATGAGAATTGTAGAAGAGGGAGGAGAAATATGGTGGGTGGGTGGTTTGGATGACGAGGATGAAGAGGATGAGGAGAATGAGGGGTGATTCACAGGGGGAGTAAAACATAATGGTGAGAGGGAGAGAGAGATAGAGAGAAAGAGAGAGATAGATAGATAGATGGAGAGAGAGAGAGAGGAAAAGACAGAAGGGGGTGATCTAAAGATGGTGGAACTTCTAACCTTGAATAACTCCTTGAAATACGGGCTACAGGCCGAAAGCACGACCTTGTGCGCCTGGAGACGTCTCCCATCGCAGGCAAATGTAACGTCCACAAAATCCTCATCATCACGCAGAGCCTCAAATTGGCTTGTAATATTTGCTTGAAAGTTGTTCCACCGCAAGCAGAACTGCTGCTGGCTATCCGTCATTTCTTTTTTAAACGCCTACACAAAACCCACCGGCTCTCGGTAGTCGTCGTCGTTGTCGTCGTTGTCGTCTTCGTCGTCGTCGTCGTCGTCGTCGTCGTCGTTGTTGCTTGATGTTCCCGATATCTTACCCACTGTAGAGGAATATGTATCTGTATATATGTATATATGAATACATATATTCTGACACCTTTTTTTGTATTGCTGTCGTGTGTCCACCTTCACACCTCTCGACGTAACCTATAATTACACATTCGTACCACCCCACTGTGTATTTCCTCCTTCCACTTTCAATTTTTATTTTCCACTTATATTAACGTAACACTATCAACTAAACTTATCTCTCTCATTACTGTAAAAATGTAAAATGTAAAAAGAGTGAATCGATGACTGAAGAGGAAACGTACGATATAAATAATGACAATCGATATTCAGACAGGCAATATGGCGGCACTAAAATTCACTAGAACTATCGTGTGACGAAATATTTTCATTGTTGGACAATTTGAAATGTCTATAGTGATGTTATATTGTACATTCAATTACATTTTCAATACCATTGTTGCATTTTTTACAGATTTTTATGCATAGTTTATGAATAATCAATGAATAAGGTTATATTTGTGATATATTATTGAAGAGAGATCTCACTGACAAATTTGAGTGGACTAAAGGAACTCGCGCGCATTCTTCAAAAGCTTTCATCACTAACATTTCCGGTTTATTGTTGCGAAACAGTGTCACAAACACAGACTGAAAAATTGGCAATTGCGAATAATCACTATGCCATATCATATGTGGATCATTTGACATGGTATACCAACTGAATGCGATAAACTCTACTCAAGACACGACAATAATCTATATATATATCAGAGGAATTGTAATGGTGGATTTAATATATCGCAAAAATTAAATAATAAAATCGGAAATATTCTAGTCATCAAAGATTCACTCGAACACATTTCAACATAATTCATGCAGAATGTGAGTAGTGTAATTTTACCTCTCAATACTTTAACAGAGAATAAAAAAAAAATTCGCTGCAGAGAGTTTTTATTACTGCATGTTCAATTTGCAAATTTCAAAGAATGGCGCCATGACATGGATATAGAATAGTCGCTCGCATGAATCATTTCGTCTACTCTCCCGGAGAAACTATACGTTACAGCAACATTGTATGGATGTTTGTGGTCCGTTTCGGATCCGTTCGAACCAACAGTGATTGCAGCTATACAAATCTGTATGCTCGCGAGAACTCAAGTCGCATCCATGCATTTTTTGTTTCGTTTCAAAGTTCGTTAATAATTTATAGTTAATGTGAAAATTTCTAAAGATTCTGCAGATTAATACGATCAGAATTACATAGACAATAGTGGTGTTGTAGTACGTTTTTTTCTCACTCTATATTCGTTTCGCGTGCTAACCACATTGCTGAATTCATAGTGAAATAGACTGTGTTGCTTTGTGATTATTCGAATGTGCCGCGAGTAAAGCACATAGAATACTATACATATACATATAGCAATAACATCAGATGAAGAGAGTAATGTAGAGCACGAGCAACAGAGAAGAATCGCAGACAAGCTCAGACAAGTGCAGGTGCTCGAAGTAAAATGGCAGTTTTGTGACGTGAATCATTGGCAACCGAATTGTCTTTGGTACCACGTTGGACCAACGGCACATAAATTAATTGAAAAATGTTGGATACCTGGCCTTTTTTCCCAGTAAGTGCCGCATACATATAAATACAAATATACTCTCATTTGAATTGAAAATTTGACCTTTTCACCCTCAACAAATGAATTTTCAAGTATATATAGATCGAGCAAATGTTTCAACTTGTTATTCACTTACTGTTGTAATGAACAGAGAAAACAATTCGAGGCTTGCTAAAAATCAATGCAACTGCATTTTTATCGCGAATCAATTGTTAGTTAACCTAATTCCTTAAGCGGGGGCAAGGCAAATTCGATCGATATTTTGTTGTTGTATTGGAATGAGAGCGAGAGTCCTCTCTGTTCGTATAATTATTCATAATCCTCGTAATGGCAATTCTTGGATCTTTGCGATTACAATTCCTCCCCTTTTTCTGTCTACATTCCAATAGCTTGCAACGAATTTTACTAAATAATGACAATCAAAGAAACAAGTACAATCATGCAGTTGCAGAAGTATTTTTTGAGCGGTCTGAGAAAATGTTCCTTGAAGTTGATAGTCATGTGTATATAAAAGTCTTTTCACATGGGAGAACGAATTATTGTAAGCGTGGTCTGTTCACATCAACAACTGCCATGACTAACGTGGCTCATGCGTCTTTTCATCATGATATTATGACCAAGTGAATATAACGAACATTGATCTTTTTCTGCTATTTGCTAATACTAATCAATACAATTATCCATAAAATATTAATTGTTTTTCACTTCCGTATATTATATTTCTTTTTTTTGGAACAATAAATTTAATGTTTGCATTCGATTTCCTTTGCAGCAAGTTCCTGGCATCTGCCATTGATGATCACTGTGCTTTCCCGAGTGGAAACCAAAACGCAAATAATCCGCAAAAGTGAGTTACTCTCTTGTCTCTTCCATTAATAATCCATAATCCGTTTTCTTTAACAACTTTTCTAGTGATTCTATTTATCAGACTCAAAGAAAAATCAATTGCGTGATAGAAACAATCGCATTATAGAAATGAAAAAATCATAACAGATACAGCAAAAATCGATTAAGGGTGGGAAATACTGAAGTTGTTACCTCAATATCAATACGAAATCATCTGAATAAAAATTTCATTCTTCTCGTCTGTGAAGATGCACATCATCACACTAAGATGTGTATGCCACGCCAACCGGACGTCACCTTGATGGATCTGGAAAAAAATGTGTCATTATCAATATTATAATTCAGGATGGAAATGAAACGAACTCTGTATAGACGACAAAAAAAACAATTAAGCTGGCAGATGAGCTGCAGCTAACACGCGATCCACCGTGCAATTTATGACTCTTATTAGAGACATTGTGACTTGTCCGCCACACATGCAAATATACAGATCTGCAAGCAGCCATTTGGGACAGTTATTCTTACACCGTATGTGTATATATATAGAGAGAGAGAGAGAGAGGGGGGGGAAAGATAAGAGTTTGAGACCAGTTGAGAAAACTGAGGAAGTCTCGCGTTCTTTCTGTTCATCGAAATATCTTCCAGATAACCAAAGCAAATATCTGTATTCTCGTTCCTCATCAGGCAACTTTTTTGTGTGTAAATTTTTGATACGTATATTATATACATACATGTACAGAGAGATACTGTGTCAATTTAATGAAAATAGCACAAGGTAATACGAAATTTTTGACGGAGGCGAAGTGGGAAAAATATCAAGAACATCTTCTCAATGCCTACGTGACTTTTTTATCAATATTGTCGAGATCAGACGAAATTTGAAGTCTTTGAATTAAAGACATCGAGTGATTTTGGAATAGTGTACACCGGTCGCGAATATCGAGTTCAAAATTAATTCTATCGTGAACGATTTCAATTTAATAATCACTTCCCAATCAATCGAATTTTTTCAGATTAATTCGATTCTCTGTCTATGTGATTATTCTGTAACATGTGCAAAGGTCAACGATTGGACAATGGAAGTCAGGTGACGTCATTTTATGTCAAGAATTCTATCAAATTAAAAATATGAACTAGTATAAACATGTATACTCTATATTGTCTGGATTTCGCGAATGGAAGAAATTTGTTCTGATGGATTCTACGCAGATGTTTCTTGTCTAATGACACCACTAAAAATAGCGTCCATTCCTCAGACCAAATTATGAGAAGTTTCATATAAGAAAACAAACCATGAACCACGAAGAAAGAAGTGAATCTGATTAATCATAAACATCTCGGATTGAATTATTCCCAAGCAACGAAAAAATGGTGGAGGAAAAATGAAAACTGCTGTATGACAAACGACGATATTGAACAAAAAAGGGAGTCCACTTTTGTTTTTACACCTTTGAAATAGATTCTATCCCAAGATTTGTTCCCGATGGGTAGTGCAAGAAAAATGCCATTTGGCATTATTTAAATAATAAATAATGCATTATTCAATAATGATAATTTTCTTGAGTCACACACGCATACACATACACAAAGAGAAGTCCATAACATGTGTTTTATATTTCCATGAGTACTGAAATCAAAGAAGAGACCACAGGAAATTGTATGTCTAGCTTGTTGGTAAACCTTTGTGTGCAATAAATAGTAATTGCGGTAAAAATTGTCCTTGGTTCCGAAGAAATAGATTCAAAAATAACCTGAAGAGTCATTTGACTGTAATGTATGTTTTGGTTTTTGTTTGGTTTTTTTCATTTTTCAACTCCTCGTGGCGGATACCACGTGCGGAGGCTGACATATGCGAGTGCACAAATATCACATTTTGTCTCTTCTAAAAACATCCGAATAAGATGAGAAGAGTTAGGAGAAAATTCAATCATCGCACACATAATGTGTACATTCGCATTTCCGAAATTTTATGCACGGTGCATCGTACTCTTTTTCTCCATACATTAAGATATCACGAGTTGAAAGAGCATACAGCATATAATAATTTTAACTCTGTCCCGCCCGACTATATTCATTCAATGCAACAATGTAATTGTCTATCAGTCCTGTATTCTGATAATTCGTTCACGTTAATGATTTAGAAATGGAACCATATCACGTGAAATTCAGTTAAGACATACCACGAGTCACATAGAAAGATTTAGATTGGAATATGAATAAACACGCCAGTGTAAAGAATATGATAATGCAGAAATTATGCAGATATGGCTGCTGTTGGAGAAAACAGCTTCAATTCAGCGCGTTTCGGCACTTTGATTTGCTGTGCATACTCGTTGGTGACACTAACCCTGGCGATAAACCTATTTTTAATACATTTTTAATAGTTTTAGATTAAAACTTCCCGAAAATGACGTGTGTTCATTAGTCTACCACTGTGATTTTGTATTTCAATGTAAATGATCGTGCGATTGTGGATTTCAGTAAATTGAACGTTTAATCGTTTGTTTTTAGGGAGAGGAGGCGATTTTACTCGTCCCCAAAGCGTTCAAGCTGGCCGAAGTGAAGGATGTGGGGCCAAAGCGGGCCGAGACAACCGCCCGGCGCACAGCCGCCTCCTTGAGACTATCGCCAACTACGAGGGCGACGCTAGAATCTTTGAAGTCGCCGCGTACTAGGACAGCGACCTCCGCTAGCACTCGCGACGTTGAAACTATTACAGGTTAGGAGTAATCAGCGTGATAAAAATTATTGAATGATTTACCTCTTAGCACATTTTCTTATATTTCCAAATTTCTCACCTATGTCCTCACGTAATTTTGTTCAGCGATAAAAGAATATTGTCGATTTATCTGATATTTCTGATATAATGCAGAATGTTAGAGAAAGAATCACAAGTTTCTGTTATTCATCACTGTGTAATAAAGCCAGTTGAACATCAGGAAAGAAACTGTATCGAGTGAGTGGAGTAGCGTGGACTTTATAGGCTTGGCCATGTGTGGTTGTGTGTTCTACCTGACAGTGTGTATATACCCTCCATGGTGTTTCTCATTGGTCCGAGCCAAATGATGATTACCTCGGCGGCCCCGGATAATGGGAATGTGCTGCGTATTCTCATCATCATAAAGTCTTGATGATGATGATGATTGTCATCATCATCATCTCAAACATTTCTAAAGCGAATTATGGGTAATCACGGTAAATATCATCCGCTGCCTCATCATCATCATCATCATCATCATCGTCATCATCATCATCATCATCATCGCTCTCATCGTTCTCATTATCATCATCATTATTATTATTATCTTCGCTTGCAGTTGAAATATTATTGAGAGGACATAGCAAAACAAAATTTCAGAGTCGATGGAAATTATGAAAAAAAAAAGAAACATCCTGGAGACAATTGGGATCGTTGAGAATCAGAAACGATTCAACTGGCGTTACTCCAACCGTCGTATCTATTTTCTACCTCCTAACTCATCAGTGCGGACCATCCACTCAATCTCCCTCTTTCTTGTTCTTTTTCTTATCTCTTTCTTCACCGCGAAAAACCCCAGGAGACTACACACAGTCGTGTAACAATCGTTGTTGAATAACTTTCATCCCATCAATTCATCAAAAAAGAGCAATGAGATAGAATGAAAAAAAATTTAAGTTTTTGAGATCAATGTGCGAAATCATAAAAATTCCAAAAGTGGTAATATTTGTGAATTGATCGATTCCAGTTTTTTGCTTCATGATGAACATTTTTTGGAAGAAGTTCAGTGCTAAAAGTTCGATATTTTTCAGAAATTTCATTTCAATCGGTCTCAAGGAATTTTAATTCAATTTGAAAGTAGTGCGAATGTGTTGAATGAGTTGGGCAATAACTGTGATTTATTATTGAACCGCGATCGTTTGTATTTCGTACAGGAGCGAAGTCAAATACGCGAAAAAATACAACTTCGCCATCATATTACGTAATTAGCGAAATTGTGCCACAACCAATTGAGAACTCTATGATGAATGTTGGAATCGTAGTTTTTCAGTTATCTTCTTTCACGAAATTAGTTGTAGATGACTTTGCAATAATAAACGGGACGCGACATATTGTTGAACGAAGTATTCATACTTATACTTGAACCAAATGAACTTATAAGTGGATATCAAGCTGAAGAACGAGAAATGTAGACGAAATGTTTGCTGGCGTAACTATTAACCCGAAAAAACCGCGGGGACCAGCAAGATTCAAGAAAATCCTCGAAAAGAAAAATGCTATTCTCAACAAGTGGATGGATGGTAAAAGAAGAGAGCAGCTTAATTACTTTTTAATTGATATGCACGAAAATAACCATGAGAATTGGGAGTTTATATATTTGGGATACACAGCAATTTTGTCTTATTCATCGTACACACGAACATTCGCTTGATTATCGACATATAATTCAAATTATCAATAGTGTGTTACGATAAGATTCATATAGATGGCGGCGCTAGAGATTGTAGAGTTTCCGCTATGTTTCTGTGGAACCTCCTACGTTTATTCAATCTACAAAAAAAATGTCCACGATGATGCGTTTTATAAATTCCACATTGCAATGCGATGACAATCTTCGCTCTGCGTCTCATACCAACTTCTCATATTTTCATTTTTCCAACATCGCTTCCATTTCTTATCGAATTCAACTACAATTCCAACTCTGAAAACCATGGAGCGCACAGTTAATAATCTTAACCGGAACTCACTGAGATTTTGCACGAATACTAAACAGTAGAAAGCCATCAAGGACGTTATCGTTTCTCAATACACGAAAAAATAGCACATGTATAACCAATGACATGAGATTATCCAATGTAGACCCTTATACGGTTACACAATTACCCCCTGATGCGGCAAGAAAAATTTTACTATTTGTTCCCATAAATGCAGAAAATTAAAGTACTTCGATTTTGATGTAACACAGCAACGAAAAGTATTTTAGTCATTGATTACGAATTTGAAGGAAAAATTGAAAAATTCAAAATACTACACCATATGGTGTCCATGCCGTTAAAGGGGTTGAAACCTTCAATTGACTGATGTGAAAAATGATCCGTGAAGAATAGCATATTATTATAATCGTATTTTGTTCTAATTTGAATGTAACATTATCAATTGATGGATCTTGTCAATTTCCTCATCAGTATGTGTCTTATTATCATACAATCTAATTTCGACAAAGTTCTTAACAATAATTATATTTTTCTACGCACATGCATAGACATACATATATGTGGATATTTCTTTTTAATCATTACATGGTCTACTAATGTTTCAGAGGTGTGCAGCGGAGGGGAGCTGCCAGAAGTAGAAATAATCAGCCTGCTCGAAGAACAGATACCGAGATACCGACTGCGTGCCGATACCCTTACTCAATTTCAAGGTAAAAGCTATGAATTTCAGATGAGTAATTGACTCGACATATATCCGAAAATTGTGTTGTCACTAAATTTTTTCACGTATTGTTCAATTAGTAAAACATGATTCGATAACAAATAATACTATTACGTCATGAGATGAGACAGTATCAAATTTAACATAAAATTTCACCGATATCTAAATACGAATGGATAATCATTCACGTCAACTAGATTTCATTACTCTTCTGTGGTATCGTATTTATCGCCCTTTTCCACAATTAAAAAAAATTTTTCTTACTGAATATTCTTATATTGCATTCATATCCTTCCCTGGTGTCTCGCATAGTGTCAATGACCTTGCAGTACAACAGCTGAATGACTCATAATAACCGACGAGTGACACTTGAGTGTTGTCGATGTCAAAATGTCATTCTATCCACCTCAACTTGTATGAAGCTCCAGTAGCCACACCCGAAGTGCATCGTTCAAGGCTACGCCCCAATCCCCAGTATCTCCTAACATTTCATTCGATAACGCTCACTTTTTCTGTGGCTTCATATTTCCATCACAAAAATTAGCATAATGATTCAATATACTAAATAAAATTTTCATTTCACCAGGATACGAGAACGCAGACTGGTTCGTTCCTTCACCAGTATTGAAATCAGAAGAAGCAGACCTCAAATTATCGCCGGACCAAATCCGCGAGACGCTTAACTACTTCAGTGAGTCATTATATTTCATTAACTTTATCACCTTCAACTCGATTTTTATATCACGTTCAGGGCAATGACGCTAAGAGGCCGGAACAATCAATTATTGTAGAAATGAATAATGCGATGGAAAGTGAAAGAGAGGACACAAAGAAAACAGATCAAAAACTGATAAAAATTGAAGCAGAACAAGAAAATATTACGAGAAAAAATTGATCATTTCAGTAGTTCTCAAATCTATAAACGATTTTTTTTTTTCGCTTTCGGTAATGAGGATGGATGCAGTTTGTGTCCATGCATCTTTACTCCTGATTCTTTCTAAATCAGGCATCCTCCAAATTTATTTCATTTACTTGCTGATGCATCGCGGAATCAATTCGCTTTTCTTACTGCAAGAATCATAAATGTTGGGAAAAGCATGCAATCCCACGCATGGCTTGGATGAATGAGCACCATGCATCACATGGTACAATACTCCAAAATCAGGAGGGTTATTCACACAAACTTGGATAAACATAGAGCACAAGGAACATTCCTAAATTATTAGTTTCGGTTATTGTCTCAAATTTGGCAGTAGGAAGAAAAATGGCATCACGAAGTTAACTATGCTTGTCATATTGATGTTAATCTTATTATTATTTTTCATTTTTCTTTTCCAATTTGAGAAATTGAGCATATCAGATCGGTGCCAATGGAAATATTTGGAATACGTCAATGCTTTATTCGAGAATAAATCGGTCTTCGAATGACATTGGACGAGGGGCATATATTTTTTACTCTTCATTATATGCCAACGTAGAAGTAACCATCAAAAAAAACTTTGCGTAAAAGTTGGAATTGTTATCAATTGTCTATATGAATATTCGCCGATGAATACATAATTATATCCGTAACAATTGACAATATAAAGAAGATCGATATGACATTCCCGCACGAATATATATCGTTCTATCAAAATAATAACAATGATAATCTCCGTTTTCATCCGTTCATTCACTTCATTACAAGAAAATCATCTGGCGCATGAGTGTTCCCTTTTACGTTTTGCACCAAACATTTTTCTCGATTTATCATCAATTTCCCATTGATCTAGTTCCATGAACGTCATATATGAATCGCGGAAAAGAGACGAAACTGATTCAATGAGACCTTGCCAGTCTATTTGGTAATGGGCACGAAGAATGGAGTTTCTTGCATCCTAGTCCATTCACTTCTACTTCCTCAACGCGCACAAAAAGTTTTTCATCGCCAACATCACCCAATATGGAATGGTTTTAATGCATTTCTATTTACATTTGAATTCATCATATTATAAGTTTAATTGTCAAACAGCTCTTCAAAATTTTATAAATACCACTCAAGTTAATTATCAACATTATACTCTGCGTACTCTGCAATTGTCTTCAAATTATAAAACAGTATTGCATTGTTGCATTACCTTTTATTCAAATACGTATCCATGCGTGTGACGCTTGTGTTGTTTTTCAATGCAATGCTATTAGGAAGTACAATCTCACCATTGTGTAAAGTGAGAATTGCGAATTAAATTCTGTAATCAGGAAGAAAACAAATGTTTATAATTGTATGAGAAATATCTCATGGATTTCACCGATGTTGATTATACCGAGCGTAGACACATCACCTACCTGGCGACATTTTCACGCATTTATAAACGACAGTTACAATGAATATGAATAACTCCATCGCGTGCGATACCAACTCGTGCAAAAATTCTTACATTTCAAAAATGCTTGAATATTCTCACACCTCTACATACGATGGAATTATTAAATGAACTTGCGTTTTTCGCGTCATCATCTTCAGCGATAATATGAAAATGAAATAACCAAAGATATTCATTAGTGTCTTTTATTTTTAATTTTTTCCTCCGTCATAACGATAATCAACAAAATATACAATTCAATGTGTCTAAATGAACGTCATTGTCAATATGTATTCACATTCCAAATAGACCTATCGCAACTACACGGTTGGTTACTTTCCAGTAGAACCAGTCTTGATATAGGGGTGCGATATAACTAATTCCATTCTGGATTGTCATTCGTCCGATTAATGAGGTCAGTGTTGTTTCTCCAATCTTTTAAGATGATCATCAGTGATCATCCAAATTAATATGCACCTCTAATGTTTCACTCAACAGACATGAGTCCTAGCATTTATAACATGGTGCATTGTGTTGTTCCAATAAAATTAAGAGTTCCAATAAAAGACCTATACAGCCGATACATTGGACTAAGTAACTACAGAGTTGATACTGATTGCAGTGGCATATTAAACCTGCTCAATAATCGCGAATTCTCTTTACCACACTGTAAAATCAAATATTTCATTTTAGAACATCAGAACGTTCTATTTTGAATGATCACCGTCTATTAAATCATTCATGAGAGTTTTGGATGTTCTACATTACAATGTCTACAATGATACCGATAAGAAACAAAAATTTTTATTACTTCTTGAAACACGACCGGAACTCGCGGTGTATGAATGAGTTATTTTGCGCCCTCGCTTATCTTTCTCAACATAAATTTCACTTGTCGTTACTTATTGATGATTTGTTGATTATCTAAAATGATGACGGTGCGCACTAGCGTTGAAAGATGATCTCTAATGGAGAAAAATATATATTATAACAATTTAATTATGGGTGCAAAAATCGTGTCATATAACATTAATATTTGCTTGTTTTGGAAGATAATGTTGGGGTGTGCACATGGATGAATCGAGTTCGTCTCGGACGCACTTCCACTTGTGTAGACTTTCAAAAGCGCCGATGTCGACGCGCGCGCACACTCAATCCAACTTCTATACATTTTTCTCGGTCGTACTATCTTCTTTACTCCGATGCGTTGAGTTAGCGAAGGCCAGTTTACTCGGCAGTGGGTAGTGGACTCCGGACTGCTGCCGCCGGTCGTGTTTCACCATCGTTCAGTCACGCTTGTTCAGTGCTCCGCGTCACTACGAGCAGCTGACACGTGTTTCTACAATTTTTATATTTAGAAAATAAATCACATCACCAGTCTATGTGTGTTTAAGAAAGAATATTATTTAATGACTTTCGCGCTGAAGAATTCATCTAATTAGTGAGTAATTAATATTTGTGTCGAAAATATTAATTAATAATTTGATAGAAATAAAATTAGTTTTGATCATTGGTAAAGTGATGGATAAATAATTAAAACAAAGATACAGATTCGATCGTTTTGATTTTTGTGTTGTTATAAAAGTCCATATTAGTTGCGATACACTTTTAAAAATATCAAATGGATGTTGCTGATGAACCTGGAAGAGAAAAAATGTTTTTGAATCAACTGAGGCAAAATTTCGCTTCTTTGGTGTAGGGAGACATTTCATTCCATTTCAGAGAATTGTCGTCTACGGCCCTGGATATGAGCTCACGAGTTTTAACATTCCAGCTTCGAACGCATTCCAAATCTTGGTTGATCCCGTCAACTCATCTTAGCTTCCTTCACTAGGGTTCATCGACATTAATAAATAGATATTCCCATGCAAGTTCACCGTTTTATGTGTAGTGATTGAAAGGTATTGTTACAGGTTCCCGTTGATTCAACCCCAAGTACATCGCGTTCCGAGTGATGTGATATTATATATAATTGTGTGATATTTTATAACATGTGGATTATCACATTGTTAGGCACAACAAGTCGGACTTGAAATTATTTTTCTCTTGCATCTCACAAATGTCGAAAAATTTTTTAAATTTTTTATCCTTTTCGAAAAATATGAAATGATATATTGGAATTACTGGTACAATTTTACATTAATTGGACCCTAACCATGTGTTGATCCAAATGATAAATTTATTTTATCTGATGTCTTTGGTTATGATGAAAAAAGAAAATGAGAAAAAAAAATACTCTAATACAAATCCTCTAACGTAACTCGTCTTCATGAAATCGAACTGGTTGAATACCGGCCGCTATATACCACACGACCGTTAATCCAATATGAGGCCTCATGTCAATGACTCGCCAATCCCCTTCTCTACTTCAGTTGTCTAGGAATGAAGAATGTAGGGATAGATAATTCCACTTATCCTTTCCATTTTCTCCTATTGCATAAGTACGATTGGTTTTCAATAAGAGCGTCTTCAACAAAGGCCGATCTAGAAACATTTTTTTTTTTTCATTTCTGCTTTGACCCAATTTGAAAGGGAATTTTTCTATCACGTTGTCGTTTTATAACCTCATTGGTGCAATAACCGATTCAGCTTGAATCTATGCAGTCGTTGTGTTCATTGTGAACAAGTTCTCAGTTTAATGGTGGCAATATTGCGTTAAACTTTATTACTCGGATGGCCAAATTGAATTGCCGTCTATTTGATTATTAATTGATTACTCAGTGGAAGATAAACCCTGAAATTGTTTCGAAATGAGGTTGGTCCATACATGTCGAGATTAATAATATATATAAAAAACTGATGAAATTGATGGATATTGATGAAACTCCATGAGCCCATTCGCCGGCTTCATCAAATTATTTTATTATTATCCCCTTCCCATATTGCTCATTATTGTTATTTCTCGTTTATCAATGTTACGCGTGGATGAACGTTTTAACGTCGTGAATTTTCCACAGGTATGACAATGTACTCAATCTACCAATCAATGAAATTACCTTGATTTGAATGTCACTGTAAACCAGCTGATTAGATGTAATGTTCGAAGAAGTGAAACTATGAGAAAATTATTATTGAACACCAGATCAGTAGTTGTGATCTTGATTCACTCAGTCATTCTGTTTCCCATAGTTCTCTATTTATATACGAAAAATAAACAGATCACCATGTGAATAGTTTGGTTCAATTTGGGCTCCACCATTCGTCTAAAGAGGCTTTTCCCAAATTTGGTGAGGTTTTTCCATTTCATTTCACCAACATATGATTTCACGCAGTTCCTCATGTCATTCTAAATACAAGAAATGTCCTTCCATTTTATTCGTAGTCAATCGTACTCCTGTCCTATCTATAAACAAAAAAGTTAACATGATGTAGCAAAAAAATGAAAGGTCCACTTGTTCAATAGCTCTCATTGTCTTCCTTCCTCCATCACAATGCACCGTCATTGCATTGGCTAAAAACTTCCAATAAAAATCGAGCGAATAAAGAACTGATGGCTTGACAGCAGACAATAATTTTTCAGAGAAGGTCACCTGATCGATCAGTTCCTTTGCACATTGATCTGGACAATTCCACCCAATTAATTTTCACCAGACATTTCTCCTATGACATTTACGTCTTCTGATATAGCATCACAATTTCTATTTTCCTTTCTTCTCCGAAAGATTGAGGATAATGTTAAATCTATAGTCACATTCACGAGATAAATTACATTCAATTTTGTAGTTATTGTCATACTCACTACAATAAATTACGATGATCGACAACATGAAATTTTGCTCAGGTAATTCATCTTATATCATCTCATCACTCTATTACGGAAGTTACCATCATTCATGTTGCATTCAGATCCATATACAGAACCGCATGTTGAAAATCATGATCAAACTGACAGAAAAAACATTAGACGGACGTCACAAATTCATGTTATATAGAATCAAATTGGTCTTCTTTATGCGGCGATTGGGAGAGGTATCGCACGTGATATTAAGATTTGTCGAGACAAATCCTATGAATCGAGTACCGTAATGTGTCTTTCTTTCATTCCAACTATTCAATTATCCTCCGCTATTCACCTCTCACCTACCACTTCGTGTCAAATGTCGTTGACTCTTTGCTATAATGTACAAACAATTATTTGAATGATTACACCAAAAAAGTGTCTGAGGACAGTTTTAAGTTATAAATCCATATTGGAAACTAATACTATGACCTTTTCACTCGCAATCTAAGTTCATCATTTTCCCAGACCTAATCCTGTAGTGCAAGCATTGTTATGAACGTGGGAGTAAAAATATAAGAGCATAAGAGAGTGAATTGAAGTGCAAAAGGTGAAAACAAAAATCAAAACGATCGAATGTAAAGTTTGTGGGTTGGTCAAACATAAAAAAAAATGAATAATCATTTCAGCTATCACTGGTCTATTGAAGAAAAAGAAACCTAACACAGCCAGGAATAACGACCGACTGAACAAACTATCAACACTCGTAAAAATGTAGTGTGATAAAAAAAGCCTCGTCCTGTCTGGGACGCCAGTAGGAAATTCATTGATCTGTCCATTTGAAAAAAAGTGAATGCAAAATTAAATCTAACACTGAAGCCGAAGTACTCAGTTATGACATGAGCAACATAAATACTAAGAGATCATCATCAGCTTCTGGTTCTAAAGCTAGAACCTCAATATCCAGCCCAACAATTGCTCTTGGAGGTTCAACGTTTAATCGTCTTGCCTTGGAAGTTTCACTTGGTGGTGTTCCACTTAACAACAATGGAACGCCGAGAGCATCACCTGCAAGCACTTTCCGTGAGCTTCCAAACATCCAGGATATTCCGGAAAATAGTGAGGCAAAATACAATGAAGAACTGTGGGAGGACATTGGGGTCATTGAATATCTCGAGAAAAAACTTGGAGTACCTGACGAAAGCACAGAAGAGGAAAGAGTTGAAGCATTAAAAGAAGTACTCCAAGACACTGATATTCATGAAGGCGATGGTGATTTATCAGAGTTCCTTTTTCATGTTGCACGGACAAAACACGGCAAGATTTACATCAGGGTCATCAGGACATTGCTACTCAATCGAGGTATATACTTTTCGATAGATGTGATTATATAATTTTATTCAATATATTGATTTACTTAGACATTTTACCAATGTCTTTAATCAATTTATGTCTTCATCGCGGTTCATGATGTTTCATGAGAAAATCTGAACGAAAACAGTGCCAAACGGTGGCAGACGAGAAGGGAAAGTGCAAACGAGTGAAATTTCACTTCAATATTTGGCATATTATAATTAAGCATTCGACATATATATTCACAAGTTGCCGGAATTAATTCCCCCTCACGACCGCTAAGAATGAGAGTATCACACTCGTACAAAGATTTGTGTTGTGAGAACGAATTGGGCGTTCTTCTGCGACTATCTACTGAGTTCATATACATACACTTGAATGTGTTCTCAAATGTGATATGATCAGTCTCAAGTGATTCGCATCTAAATATACACAATGTCACCAAGCAATTCAACTTTATCTACAATTTTTTATATGTGTTGACCAATTTCATCGACAATTATTTGTCGACTTATTTGAGGTTGGGTTATACCACATAAACACTCGTAGTATTTTCACCTTCATATCTTCGACAGTATCACATTTGTAATTATGTTATCAATTGTGATTATAGACTTTCCTTGGTGTCGAAGACAATTTAGACCTACTGCTTTCTTTCGTTTTTTTTCAAGGTATTAGCATACGTGGTATCCGTATTCATACAATGGTCTCACACTTTCGTTTTCATCATTTTTACCATAGTAATTACCTAAATATTATTGACAGTAATAGTTAAAATCTGGAAAAAAAAAACAAAATTTAACAGAATTAGATTATGATGAACGATAGAAAGTATTGTATATGAAAAATTGATGATGAATTTATTCTTGATATCAAGGTGACAGTAGTGTACACACTATACCTAAAGCACATTATTGAATTTCAGACTTTCAATTGATTAAACACAATGATAATCATAGACTGATAAGAAACGCAATTATCGCCGTCCGCGATCATTGTTGCAAACTTATCCCACACATCAAGCATGAAAAATCGATTATTGTCACATCCAATAGTGAACAATTCATGAAAAAACATTATTTTTAAAAAAAGTATCAGGCCACGACCTTTCACTCAATAAGTCTTCATCAAGATTGAGTGGAACAGCGAATTATGAAGAACCAACTATTGATAATGCTGTATCCTCAGGTGCAATTAAAATCATCAATGTTATGGTAGATTATTGTTTGGTATTGCACAATTTTTAACTCATAGTATGATTATATTGATACGTATTGATATAAAGCTGGACGAGAAAAGCTAAATTATTCCTGTGATGAACATCAAAACGGTATGATATCATTCAACCGGAAAGAATTGTCACACAACAATGCTCAATCATCAATATCTCTGTGATTCTAATCAGGCTCATAAAAATTATCTTTCTTTATATACAAAAACATTGAGTACTATTTGGTGACTCTTAAATGTTCACGACATGTGACGACAATTGATAATGGCGGTGGACTTCCTTTAGAACTTTTAAAAGAGGTCGTAAACTGAACGAATGACGAGCAATGGGAATATAATGGTCAAAAGCATTCCGCATAGTCTAAAACCTATAACACGAGTTCGAACATGTAATGTAAAAATTTTACATTTTTTTCTATCTCAATTTTTTTGTGATGTACATTATTGTGTATCCATTCATAAAGTTTGATACTCGTGCAGGTTATAATATAGTCTGTAACGGGATCTTGGAACATGCAGATATATCAACAAAAGAAGAACCGAACTCAATGAATTTCGTGGTAATCAATTTATCGATGATATTAACAATGACAAATGCATCAACAATACTTTATGAAATCTGAAACTTCTAGTAGATTGTCGCTTCAATTATCAAAATTCCAACAATGGAAATCGCAATGTCTTTACTGAGACGTCTCAGCAATGGCACTACCGATTGAATGTGCAAGATTCATATTTTAAATTTGTTATCATTCAATATTAATTCCTAAATTTGAGCTGATTTTTCATGTGACACTGAGCAATCTGCTGTGTAAGAAACTCTGTGTTTTTTTTTCTTTTTTGTCCTCGTGTTTACGAACAGTTCCACAGCTTGCGCATCGCGTGACAATCGGTATGACCTAAAATCCTTATTCCTTCAATCATTTGGGATAAAGTTTTACTTTCATCACAGGGCTATCGTACTAGATTAGCACATTAATTCAACTCACAGTTTTCCCATAAAATAGATGAAAGGATTATGTAAAAATGGTATGAAAACAGGCATTCAAAAATGATGCCAACTTAGTAGAAAGAATATTGGAAAATAAATTCTCAAGCCTGATCCTGAGGCGATAAACTACCTCACTCTCAAGTCACGATTCACCTGCCGTGATGCGATCTCTCTACAGGTTTACTCGCGATGAATAAATACATTTATAATTTCTTTTCATTTTCGCGGCTTCCGGGCACGTGGTCCTGACACAAACTGCTCTTCTCTTTCAGATGCTATCCTCCACATGTGAAATGTTGAGAGAAATTTTTCATGAAAAAATCGAAATCGCCAATACTGGAGAAAGGTTGTATATGACCTCCTAGTTATCGTACTTTCATTATGTATTTGCATATTTTTATCATATATCATTCAGTATATTGGTCATTTCTTTGACAGTAATAAGATCAACACTCAATTAATTGAGCAGTCACAGCTGATCATAATAATACAACCATGCGATATATATAGAATTGTGACTAGAGGAATTTGTTTATATTGTTTGCCTCAAGGGCGTCATTCTGCGAATCGTTTTATAGAACACAATGATATTTTGGGGACTATAAAAAAAAACATACCCTATTTCTGTGAAACATAATTTGAGCATGGATGCAAAGAGTATAAAACATCTGAGGTGTGGCATTTAGAAAATGCCCGAGAGTTTGTAGGGTTGATTGTAAAGTTATAAATAGAGGTAGGAGTAAACCAGGATCGTCTATTCAAAATGTTAAGTGTCCCCGCAGTCGGAATTTTTCTTTGCCAATTGTCCACCCCTCAAATTTTTCCTGCAATTGCTTTCTACTTTCAATTGTCCTACATCTTTGTATTTGCGCGCGCAACCGTTCATTCCCATTCTCCATTTTTCCTCCCATTTTTATTCCGCGTTTCACTCTCGTTCCTTATAATCCACAACGTTTCCAACATGGCGGATTGATTTATTAGCGCTACTGACGTAAAGTCCCGTGATCAACGTTCCCAACTGAGTAAATATCAGTAATCAGTAGTAATCAGCTGACTATATTGTATTTTGTGGGTGTATAATGTGACCGATTTTTATGTCTGAGATAAGTGTCTATTATCAAAATAAACACCTACACCACTCATGGCAATTATAAATTTACAAAACTCCAAAATATTTTTTCCTCTTTTCGCAATGCTAATTATGTTGATGAAAAGTTTTTTATGAACTCAGTGTCTTTGACAGTGAATTACTTCTTCGTTCAGACGATACATTTCATGGTAAATACACAGTTATCACAATATTTTCATATATTTTTAGGTTATCCAACAGCACTCGTTGAAATCGACTATACAAAAATCGCATGATTCATTAAATCGCATTATATAAGTATTAAAGTCCAATTCCTCGTTTATTCTGCTGCTCTTTTACATTCAATAATGTCATATTTTTCATTTTTCATTCACATAACTTCCTCGTAGGTTAATTTCATAATTGTATATAAAAATGTAGATTGTGACAAGAGTTGACTATTGATGACGCAACTTTCTTCCTTCTAATATATCAATAAAAACAAACCACAAAGATGGACAAATTATCAATTTATTCGCATTCCGATTTCCAATTCTCCAATGTTACCTTCGTACCTTTTCGATCTTTCACTATCCGAAACAGATTACATTCGCCATTTCATTATATCATACAGAAATGCACTTTCTTGGTTCTTATAATCGATCGCGACTTTTCTGACGTCAATCTCGAGGCTCATGAATTTGAAATATTAATTTCTCCACATTTCCCTCGACACATGGATAGTTTTGTCGCACATGAAATAAATGTATCGAAAGTCTCTATTATACTCTTTCTGAACCTCCAGTTTCTTTATCATGGCTCATGAATTCCACTCTTGTATTTTACTTCGCTCCATTGATCAAAACAACGAGCATGAAAGTAATTGAAAGGAAATCATAATGAATGGCTTCATTATATCAATACAGAAACGTTATCGCACAAACAAATGCGTTGAATTCGTTTGTAGTACTTTTTTGTTACCAACTTGTATCCATTAATTTCACGACGAGTCCCAATACCAACTAAAAGAATATCTGGAGAATATTATTCAAATTACAGAATCAAAATGAATACCATCAATTTTCAATATAATTGGGCATCAATATGACCGCACTTGGGATTTAAAATATAACTACTTGAGTGCCCAAAACTTTCATTAAGAAAGGTCGCCAGGTATATATCGGACCTCAAAATCTATTCTATCCCCTCCAAGAAGAAATATATTCATTACCAAAACTCTTCAGTCCATTCCCAATCGTGTCTAAATCACGTAGGAAAATGCTAACAATGTTGCACGCTTGAAATACTCTCAACATTCAGTTGAAAACGAATTCTGCACTGTTAATATCAATAATTCAGATCAGATGTGTGATTAAGTTATTAATCAATACTCAATAAACGTAGAAATAAAAAGTGAGACGAATAGATGTGGAAAAATTGTGATGGTAGTTCTTGGTGGCGCTTTGGGTCCTCGTGGGGCCGAGGCAATATTGTGGAGGATCTGGAGCCAGAGGAGAATCGTGCAAGTACCAGCACCAACACACCGGAGCCTGTCTTGTCATGTCGTGACTTGTCAAGCAGTAGCTCCAATCATGATGACGATCCCTATGAGTATGATGAAGATATACCAAAATTATCGGATCGGTTGGAAGACAATGAACATGTTTACGATGGCCAAGAAGGTATGTCACCACACGAAGAGCAACGGACATCATCAGCCTCATCAACTACCAGGGTGACGCCCTGCTGGAGCTGCAATGGATGTACCAGTGGTGGCTCACCATTGTTTCTTCTTGGCTCACCGGCTGAGACACCTTACACATGTATCTCTTGTCAGTAACCGAATAATACAGTCACAAGTGTATCTAAATGCATTAAGAACGAATTAAAATTATAAGAGCACTCAAAATTTCGTGCACACATCCACTTGTGAGCACGTATCAATTTATAAAGTATTCAAGCAAGCCACAAGCCTCGGGCTCTCTTTTTATCAATTGGTGCTTATTGGTTGATTGTTTCAATATCTGACACCAATTTTCTAGCTTCCGAAGATTATGCTTTAGTTTATTTTCTCGTGCAATGTCAATTCAAAATATTGCTTGATTTATATTCTGCCGGGCTATTTAGTCAATGTGATTACTTTCATATGATTTATGTATGTGTGTTAACCTTTTTTTTAATGCATATCATAATCATCGGCTATTTTTTTATGAGGCCTGAAATATCATATTTAATTTTGTTCTACACATGAGGCATTAAGTTAATCGACTAGATCCCTATGTTGCGCTCTAATCAACAATCACATAAGCATAAAGCCATTACTCACCAACGGTGCGTAAAAGAATTATTTTCATATGTATGCATACTTTCGTTTAACATATATGTGGCGACAGATACTCGATTTTACGAAAAAGAACCATATCCCCTCATTTATGGTTGTAGAAAAATGTGATGATTCCTCACTGTGCACACGTGGTTCACGAAAAGGGATTTTAGCGACTGCGCCACACTGCTCATCTTCCGGACGCGTCCGGCAGGATCGATAAAGTGTAGAGAGATGCAATTGAATCTCGTAAGCAAGAACACCACATTCTCATAAGCGACGTTTCTCATTGTAGATCACAAATTGGTGCGTGTTCAATATACAAAATTACCGCGGGAATTATAAGTAAAGAATTTGCTTGCACAACATATCAACGAAATTTCTAATATGCTTTTCAATATTATAATGTTTCATAATAACAATGAGTTTTGAATATTCGTGGAGGTTCTGGGTCTGCATTGTTACTTTTCCGAAATTTTCAGAACCATGTGTATCTATAAATAAATGAGGGTATAGAGTTCATAAAGTTGTGAAGAGTAAATGTTGTCGAAAATATTGGTGATATTGAATGCAAGACGCGATATTGTAAAGTTGCAGGAGAGCCCACGCAATAACCTTTCCTCGTCAGGTATATATATATATATATATCAATATGAAAATAATGTGGAACCATCGCAAACAAGTTCTGGTTATTTGATAATAAACATTTCTATTATTTAGCAATGTGTGGATTTGATTGATAGTTGAAACAGTGCGTTACACCTACACATAAGTGCAGTATATCTCATAAACAGAGATAATATATCAGCTAATTAGTCCGGCCTCTTTGCGTCCAATCAAATTTTATTTTGTTTCTGTGTTTTTTTTTTCCTTTTCTCTCAAAACAGCAGTTATGATGAAGTGCACTATATGATTCTCCTTTCTTTTCGTACTTTTGTCACAAGACGATATTGTTAATAGAAAAATGTTTGTTATTTCAATGTTGCAGTTTTATGTAGCAATCGAGTGAGCCAAATGACCAAAACCTATAATGATATAGAAGCAGTGACAAGGCTTCTGGAGGAGGTAAATACATTGATTCAATTAATTGAATATAGCATACAATAAAGAAACTTATCTATTTTACTGAATGGACAATTCTATTTATCTGCAGAAAGAAAAGGATCTGGAGTTGACTGCACGTATTGGTAAAGAGCTCCTGACGCACAATCAAAAGCTTGAGACAAATGTTAATACCTTGGAGGCTGAATTGAAATCAGCAAATGAAAAAATAACACAGTTGAGCCATGAATTGATTAAAAAAACTGAATTAATTCAAATATTAACCAACGATGTGGAGGAATCGAGCTCGGACACCAGTACACCAACTGGTTTGCGTAGCATCAACCTTGATATCATGCAAAGGCGAATATTAACGCTGGAAGATGAAAATAAACAATTGAAAACTGAATTCACGCAGCTCGTTCATGAGACAGACGACTGTGAAGCACAAGAGGCGCGGTTAGTCAAGGACATTGCGAGTCAGCTAGCAAACGCCAATATGGAAGTTGACGGTATTGCTGAAGAGTTAGGGCGACAAAAAGAAGAGAACCGGTTTCAGCATCAGCAAATCACCAGTTTGACAGCTAAATTAGCTGAGACGGAATTACGATTAGCGCAATTGATTGCTGAACACGATGATATGAGCTCGACTCTCGTTATTACACGTGACAACCAAAATACGTTGGCTGCGGAGCTTGCTGATTTTAAAGATAAATATGCTGAAGTTGTGAATCTCCTTGCGGAAACACAGGAACAATTGAGAAAACAAAGAAAAAGTCGAATGCCAACCGTGAGAGGCGGTTCACTTTTTCCATCTATGGGTGCTGTACCTCAACCCGATTCAATCGCTTCGGAACTCGAGTCATCGCTATATTCTGAGCTCAGTCTCGATTCTGGCATCATGAGTGATCGAATTCCAACGTACAAAAAAGTGTTTGAAACCGTACGGAGTGTTTCAAAAGTGTCTTACGGAGGTGTTGATCCTAATCAATTCCCAAGGATAGGTTCCATGACAACATCAACATTATCAACATCCGGCACCGGACCACGAATGAGTTGTGGACTCGTGAGACCATACATGGCCTCCGGGTTCCCGAGTTTAGACTCGGCTGGTCAAAGTGACAGCGAAGGTTCTTTGCTAACTGATTCGGAAGAGTATCCGGGACCTCATCCTACTGGAGTTCCAGGTGCACCAGGCGCTGCTGATCTCGAGGCAGCTCTACGTCGACTCACTCCAGCTGAAGTTATCTCGAGGCGAGCGTGTCTCAGCACCGGCACGGGTTACAATTTCGATTATGATGGTGGTATTGTTCAGTCACCCCCAACGCTCATACCATTTGGTTGCCGAACGCCCGACAGTATAATGTCAACGGGTAGTTATGGAAATTTGAGTGGATACAGTGGAAATTCATCAGGCTGGCGAATCCCAGAAAAATTACAAATTGTTAAACCGATAGAAGGCTCACAAACTCTCCATCATTGGTCTCAATTGGCGACACCAACACTAGGTGGATTATTAGAAGATCGCCCAGGTGTTAAAACACGTGGTGGTCGTGGTTTAGAAGATCTCGGTTTGGAAACTTTCACTCTAGCAGATTTAGAAGAGGATGAGGAGTATGCGAATCCTGGAAAATTGTTTCAGGACACGGGTTCAGTTTATACATTTACTAATAGTACAGTTCTACATCCAGAAGATCCAATGAATGTTACATCCAGTGTGATGAGCAGTCGTGTTGCAACTGCCCCAAGCAGCGCGATGAATTCGGGTTTCAATACACCAAGAACATTATCGAGACGCAATTCCACGTCGACGTTTTCGACGACTTTCGGTCTCGCGAAAATGCTTAATGAAAGAGGAATCAAAGCTGTCACACCGTCTTGCATTACAACCCCAAGTGGTGAGCGGAATTTCACACCCACTGCAACACCTTATAACAGCCCCGACGGATCACCCCCGGCTTCTCGTGCAACATCACCAGTACCATACAGTAGTTCTTTATCTTTTGGATTATTCAGCAGTGGTGCAGAGTTACTAAAACGAACATTCGGAAGCGATCCTACTGCAACACCACCACCGCTAACAGTGCAACCAAAAAGGAAGCGAAAGCCAGCGTTATCTAGATCCGAGAAAAAAGCCCTGACGGGAATTCGCTTAGTAGAAAAATTAGAGCGTATTGGAATCGATACAATCATGGCAACTACTGCAAGTTCATCTATTTCACCATTGGCACTGCAAGGCGCATTGTGTACACGCAGATCTGTCGAGAGTCCTATGGCGCAATTGATGTTTCTCAAAGGCTCAATGTCCATAGAAAAGCTCGGTTCCTCAGCATCTTCGATAATATCGTCGTCTAGTAACAGTGATTCTTTAACGAGTTCGAAATCCAAATCAAGACAGGACGAGAAAGATCATACGGATCAGTCTGTGAGATCACTACCATGGGGAATAACTTCTCGTGACAATCGAACATCACGACAAAGGCGTAATGGGACTGGCACTACCAGATCTGATCTTGGACAAGTAAAACCAGCAGCTGTGCCTCCAGCTAGCAAAGAATCCGCAACGCAATCAGCGTTGGGTACAATTAGTTCTCTACTATTTGGCCGTAAAGGCGGACTTCTGTAAAAATAGAAAGCAATCATTTAGGGTGAAGATCATTCTTTATGCCTATAGAAAATACTTGATTAGATATGTATCAAGTAACCTTAATTTAATTTTTTATTTTCAATTATCGACGATTTCTATTTGTAAATACTGAAGACACGCGAGCTGTTTGTATGCATCAACGAGTTCATTGTGTCCCATTAATGCAACTTGTATTAGCTACGTTGATTTTCTCCATTTTTTATTAGGTAGAGGAGAATACTATTTTTTTTACATACTTTACGCGTGGCTATGTCAGCCGTTTTATTTTATTTGCGGACAACACTAGTCAATGAAGTGCGGATAACGTAAGGGTATGAAGTGTTAGACAAATATATGTTACATATGGAATTGCATTGAGAACGAGTGAGAGTGGCCTTGCATTATATACGTTTTAACCGTGAAGAGTTGTGATGCGTGTATAAGTTTGAAGTGCGTATATGTAGATAGGAAACACATGTGAAATTGGGGAGTTGATAGCTCAGGTTCATCCATCGGTGGCGATTATATACCTGGTTATTTTTTTGTATCGCGAACGGCGCAAATCGTATGAAGTAACTCACGCTCAATATTGGGATTATTATGATATGTCATCCATCTAGTTGAGTGACGGTAGTCAATCTTCTTTTCAATCAGTGCTACTGCCAGTCCTTGTATTGTGAGGACTGTGCACCTAGCACAAATTCATGTCGATATATTCAATATTTACGACGATACCAATTTCTGATTCACTTTTCCCATGTAAACAATTGAGTCGCTACCGGGTTGGACTAATGTATAAAGTAATAAACGTGCTGGATAGGTGCTCATTACTCGACGCAGTCTTGTATATAGTCATACGGATTAATCTATTATGTTGCATTAGTTGAAGATAAAAATGGTCTTCGTGGCACCTCCCAAATGAACATTTTTTTTTCCAATATTACTGTATCCTGTTCGAAAAAGAAAACTTAAGTCTTTCATTTCGATTTGCTCTACCACAAGGCCTAAATTAGCGGATGAGTCAAGTTGTTTCGTGTAAATAGAATTTATTGTTAAGACACGGAAGCTGGATGAAAAGAAGAAAGTTTATGGAACCTCTTATTGATTTCAAGAAAGAAGGTTTCAATTAGAAGCAGATGCACGAATACGCTGGTGAAACAAAAATCTTTATAGAATAAACTCAATGCATTAGGTATTTGTTTACAATCTTAGAATTGTTCGAAAGCCATCCCCAATGTAATATCTTCAATATATACAAAAGAAAAACGCAATTGTATTCAAATGTGTGTACCATTTTAATCCGACATGTTGAATAATAGATTATGAAATGAATCAGTGAGGGAGTAAGAAATATCTGATACATGAATGATTTATCAAAAGTTCAGATTTCTTCGAATTTCGACGAATCAGGGTTTTCGGGACCTCTATATTTCATTGTTACCATACCTCGGAATCAATATCAGGTAATTTCACCATCGGATTCGAAGAAGCGTGAGAATGGTACAGTCGAATACTCGGGGTGTCTGCTTTTAAAGGTGACAACTAGTTGAAACGTCAATATCGTTATCTTTAGCCGGGTCTAATGGGTTTTTGTGATATTGCCGTAGAAGAATCGGCTACGGCATCCATATATTCTCATAATATCATTTTAATTTCCTGAGTATATCATTTGAGAGAAAAAAAAAATTCCATGAAATATATACTTCAATATTTCAACTCAATTCTGGATTCGAAAGAAATTTATAATATTACCTGACCAATTGACCTTTTAAAATGAGTATGTGACCCGTTAAACTCAAATATCAACTGTTTTTTTTTCTATATTTCCTGACCACTCATTAATTTATTGAAGATGACGAAAAAATGTATTAGTGCTGTAATGAGAGACACTTGCACTGTAATCGAACAACTGTTTCAAGTATTCAATTGCTTCATACAGCGAATCAAACATGCAAAGTGTACAAGAAATATATTTAAATATTTAACAAATTTCTCCTGTATTTAATTCATTTGTATACCATCTAAGTATCATGACATCGGAATCAAATGCCAAATTATTCAAGGATCATCCTCCCATTCTGGCCATTGCTGAATTTGCTGATATAATTTCTCTCCAGGGCTCGCGGTACTCGTTACCTGATTTGCTCCAATAACTTTGACATTAGGTCGTAACATTCCCAGTTCTACGCCACAGGTGATCAGTTCATGAGCAGCCTTCATCATTTTCTCTGTTGCATTTGTTCCTGTATATTTTATCAATCGTAGATTATAATTCGTTGTGTTTTGAAAACAATATACAACACACATCAATCACAAACCTTGATATGATCCAATGAATCCTATTCCTATTGACTTTTTATTCCAACCATATGTATGCGCTCCTTCTTCAGACCAGCCAACCCCTTCATAGATGACACCATCACCGCCAACAAAAAATCTGGTGAACCCAGAACGTAATGTATGCAGGATTTTATTACTTGAATTATGGGGTATCATTTCACGGAATGATAAGATAGAAAACTCACGAAAATCCCACGTCAGCCCATTCGAGTTCATCCATGTGATAATTCTGAATATTTCGGACCCGACTGGCGCATACAGAGAATGAGTGACATTCTGGAGTAACCGTATGGTGTATTACAACGTAGAGCAGCGGATTTATGAGGTAACTGTGTGTTGTCGATTCTCTGGCTGACCATTGAGCTCTAGATTTAATTGTTGGACACGAGTGTTGTGCATCACCTTCGAAAGAAAGAATTATATATTGATAAACTAATTCCTCTCATCTTGAATTTTTAAGAATTATGCAATACGTACTTTCTTCAATCATCAACGTCTGGAACAAGATAATGAACGTGAAAATTTTGAACATACTGGTTGGTGTTGCTCTTCACGACAACTCGGCAAATTGTCTATTCATGGAGCATGTTCGAAACTTGACCTCAGATAAAAGAAACAAAGGTCAAGAGTTCGGTCGAGACTGAAAAAATGCATCTCTCAACATAATAAACACTATATATAAATTATTTGAAAAATTTTCATCTATTCGACTGGTACCGTACTCAATTTATCACAGATTGCGTAAAAATATAATTAAATCCAGCTTCATTTGGCATATAAATTCAGACATGGAACGATGAAAGGATGAAGATATATCCATCAATATTAAATTAGTAGAATGTTGGGTGTGACCCATATATATTTGATGTGAAAACATTTGACTTCTACAATACTATATTCTAAATTTATGTTGAAATAAGTACGCATTTGAGGAATTTGCGGAACTTGGCTCATTGCAATCAATTACCATCACACGACGGGCTGATCATTGTTCCCAGCAGACTAATCGATGTCGTTTTCGGTAGTGAAATTACTTTTCGTTTCTTTTTTTCTCGCATATAATATTATATTTTTATCGATGGTCATTGCATTCGTTTTGGAATTCTCGAAGTGTTTTGAATCAGTTGGTAATGATTTATTCACGTTTTCATCTGACTTTCAATTTACAAAACACTATCCATGTCGCATTTCGCTCAGAAGGCCAATCACTTTTGCTCTTCATCCCACACTTATACCAGACAGTAATCGGATAAACGATCACCAAATCTGTTGGTTCCGTCCTATAAATTTCTTATGATTTCATTATTCTTCATCTTACTCGAATAAAATAAAAAAAAATGTGAGTCAGGGAAGAGAAGTGAAAATCCATTTGAATCAGATCATGATCTTCTGAAATATGAAAATTCTTGCTGATCAATTGTGTGGTAAATATGTTGTGAGCGTCTTTTCGTATTATTCGTCTTTCCTATATAGTCATAGACATATATTACGCAAAATTTGTATGCATCATTTGCAGGTGTCCGATTTGTATTGAATGATCTTCAAATAAAAAAGAAGAATAGAGCATTGCATTCATATTTGAACTCGGACTAACCTCAATATTGGATTTGATGGTTATTGCCAGCGCCACATACGGCATGAGAAATTGCTTGAGTGTATCCATCAATTGTCATACAACAATACGGAAAAAAAAAATTGTTGATGGAGACTGTGAGACCATGTGGTTGTAAAGGTATCCGAACATGCCTTATTTGTGAAGAGAAATATAACATTTCAAAACCGATCTCATCTACAAATCTCAAAGTAAACCGCATAGAATAATTCCACATAAATTCATTTGAATCATCTGATTTTGATGTCATTTATAGGTTATATATTTTTACAGACAGCTGATAGTTATGTTTACTGTCCTCAATGTGATAAAGCGTGGCCTGGATGGCATGTAGACATATACAAACAGCATCCTCATCACAATGGAAATCCAATCACTTACTCTGGCGTCTACATTAAGGTTTGACTCATTAGATTAAAAAACAACTCTGATCTGATATTGAGTTAAATATCGTATTTTATTTCAGGAAGATTTTTTAGATGAAAATGAAGCAAAAATTCTGATGAATGATCTTGACGCTTTGCCGTGGGAAGTATCACAGAGTGGTCGAAGAAAACAAAACTTTGGACCAAAATGCAACTTTAAGAAGCAGCGGTTACGACTTGGTTCATTCAATGGCTTTCCCAGGACGACAAAATTCGTCCAAGAAAAATTGGCGCTAGATCCACTTTTACGAAATTTCAAAACAATTGAGCAATGTTCTTTGGAATACACTCCAGAGCGTGGTGCTTCGATTGATCCTCATATTGATGACTGTTGGATCTGGGGTGAAAGGATAGTCACTGTGAATGTAATAGGTGATACTGTGCTCACGATGACACCATATCAAGGCTCAAAAAAACGTTACAATCTCGAAGACGTGGCCAAATATCCATCCGTTTTTCCATCTATAATTTCTAACGATGAAATACAACCGGACTCATTAGAAAATATTGTAGTACGATTACCAATGCCAGCAAAATCACTGATGATTCTTTTTGGCGCTGCACGATATGATTGGGAGCACGCAGTATTGCGCGAAGACATCAACTCACGAAGAGTTTGTATAGCCTATAGGGAATTCACACCGCCATATCTATCATCCGACGAACTTCAATGTGAAGCAAAAACAATTTTAGATAAAGCCCAAAATTTTTGGTAATACCCACAGGTTGGTGCACTGAATGTACTGTGGATCGATGAGGATAATGTATCAGAGGTACATGAGAAGGAAAATGAAATTCAAAGTTTCCCAAAATAAAGATAATTTTCATTCAAATACATCATGTATATGTGTGCACTCACACACCGACACACACTCACACACTTTGAATAATACTTCTTATTTTTTCTTACATTCAAATTGAATGGTCCAGACCATATTCAATATCCTGAGATGTATTTATTTCAAATCCGAAGCATAGTTTGATAATTGTAATAGATAATATTTTTCACTCCTGCACGTCTTTCAATATGAAGAATGGGAAACTCAAAATTAGCTTGCACCATTAGTCTTCATTGGTTCAGGTGCATTCGATTGCATGTAAACAATTGGGAATGTGACCAAGGGATCCGATTTACCAAGTGGTTGGTAACCCTTGACAAGACTTTCTCTCAACTCCCAGCGGCGTTTCTCCCGTTCCGTTTTTTGCCTTCTGATGGCTCGACCCAAAGTACAAGCAAACATAATACCTGTGAACTATACAACAAATCGAAATTTTTTTCCCCGTAATTCATGATAAAAAGAAAATAACTTCGAATAATTCAAAATTAATTGTTGAATTACTCACTTGTATGAGAGCAATAGCGACAGCGCCAGTACCAAGACTGATAGCACTTTGATGCACAATTCTTGACATATGACTCAGGCAACCTTCTTCATATCTGCCACATTCAATTCTGGTTTCATCGATATATCGTGTCCAAGCGCAACATGAATCTGGATACGGCAAACCTTTCGGTGACACAATATTGATGTCCTTCCAATCCGATTCACCATAACAACCGCAACATTGTAACTACATAATGGCAAATGGAAAAAATCATAAGAATATTCACTATTGTCGCATGAAAAAGCATTGATGACAGTTTAATCTTACTCTTGATTGCATAAAGTCCATTGCATCAGCGGATTCACGTGAGGTACTGTATTGATGCATAGTGACGTTAATTTGATCGGCAAGAAGGCTCTTTATATTGGCCTGCAGTGCGTAAGCCGCTATTGCCGCCGATATTTCCAGAATTAATACAATCGATAACGAAACTGCAAACTAATAATGCTTGCATGTATATTTCATTAACATTTTTTGTGTGATGTTTTCAATTATTTCGGCGTAGAAGATAAAACGCCATCGCTTACAACTAAAACCATGCATGTGCTCTCCTTAATGGCACCGCAACAGCCGAAGAAGGCGATAACGAAGACCAATCCACCAACAACAATGAGAATTGTGGCTGGAGAAAAATAACTTGGATCTAAAAAGTGTTTGAAGTCATCATATACGGCGTATATTGTCGTACCAACTGATATTATCATCACTCCAGTCAACTGAAAAAGAATTATGGTTGTATGAAGTTTTCTCCTGTTGTTTGCTTACGCAATGAATCATAAAGAACAAATAAGTCGTCGCTATAATCAATAACACTACATGTGCATCGTGACACCGTTCAATTTTCAGGGCTGATGTTAACTGCATGAACATGAAGACATTACATGCATAAAAATATGAATTCATGCTTTTTAAAGAAAAAATTCAATAATATCATGGTTGTATGAACGATGAAAAGATAAGAAAAAAAAAGAATGGAATGAAATGATGTGTTTCAATGATAAAGAGTATATCTACATGAAATGCTTCTCCGTGATACAACTACATGTATGTCGATTAATTTTATTCCGAAATTTTCATCACGTCGGCTACGTATAGAGTTATTATTATATAAAGTCGAAACAATGACGATTTGAGTTGTTGTATAGTATATGAAACTATATTATATTGACCGTGTTATAGTAGCAGGTTGCATGTGTTATGCATTATTGATTGGCTCTCACAATTCAATTTTCCTATAGCCTTTGTGTCTATTCGTATTCTATTTGCTGTGCGCTGATAACCCGATGCGTATCACGATATATTTCGGATTAATCGAAAAAATATAGTCTTCGATTTAGAACTCATTCATTATTCGGACATTAGATTATTTCTTCATTCCGCCAAGAGTTTTTCAATACATATGTCTCATCGGAATGATTTATTGTGTCTTAAATAATACTGTGGCCTTCGAGGTTTTGACGTTATCTATCTGAGAGCGAAGATGACAAAGGAAGTTTATGTCTGAAGTAAAAAATATAACCCATTCAAATTACAGAAAGAAAACAAAAATGAAATGATAGAATAATATGACAAAGCACCTCTATGTACATATTCTACACTTCATAAATATTTCATCATATGAATCGTTGCATGAACGGATGGGCCATCCAACACTCATATTGGTTGTTGTATCCGCACATATCACAACCTTTATATTCTCATTGAGTTTGTTGGTCATACGATATAACTTATACATTTGTACTTCTCTATAGGGAATATATAAACGCTTATGTCCCTATCATATGGTCAGCGTATACAACGTATCAATAGAATCACAATGAAGATATTGCGTCGTAGAAGCACAAAAACTTTTGATAAGAAGAAATTTATGCCTTTACGGGGGTGATTTTCGGCAAGATACGCCCTTATAGTCTCTGCACCGCGACATACGCGATTTTTAATTTGCTTCAATGAAAAAGGGGAAATAAAACGATGCTGTGGGTATGTAGTTGATGATATTTTTGTTATGGTATTTGTAATACTTAAAAAGAATGAATCTACAGACCACAAAAAGAGAGTTAACTGCGCAGAGGAGATACTTGATACATCGTAGACCAACGTCCAGGTGTGTTGCCGCCATCTTATGATCACGTTCGCTTGATTGAAGTATACGAATAATAATGTTTTACGAGCGCAGCTAGGTGCTATAACGAAGCCACAAATAGCTGCTGTTGCCGCTACCGCAATGACTGATTTTTTCTCCTCTCTTTCTCTCTCTCTCCCTCTCTTTTTGCGCTTGTCACCTTCGTTAAGTATATATATTTTTTTTCCTTATTTCTCGTTACCGATACCACCACCCACCGTCATACATACAAACTGACAATATGTCGGATTTACTTGCGGCAACGGTGTTGAAGCACAAGCGATCAGGTGCACCACTTGTTATCTACTGATAATAAAATGAGACACGAAACATACGAGCGTACGAATCCGAGTGATATGACGTTTCTTGGTCGACGAATTGAACACGGCTTGTTGCGTGAAGAAAACACATTCCTTCCTTTGTATACCAGTATATACACTGTTGTATTCATTGTGCGCGATAACAAACTACAAAATTGTCGATTCGTCAGTCATTAATGGTTCCAAAAGTAAAACCGATCAGACATGACTCATATCCATGATGTTCCCTAAGGTTTGACAATATCAACGGTTTATCATCTTCTCCTTTTTTCTTTCATTTTTCGTGTATAGTCGCTAGTAAAAAAACCAAGAGTGTTGAAAGAAAAATTACATATGAAGGAAAACAGTGTGATACTTCTATTTTATTAAGAATGAGTTCAATGAATTGGGTACAGTAAATACAAACACGCTGCTCGGACATTGTGATTTTTTGATGGAATAATTAATGATGGACGCAGTTGAGATTCTGCGCTTTATAGCTCTTCTTCTTCAGCTCTTTTTTTTGTCTTAAACCGTCTCATAACTCAGCTTGACAGCCCGTGCTAAGTAAATGGCAAACCATATTCCCACAGCCTGCAAATGATATCGTAGATAGTTTTTACACAGTCATGATTTTTCATTAATTCTCAATGTGAATATTTATTACACAATAGACGAACTAATTTACCTGAATAAAAGCCAATCCAATACCCGCTCCGCCTAGTTGGACTGCATGTGCTTTTATGAAATGTGTTAATGCGCCTAAACATCCATCAGGATACCAATTCTCCTGCGTCTTCTGGCAAGAAGTTGCATTATAGTCACCAAATTCCCGTTTGCAGCAACTTGTAGGCACTTCCTTGATATCGGAGATTGTTGCCCAATCCGATCCATTTCTTATTCCGCAACATTCCAGCTATAATTCGATCATTTATTTTCACGGAAAATTTTTTTAAATAATAGAATATAAATTTGTTACTTTTTCCTGAAGTTCATCCCACGTTTTCGCGAATGACCTTGTTTCATGATAGTGAGCCATTGTTGACGTCATCTTTGATTCAATAACGGCGTATGCGTCATTTCGGAGAACATAACCAGCTATGCCCGCAGATAATTCCAGGATAAAAATCAAAACCAATAATGCGGTGAACTGTAATATGAATCACAATCTATCAATTGCTATCTGGCTAGCGCATTCATTACTGTATTGTAATATATGAGGTAAAATTTAGAATTCACCGTTATGATCATGCAATAATTCTCTCGAACTGCACCGCAACAGCCGAAGAACGCGATGAAGAAGATGATGGAGCCCACAGTAATCAAAAGCGTGGGAACAGAAAAGAATTTGTCGTCCAATAAATGACGATAATCATCATATGCAGCACGAATCGTTACTCCAATTGATATAAGAATAATCCCTGTGATCTGGAATAAGAAAAAATAATATGTATGAAATTCCATTTACAAAATTGGTTGGAGATTCTCGACACGGTAACGAATACATTGTCTCACTTCACATTATGTCCCCATGACAAATGGAGAACTGTTTGTTATTGATATGTAGCATGTCGCCGTTTTCAACCATATTTATGTGCTACACCTCATAACGACACGGAGATTCTCGAGATCAAATAACAAAGAGTTTAGTAAATTATGAGATCGAATCAAAAGCGTACAGGTTAAACAGTTCGACGCTCGTTTACATGGAAAATATTGTCAAAATTGTGTAGCGTCTTTATCCGCTTGATATAGCTTTGAATAAACGCTTCTTGGCATGAGCTGCGGTGTCCGAGCGGTTAAGGAGATGGACTTGAAATCCATTGGGTTCTACCCGCACAGGTTCGAATCCTGTCCGCAGCGGATTTTTTTTTTTTTTTTTCCTATAAATTTTCATTTTTTTCGCAATTTTAAAATTGCTCAACATTGATAAACAAAATGGAACAACTGTATAATTTATTTTAAACTTATTACTATTTGTTGTTCTTTGACGATTCACGCATGATCAATAAAATTTAGTCGCAATATGATGTTTTCTATAGCTCACTGAGTTCAATTTTCAACAACCAGGCGGCATAGAATAATATTTCACCTTGTATTGAAAAAGTACAAAAAAAAAAATATTGGTATATTATTGTGCACAAAGTCTGCATCGATAAGATATATGTCATGTGCAATCACATTTCATGTCTGACGCAACTGCAAACTGACACGTTGCCTTATGATTCATTAATGCGCGAAATTATTAAAACGTTCTGAATCTGTTAATGTTGATAAAAAACAGGAGTTGATGAAAAACTCATTGAATGCACTTTTAACCGATTAAACTTGTAACACCTGCTTACTTCACGTTGGACACAATCTCTCCCGCCGAGTTTTGGATTGTACATCATCACATTTTCGCACAATCTTTTCAATCAAGTTCCGGTTCAAAGAAAAAACTTACACAATCACATCACAAATACCACGAAAATATTAATCATATATATTACATTCGGGTAAAAATTCGACTAAACACTTACCACAAATAGAAGATTGAAAATGAACATAAGGTACTTGATACACCTGGACCCCAAAGGAAGTTTCAAATCAGCCACCATGGCGATGATTGTTTTCTATAATATTGAACTGAACGTCAAATAGAGAATAACAAGGCCAATGTCGAGCTTTCGGATTATTTCGCTGAACGGTTGAACGGAAGAGAATAAATGACGAATATTCACAAAATCTTTCTCACCTGCGAGTTCCAATACACGTTTATGTGTTGCTTCACCTCTTTACTGACACTGTTGCTTCACAACTGCACACTTTCGTTATCTCTCTCACTCGCTCTCTCTTTATCTCTTTCACTCTTCCTCTCTTTTTCCGTTTTTTTTATTTTTTTCGTCTTGTGTTGTCGTGCGTCGCTCGCCAACGTACATTCGTTAGTGTCGTTAATCTTATCAGAAACGTTCGACTATTGTAAATGTTACACATATGTATGTTAATGCGTGAGAGTGAAATGGATGAGGGAAAGAGCGAGCACACGCCATGTGCCTACGTTGTGAGACAGTGCGCATTGGTGCGCATGTCTCCCAGAGGATCAGGAACGTGTGCTTTAAAATCCTGCGCCTTTAGTACGACAAAATGAATTCTTCATTCTTAAAACAGATGCCGATCAACAACAAATATTCGATTTACTATTTCTCATATGGCACAATTGTTGTACCATCTTCAATCAAACTTAATCACAAAGTATTATGAAATACAAAAATCTCAACGATTAGCTTATGCGAAAACAGCATTGGTTCAACTATTAATAAACTAAAATAAATATGAAAAGATGTTATTTGGAGGTTCATATTGTTGAATTTTTTTTATGTTTGAGGGTGGTGGGACTTGAAGAAGATTTACACGATCCTATTATTGAATAAAATTAGGTGCTGGTCTAAATACAAGTTCTGCCATTGACGTCGCAATACAAACAGTGAGGAGTGGTGGAATTCTATATCCCACTTATGTATGATGAAAAGAAAAAGCAAGAGAATCTGACGTGGCCATTTGTGTGTTATATGCCAGTGTAGACATAATCCAAATTCACCTCATTCGAAGCACGTGGCGACACGATACTCTCTTCGATCGTTCTGAATAATGTGGCGAATGCACTGTCTGCGGAACTATGTTTTTGTTATTGTTTTTGTTGAGGTTATTGTTATTCCATTCACCATGTTAATGAATAATCATATATGCGTCCCGACGGACAATTCGATCGCTCATCTGGAACACTTCATGATTATTGCCGCGAATTAAATAGATCAACAGTAAAAAAGTGGAAACACATATAATATCTATGACATTGTGCTACTTATTGTATATATAGTATATTGGTTCGTTTGTTATATAAATTCGCAAGTATCTCATAATAAAGACTTCGCCCTCAAACCATGTACTTGTATACTACTTATAATGTACATCCATATTGTCTATTTTTATTGCATTGTATTATAGATTTTACCTCATTTTTCATCGATTACTTTCTATCTCCAGCAATTCACTTCACACTGCTGATTCAGTTCGGACATTAATTGATGAGCACTTTTTTTTCACTTTGATTAAATTGAAATTCAAATTAGTGAAAGAATTTTTAATAAATGTATGGCACGTGTTGAATAAACAAATGATTGAGCCTTGAAGAGTTCAATTACAAGAGCATTAGAGATTGAGAGGGCCCGCTCAATCTCACAGCACCTACGCATTTCATGATTAAGGTGTAGAGGTCGAGAGATATGTCCTTCCTATTTTGTTGTTTCTCGCACAATGTTATTCATATTAGATTTCAACTGATGTATGTTACCACGGCTCATCTCAATCATCACGATTCCAAATCATTGGATCAATACCACACGTAATTAATGGAGCGATTTCAAACAAGAAGTACATTGCATACTAACAAACAAACATAAATATCAATATCGTAATAGTGGCTTTATTGCGATAACATGTCCCTTTACGTCCAACATTTGATTGATTTTAAATCGTTTCTGGTAAATGTGCGTAGATAAAGATTTTCCTACATTATTAAATGGTATTGCCATCAAATCAGTCGTAGCGAGTTTTCTAAATTTCGTGTCAGAATATGAAATGAAGAATTATTATCGACACTGAAAAAAAAATTATTAATGTTAATGATATACTGTTGAGCTTAATGTTTTTTTTTGCAAATACCAGTTGTATTCCCAATGTGAGGGAAATCATCGCCATTGTATATTCCCCTACCGAAGGGAAAGTATTGTCGTCATAAACTTCATAAAAAATTAATCATTGCTCGAGTGTACAACGCATGAAATCAATATCTGGTCACTACTCTCAAGACTATCACGATCAATATTTCAATTCGATATTTTCGAAATAATGCGAAAGGGAATTGTCAAGTTTCCCAATTTTCTTTGTCCCATTGAGTGTACAAATTTGCTGAAATTTATCATCATGTGTTGTTGATTGTTCAAAATAAAATGTACATAATTACACAAAAATTGGATTATTATTTGATAATGTAATTGTAATCCGCGATTCGATATCATACATGATAATAATATAAAACAATATGAGAATCAGGAGCACAAAACTAAGGCAAATGAAAATCTTGGTGCAATTATGTCCCCGCCTTCTTTTTCAATTCCACCCCTCTTCCGACAATAGTGCTATTACATGAGAGTGTAGAGCTGTATGCGCGCGCAAGGAAACAATATATTCCATACTCGTTGCTGTTGCCCACTGCACTCGCCGCCACTCACCGCCAACAAAAATATCCGGCGCATTTCTGAGCGGGACTTGCGAACTTGTGGACGTGTGTCATACTTTATCTGTGTAAAGTAACATAAAAAGTATAACGTAAAATATAAAAACAAATAGACAACGATAGATAAAAGACTAATATTGAGTGAACGATAAACAAGTAAAAGTGCTCCAGAAAAAAATTGCAATAACACATTGTGTATTATTCACAGTTGAAAGAAACAATAGAATACAAAATCTAACAATATATCACTCAAAATGGTGTCTGGCGGTATGACCTGTGTCAAATATCTCTTATTCTTCTTCAATTTCATATTTGCGGTGAGAATAAACATCTTTTTTTTTAATCATCATTATTTTTATTAATATTTATTGCAGGTATATTTGTATGCCAATGTATTAGATTTTTTTTCTCGTTGGTGCTTATTTACGGTTTGTTATGCCCCACCAACGTTGTCCCTGTGCTACAGCTATTTCTCGAGGCCGTTCGATAATCCATATATATATATATATATATAATGTATGATGGCATGATACGAACGATCCACCAAGACGGACCTCCAGAAACCGTTGCAAATACATACATACACCCAATACAGACATATACAACAAAGAATCCAACCACTGTTATTCGTGTGTAATTACCCTTCTCTTTTCCTCTTTCGAATTTTCGATTTTTAAATCTTGTCAAAGATTTTTACGTGGGTACCTTCACGGAAGGTATATTGAAGCAAGAATTTACTGCAAAAAGTCGTTGGTTCAATGGATCACGGAGAAAAAGAGAAGTGGCTCTTAAAAATCACGAGAAGACAAAATGTACATACCTATTTCCCCCCCTACACACCTTCAACAAAAGAGAAACTTTCACTATATACACAAAAAGGTAGAATTGGAAAAGCTGCCCACATATAGAATATACAAGAGTGTGTGGGATGAACCATTTTTTTCTTTTCTCCCATTAGTCACACATACAATAAGATAAATTGGAAGATTAGAGAATTACACTCGAAGGCAGATGTTAAATATATATGGCATAGGGCAATGAAGCTATAAAGAAATATTCAATGTGATTTACGAGCAGAAAAACTTCACTAAACCGACACCTGGTAGTAGCAAAAACATAATTATTTGTTATTTACAGATCACCGGAATTGTTTTCATTTCGGTCGGCGCTGTGATCCTGGCTATGTACAATGGATACAGTAATTTCGTGGATAATTGGTTCTTCGCTGCGCCTGTACTTATGATAGTTGTTGGCATAACTGTCTTCCTGGTATCATTTTTCGGATGCTGCGGTGCAGTCAAGGAACATCACTGTATGATTATCACCGTGAGTAAAATTGAATAACAAACCGGCAATCAACCAATGACCACATAATTAATTGATAAAATTGTTATTCTTATATTTTCCAACAGTTCTCGGTTTTATTACTGTTGATATTTGCTCTGGAACTCGGCGCGGGCATTTGTGGCTATGCAATGCGCAATGAGGTTGGCAACATGCTGCGAAACCGTTTCAATAAAACAATGCCACTCTATAGCACCGACAAGGATATTCAAAAATCTTGGGATGTGATGCAACACGATGTTAGTATTATTTTCGATTCTCAACTAATCATCCTGTTTTTATTGCAGTCATTTCAACATGTTTGCGCATAAGCAGCAACTGGCGAAAATCAATTCAATTCGAAAATATATGAGAATTAGCTCGGTTTATATCTCAGTGCAATTTTCAAATACGAAGGGGGATTATACCAACCACGTATTAAAGTTCAGACCTTGTTCATATTGCAAATCAATATATTGTCCCCTTCACCTATCATATCTTAGTCTGTACATCGCAGATATAGTAATACTACACATACATATATACATAGCAATACTTTCTGCCCCTCTCACTTTTTTAATATGTCACCCACGTAATATGACCAACGCTGTCCGTTGCCATATACAAGCGAACAACGGAAACCTCTTCCAACAATGGCGGGCATCATTATGTAATAATAATAGCTGCCCTTCCTTCACTACCATATGTGTATTCAGTTACTTACCTCCTCATGCTAGTGAAGTTGTGTAAGTTGCCACAACTCTGCTGGTTTCGAATCTACTGAAATATATACACTGGTGATTATGCTTCAAGGGAGAAAAAACTTGTCTAGACCACCGGCGGGACTGTAGTAAACATTGAAGGGAGTTTATGTCGCGTGTCAAAAGTGATTAGGTCTATGTGCTTGTATATTACATTTTTCACAGAGTTTTGCTTACAGCAATTCGCAGAAGTGTTCCCCATCGCCGGCTTTATATTTTCCTGCCATCCCCCTCGCGAAACTAGGAGGGAGTTGAAAAGATTTTGTTACGACGGCGTGTCGTGGTTTTTATTCTCTATATATTTCAATATTCGTTATCTTAATCGGAATTCATTGTGTGTTGTTTCCTGTCGCTTCGTGTTATACGTCAATCGATTCATCATGAGATATAGAGAGAAATAACGGTGGTAGTAACAGTGGCAAAGTGCAGTTGATGAGGGGAAAGAAAGTTTTTTTGTTTGGGTCACCGACCGCTACGATTGATTTGTTCAGTATTACGCTGTATCCGATTGAATTACGGAGTATCTATACTGAAATCTTGGGAATTTAATGATTTAAATGTGAATAGACAATATCAATCTAGTTTTCATTACATAATTGAAAAAAAAACATGAGAAAGTAGCGCGATTCCCAGTACAATTGAGGTCGTTGATATCTTGTATTACTCAAGTATCAAATTACAATATTTGCGAATGTGAGAAGACATTTGGCGGTTTATTCGATTGAATTTCAAGCTGACAAGATGCCCACAACAACATATTGGATGTCCAAATAAATTCGATATAATAATTCACGTGTATATTTTTTTCCATATTACTGTTTATAGTTCAAATGTTGCGGCATTGTTGGACCATCAGACTGGTCGGTATTATATCAGAGTACGCAACTACCGGATTCATGCTGCCATGAGGTTCCATTTAATCAAAGATGCGATTCAAATTCGGTCACTGTTAGCGGTGACGGTTGTATGACAAAACTGAAGAGTGCTATTGAAGACAAGGCAGTAATTCTTGGCGCTGTAGGAATCGGAGTTGCTCTAGTGCAGGTGATTAGATGAATATATCTTAGTGTATTAACGTAAATATATCGTCATTCATACATTGATCATTTATTTATTTATTTCAGCTCATTGGAGTAATCTTTGCTTGCTGCCTGGCACGATCGATCCGCCGTGAATACGAAACTGTGTAAGCTGTTTCAGTTCTTGAATATCTCTATCAATGATCACATTTGATAAAAGCAAAAAAAAAGTTGATGCAAAACAAACAGAAACGTGTTCACTTAAAGACGCACTTTTCTCTGAATGAAAATACACTATAAGATTTTTATATTTTTCCGCTTTGCCACAAATTGAATAATTTTCATCACGTACATACACACGTGTGGGTGCACACGTTTTCACGAACACATGACTTCATGGTCCAATAATGAATATTTTATAATCCAAGCACAATTGCTATTCCGTTTCTGTAACTTTCTTTTTCCTATTTTTTTTTCTTTTCATTACGTGAAAGACTGATATTCACATGAACTTTATATATTTTATGTTGATTTTGCATACACTGCACAATCGAAAAATTATGATGATATATTTGAAAGCGACGAGTGAATCGGGATTGTGATAGTCGTGCGTAACCAAAGCGAGAAATTGTGGGAACTTGATGACAAGGCATTCCCATTTTCTAATCTCGTTTTGTTTTCTCATCATTTGACTCTTCATCTCATGATGTTGAATGAACTTTCATACGCGGAACCGAAACATTAATCTCGCATAACTTGTCTGATACCACTGCAAATATCATTTTACCGTTTTCGTGCACGCTTCTCTTGAAAAAGAATCTCGCAAAAATTGACACCACCTGCTATTAAATGATTAACAGGATAAGATGACTATGATTTCAGTCTTACTTTGTTTATCACATGGGGGGAAGAAAAACGCGAACTGCACTTTCGGATGCTGAATTCTTTATATTATGGACTGAATGATAATCGATTTCTTGTTTTTTATATTATACTTATCCTCTTTCTTATCAGAACAATTTGAAAAATTAAAAAATGGTTCAAAGCTTTCGTTCAATATGATCGTTCGGTTGTCCTGAGCTTATATGTCCCTTTCTGTCTGTATTATGCAAAAATTATATCCGGGCTTTCTTTTTCATCCAATATATACTTATAAACACACATGCACCTGACTGTCCCATAGTTTATATAATATTAAAATTTCTTTGTCAGCACTGGTCGTACAAAAAAGAACACATTTTTTGTAATTTCACACGATCCACATTTTATGGTGTCACTCATCTAATTTTCTGTTAATTGGAATATTTGCTTCAGAACACAAGTTTGAATGGCGCTGTGATTTCGAAAGTAAAATAGGTGTGTGTCTTTATCATGAAGTTAAATACAAAAAGCAAAAATATTAAGAAAAAAAAATTCACTCAAACGCATGTACTCAATACGTTATATTTGTTTAATTTTATGAAAACGTCGATCACGAAACTAATTCCAAACGACTATAATACTGTGTTGCTGTATAGTTGTCAGGGTAACGAGCGTCAAGGTTTTCGTGCATTTTGGAATCGAATGTGCCAGCTTTAAATCTCCTGTCTTATTATTTCTCAATACTTCATCTTCATTTATAACACATATTAATTATACTTGACGTATAGATAACGAATACTGATATAAAAAAAACGAGAAAAATATAGGGAGACGAACGAAAACCCAGTGGAATAATTATAGAAGAGTTCATATATATATTAGAAATAAAGTTTATGACATCAGAGTCTCCTAGTTTTAGTCCATAAGATAAGAAAATGCAAAGAAATAGTTCATTAACTAACTACTACTATTTATCTATTTAAATTATAATGAGCATTAATTATTTTTGTTGTTTCTTATATATACATTTGTAAAGTCTACGTGACTGTTGAAAACGACTTATAAATATTATTGTAGTAATCTGCAAATTTATACATATGTACGTATATATATATTTGCAAATTACTCCTATTTCTACTATTTTTCTTTACTTTGTTGTTCTCTTCCTCTGTTTCTTTTTCTATCACTCATCTCTAAAAGTACATACCGCAACGTCACATATGTACAACGAAGGGGTCACTCGATGCAAAATAAGAAACGAGCAACTTGGCCAGCTAAGACAGAAAACAAAAATTTTAAAAATTAAAGAAATAACGAACGTGAGATTTTATGTCTCTTTAAAAATTTATGTATTGTAACTATAATTTGATTATTTTCTGTTTCTTGCTTCACTGTGTGCTCGTTTTAACGCCTAATCAAATATTTGATGTCCATTATACTTTTTTTTTTTTTCTGTTCTTAACGTGACTGCATATTTTTTTTTTGCACGTGAACAATGGCCTCTTGTATTATTCATAGCTTCACTGGTGTATAAAAGCAACAAAACGATAACGAACCTCAAGTGAAAAAAAATATCTATATGTATACGCATTGGCATGTTAATACTCGAGTGAACTATATTGAAGATTGTTTTAATTACAGCGAGACCACAGCACACTGATGAGCCACTAATTGGGAGGGCAAATTACATTTTCATTTCCATTTATCACATTTCTATCTTCATTAAAAACTAATGACTTCACTAATCTCTGTGTTGGTCAGATGGAGCAAAAATGGTGCGAATTACAAAGTTGTTGAATTTATGAAAAATTGCAAAAAATAATTACTATAAATGAAATTTTCATGGTGGCTCTTACTTGAACCACTTTAATGTGCTTATTATTAAATGCGCTTGAAAAAAAATAATCGAAAGAAATAACGGTTCCTGCAAAAAATGCGGAATTTCAATTAATCGATTACATTGTAATTAATTCCCATAAAACTGCAAAGGGTAAATTAATGATGGGCGCAAAAATGAAGATGGCTTTGAGCCTTATTCACAGAGAAGGCAAAAATATAAATGGAATTGTGCAATACATATTCATTCGTATTTTCACAATATCATACTTGAACTGCCAACCATCGCCAAAATGATAGGAGAAAAATCATTAACAATGTGGTACTGATATTGGAGAGAAACAGAACAATAATATATTCAACGATGATTGTGTGTGGAACCATAACAACCGAAAGCCTACTTTCATATCCTATAATTCAACATGTAATGATTGGAAACGAATAATGAGGATAGGATATATATACTCATCAAATGTAATTCCATACGATGTCCTTCATGTTTCTCTTCAATCTCAGCTCCGTCAAACACTAATTGGGCAATACGAAATTCAACAAATAATAATATACATCGTAACTTTGAGCGTTTTGAGAAGATGAAAATATCTCCCTTGAAAGTATTTAAGTGGCTTACAACGCTTTTGCATCACAAATTTCAATACCTCTTCGCCCTCCACTCATTCACTTTTTCTCTTTTTCTCCATTTCTATATCTCATTTTGCTTCACTCTCATGAACTTCATCCAGGATGGATGTAGCCGGTAGATTACACATCACTGTGAATGCATATGTGTGTCAAGGAACTCTTTATATTTTCTCCGTTCATCAAATGTCACTGCTCTTTCTCATCCTATCACTTCTCTTATTTGTTTATGCGTGAATCATTTGAAAAAAATAATGAATACGTCGCCAACTTTCAACAATGCACTATTATATTTCCTCGAGGTGATGACAAGTGAAAATTCCATGCGATTTAATATCATATATATACAGGCTTCAAGTTTCTCTAATGGATTATTCCAAGTTTGCTTACTTGGAAAAATTTGATATGTATCTATCATAAAATCCAAAATATCCCTTCATCTTCATATTTCTTCTAAATACCTAAATATGAACTAATTCTCTCTCTTTAATCGTTGTGCAATTGGAACTTGAGCGACTGTATTTATTGTTGACATCGCCGTCCATTATTAATATGTTAAATATTATTTCCGTTTCTTACATTCCAGATAAATACGTAATTTTTACCACTTACACCTGATCATCCATCCTGGAATTGAAAACTAAAATCAATAATTTTTCAGAATATAAAATCAGACTCATTGATTATTCAGTAAATGACAGAGAATTTTTTTGATTTCAATTAAAAATAGTAAAATGAATATGAACCAAAGCCGATATGGCTAATCATTTGTCGAGATATTACTTATAAATATTTGTGTCTCATAATAAGATATAAATTGAACGTATATTTTGAATGAGGAAAATTTGGAGAGACCCTGACATGATTAAAATAATATTAAGAAATTGTATAGATATGAGAATTTTCTTTTCGGAAAATAATTGTCATGGACAGTTGAAGAAACCCTGTAGGCAACATCATTCTTGTATGTTAAGACAATGATGATGATGATGATGGTGATGATAAAGAGACAGAAAAACAGTTCATTGTGAAAGGAAAATGGGGGAAAAACGAGGAAGTATTATACACAATTCAATCCTCACCTAAGTTGTACTCGGCGTTCGTCTGTAATGATATACTTTTGATTGTATTGACTATTTAATTGGAGTTGAAGAGTTATCAAAATATTCAAACTTCTGTCAATTATTATTGCTTGTCGCAAAAAGAGTATAGAAAGAGAAAGAAGTGGAATTTTAATGAACATCATTCCAAAGTTCAGAGTAACATAACAAAAATCACTATAATATATATTTGTAATTGTGTTTTTTCTTTGTCTCGCATTTATATTTCGACGAAGACCTATTGTCAAATTAGCAATCTAAAATTATTTGATATGAAATGAGAAAAAAAGAATTTATATTTAGAGATCGTTGGGTCTGATGAATTTATAAATTATCTGGCAACGCTAAAGACTGACGAAGATTATGATTGTAATCAGTATTAAAAAAAAAAAAACAAAAACAAAAACTTTGAAGAAACAAGATTAAATAACCAAAGAATTAATCGGTATTTTGAATACAACATATTATCAAATATTTTCTTGATTTGTACAACATTACTTTGGATTCTCGTATCTCCATTGATCTTGACTGAAAACTCTTGAACATTCTCATGACTTGATATCTATTGCGATAGAAATAGAAAATGATGAATATCTGAGTTTATATTCATACAAAACAATTAATGATTGAAAAAGGAAACAAAACGAAATCTATACAAAAAGCGTCATTAAATACATCAAACACAATCATTCTACTGAATTCATTGTGGAAGCCAACGACTCATCTTTAGCACACTCTTGTTTAGCTTTCATGATATAAAATTATGTGTATATATGAATAAATAAAATGGAATCAAATGGAAATTCGTTATTCTTCACATGTATAACTCCTTCAACTCTATCTTGTATTCGATCTGGAACACTGCGAATATATAATTGTTCGGGGGAAAAACAATCCATGTAAAATAATAACTCATGTTCGTATGTGATTTATTTTCTCCATTATATTGATGCCAATAACTAGCGTACTAATATTTAATTTTCATCACTTGAAATGAACATTGGAATCTCTTTCACAGACTTTTCCAGAGAAAATATCGTAAATTAGTTTAAAAACTAATTTTGCACACTCACATTCATTCGATCTGACGACATATTCATCCCTCATTTGATTTTTCATTGATTTCCTTTCTATTGTCACGAGGCTGAATTGGGAGATGAAAAAGATATGTGGATTCGACCACTCCGCAAATTATAACTCCACGTATGGAGATATTTACAACACAGACATTTTACAACCTTTTATCCATTCAATCACATTTATTCATCTCTTTCGATTACACACTTTTTTTGAAACTCCATGACACCCGTTCACGGCCATCCCAAGTTTTGTATAGGGTTTATCTCTACAAGGCTTCACTGAAAAGGCGGAACGTTACTATATTTTCGAATTTCTTTATTGTTATTCTCATCTTTCATTCATTTATTCATTTCTATTTCATAGTATCATTCAATTAATTTCATCAATTTGATGCTTTTCTCATCGACTATTTTGCCAAAAATTATCCATTCAAACTCATTTATTCCCCACTGGTCCTCTTCTTAGCGGTTTTTATAGCAAACATTTATGCGTAGAGAGTAAACTATTTACAAAGTGGACACCATTTTGGCGCTCACCCCTCTTGTTGTTTTACAAAAATGCATCTGCAAAATTTCATTGTAAAAAAAGAAGTATGAAAAATTGTAGAATGTAAAAAAAATAATTAGGAAGCAAATTTCGACGGTTATATAAAGTCGATCCGGAAAAATTATCGTTCGTTTTCGTTTCTTATTTTTTCTAGAACTACAAAGTAAAAAATATCGCAGGATTTTCCCAAGAATATTTTGGGCTGCCAAAGGTAATTCATATCATTCGGATATATTCTCACATGCGCTCATTTTATACTTCCCCATTCTCTATTGAACATCACACATTACATCTGTTGACTAATCTCTGAAATGTACATTTTCATGAAAAAAAAAAAAAAAAAAAAAAATGAAAAAAAAATGAAAACAATCCATTTCGAATGAAATTAGAACAAAACTTCTATGTTCATGATTGATCAAAGTTAATTTATGAACAGAGTGCATGCTGTTATAGAAATTCATCTTATTTTCTTCTGTTCCAATCTAGATACATCACATATGAGTAGGGGAATCAATCCCTAATTTACTGCTGAAACCATTCATGAAAGTTTTATTCATTGAGAGAAAATCGAATAGGTGCCACAAAGAGAGAGAATATGATTTCATTATATTCTTTTTTAAGAAATTTTTCGGTCTAAGAATTGTATAGTTTCATATTATCCCCTTGTACTCTTAATCTGTGAAATATGCACAAAAGAAAACAATTATTTACAGTCACATTGGGTCAAAGTGTATTATTTGCATGTTTGCATAATATGAAATACGAGAAAAAAAAAAAATAATTCCGAGAGAAAAGATGGGAAGAAAGAATTCGTTGTGATATAAACTTCAAAAAACAGAAATATTTCCTTGTCGCAAAACTGATGATCACCTCATATTTTCATCTTGTATTTGCTTACACACCTCCATATGGTATTTTGGAAACACAAAATGAACAAATGCAAATCTGTTTTCTTCTTCGAGTTTTCAACGCAATCAAGAAAGGACGATAATCTCGGTAATGTCGATTCTCTCTAGGACCCGGGGCATCTTAATTGATTATGTTTCCATTTCTTTCTTTTCTTCCCTGTTATAGAATTATTACTGAGATTCTTCACACTTAAAATTTCGACATTTAATGTGAATTGCTTCTATTCAATTTTCATTTCTTTTTCTCCCACTCTCTTCACTGGCATTCATTATATTGTTCCTGTACATTGTATTATTCCAATTTATTCTTCGTTATTTTTGTCCATTGTTCATTAAGTTCATTGAAAGAAAAAATAAACCTTCATCTTATGCTACCAACTGCATGAACACACACATACGCATACACACACAAGCACACGCAAACACACACGAATATAAAAGAATAACACCACATCCAAATATTTTAGCGTTCACCCATCCATAATTCGCAACATCTTTCTGCACACCGAGAAAAAAAATAATAAAAAAAATTCCACCACAATCGCAATCATGTTTTCATTTTTAGATCTCTCCAATTTCTTATACATGATGCTTCTCATATATGCCTTCACTCCTACCATTAATATTCTTCTTTCGAGTTGTGTCTCTTTTTTTTGTTAATTTCTAAATCCTTGCATTGAAGTTTTTTCTTGAGAGAGGAGCCCTACACAAAATAATGGGAACACCTCATTTTGTATTAGTCAGGAACATATTTTACGCGTTCAACATGCACGCAGACGTTTATCCGCAGTTTAGACAACAGCGCGCAGTAGATGACGATGATGATGAAATGGCATGAGGCTGATAGGAGGAGTTTGGTAATTTATTGCACTAGAAGCTCATGTGGCATATCGCTTGGTCCAGAGTCGTGCGATACGATCGTGCTCCTCACGATTTTGGAGGTACTGTGTCGCTATACTCCCCACCAGGGGATCAGCTGTACAAATCATCATGTCATACCATTAAAAAGTTGAAATGTTAGCATTCACCAAAAACAAATGAAACACATTGAATATAAAAGACCAACCTGGATTACAATCTGTAAGAAGCGAGCAGATGGACAGAAGAACTTTAGAGATTGTCAACGCTGGTGACCAGTTATCTTTGAGAATATCAAGACAAATTACACCTTGGCTGTTGATATTGCAGTGGTAAATACGCGTTCGAAAAGTCACCTATGAACAAATGAATACATAGATGCATGTTTTTGTGTAGGAAAATTGAACTATCGAACAACGCAACAAATATTGTCACCTAATCACAAATTCCAGCACATCGACACTTAAATTCCTCATTATAATACGTCAAAATGATAAAATCTATGTCGAATGACACAAAGATGAAATCAGCTGATGTCAAAACTACAAACGGAATCAATAATCATTTCTACTCGAATCTGAAAGTATCTTGGTGTTCCAATCTCATTCATGGTATCGAATTTTAAGTGTAAAGTGTACGATAACTATACATTTATAAATATTGCAATTATTATGAATTGGTATAGTTAAAGCATTGTAATTGTATATGTAGCTGAATACATACAGAGCATTATTTCAAGAAAAAAAAGAGGAGTAAAGTTCTCGTGAGCTTTCGTGTGTGTCTGCGAGGTCTTTTACTGACATAGATTATGTTGGAATGGCAAAGTAGTATGGAGAATATCAATGTCGAATGATACGTGATTGATTCTAAATAGAAAGATAATCATTTTGAATCGAATATGAACTGTTGTTGGTAATTGATGTTGTCATTAGTTATGTTCGTGATGCTATATCAATGTTTTTCCTACGGTATTCCATCGTATGAGTGATAAATCAAATATACCTTAGGTGGTTTGAATGGATATTCGGGAGAAAAATGAATGTCCAGAAAGAAAACGCCGCCTTCGTATACTGAGCCTGGAGGTCCTAGAATGGTTGACACCCACTCATAAAGATTATCACCCTTGGGACCAGCACTGCAGTTCGGTGGAGGATCCAGAGTAATTTCTGCCAACTCTTTTTGTATCCTGTATCAACATGCACAATGATCAACAATGGAGCACCACTCAATACAATAACCCCAATTTGAAATATTTCATTGGTTCTCATTAAGATTTTTTTTGTCCTACCAAATTTCAATGCTAATTTGAAATTCAATAAGAATTTCACATTATTTATGTCACATTAACGGGATCCGTTTACCGGGAGATATTTGTGAATGATTAACCTTTTGGCCGATGTTCCTAATGCCTTGGACATTTTTGGATTAGGCTTTGCTTCCTTATTCTCGGGTTTATTATCAGCCAATGACGATCCTCTGCCCCTACCAGTGCCACTGGATCCTGCTCCAGACGACATTGCTCCTAGAAAAAAAAATCATAATGTACTCCCGCAAAAACATAAAATAGTGATCTGAAAAATTTTTCATTCAATAATATCTTTCTGTATTGGATGTTCCTCCAGTCAGTGCAATGCTATCCAAAAACTACATATCGAAATGAGAATGTGTGTATGAACAATGGAGCTTCAAAATCTAAATTGTAGTCTTTTAATACAATTATATAAATCTAAATATTGTTGTGTTTCTTTCTTCTTTTCCTTGATGTATTGAAGTGAACCTTCAAATTGGTTTTGTCTGCTTGCTTGATGTCTTATCACTTTTCAGTTCATGCATCTACCATTATTAAGCATCAAAATTCAAAACATCATTTGACAAATAAAGAAAGATTTCGTGACGAATGTTTGTATAACAGAGTCGTTAGCACAATGTGTGTTGTAAACTCCACATAACTCTCAAGCTTATCCAAAAAAAAAAAGAAAAAAAAGGCGCATCTTTGATATTGTACCAACTCGTCCTTGTGTGTTGACAAATCCTAACAAAGCATTCAACCAATTTGAAAGAATCAAAATACATTGGGAGAGGCTCACAACGAAAAAAGTGAAATTTGTTGCGTTCATACTCCCTAGCTACACCAAGATATTCCTGTTCGTCATATATACCGTATTAGCCCAGTATTATGGTGCCAAAATTTGGGGCTTGCCGGATCACGACAATGGAGGTTTATGAAAACAGGGACACTGTTTGCACACTAGATTAAGTGTACGGTTGAGAATGCACCGAATTATTAAGGTCGTCCACGAGAAATTAAGAGAGGTTGTGGACGGCGTCACAAATAATTACACTTTGACTCAACAATTTGTGTTTCTTCCAGAGACTTAGTGATAAATCTACCGCCTCTTCCTCGGATCACCCGGGCGTCTTTTCCACGACTCTTTCTTCTCTTTTCGAGCTCTAGTCTTTCACTCTCTCAGTCTCGCGCAGTCCCTTGCAGTCTCTCTCAGTCTCTCGCACACCGTTTTGTTCTCTCTCTTTCTCTCTCACCCTAGGGCAGCTTCACCGCATACATTCTGGCTGGAACCTCAAAACCGAAGCGAGGCGAAAATGTAACTACACAAGCGCACAAACGCAGGGATTTAAATTATCCGCTCAGGATGTCCCGACATATTACCATCTTCCAATCCGCTCAAACAGATGTTGGATGATTGTTTCAATTCAATTCAAAATTGAGATCGAAATATGATAGAGTTCTATAATGAAGATTTATATATTATCGTGATATGAATAATGATATTAGGAAACATTTTGAATGAGCAATCAATCCAAATTCTTTCTGGAAGATAAAATGAATGGAAAAATTTAGAAATAAAAATTCTAACATGGCGCCATCTCAAGGATCTTCATGAGAATGTGTAATTCAGATGGCGTTGATTGTATCGCTTTTCCGGGGTCAATCTATAAATCTATCGCTTATCTTCACTGACGTGAAGTTGGCGGACAATATCAAATCAATCAATCCAAACATACAATTTCGTAATAATTTCATCTTGAATTATTGATAAACTTGATGGTTATACAGGGACATATTCAATTAAAAGGCGGTGTTTACAAACGTCAATTATCGAAATCTCTATCCTGCCCTATCCCTGCTCGAATATCTGAAATTCTTATGTACAAACATCATGAAAAAACTGAAGTTTATGTTGCCGGAGAAAAACTGGATCTTTTATTTTTTTATCGATTCAAAAGTCGATATCGTCAGAATGGTATTTTAGAGAATTTTCGAGAGAGTGCCTCACTCAGTCGAGATATTATCGCTATAGCTATAGTCATTAAGGGCGGGATGAGGGTAGTGGCGAATGAAAAACAGTATCAGCTGTCAATGTTGGCAACAATGTGAATTAATCACAGATGTTTGTCACTTTACAAGATATATACATATATATATACATAAATTTATATATATTCAACAATTGTGCTCGATTGAATCATTATTGATAAACAATTTATTGACGATACATTAGCATTTGTTGTTAAAATTATATGATATCAAAATGGGGAAACGGCAGCATCAGAAAGATAAAATGTGAGTGATTAATCGAAATAATTGTATTTTGAGGTTATGCAGTGACCACAACAATATTTTTGTTATTGTTCATGTCATTGATGATTGATTTTCAGGTATCTGACGTACACAGAGTGGACAACATTATATGGTGGCAAAAAGTCAGGACACAACTCCGAAACATCAGAAGACACAACATTCAGAAGATTGCCTTTTGATCATTGTTGTGTTAGCCTTTTACGTTTTGAGCATCCGTACTGCGATGCTCAAGGGAATGTATTTGAATTGGAGGCTATTCTCGCCTACATCAAACAGTTCAAACACAACCCCGTTACTGGCAAGCCAATGGATACAAAGTCTCTTATTAAGTTGAATTTTTATAAAAATGCTGAAGGACAGTATCATTGTCCGGTTTTATTCAAAGTGTTCAGCAAACATTCACACATTGTTGCTGTAAAAAGTACTGGCAATGTATTTTCCCACGAAGCTGTTGAACAATTGAATATTAAAACGAGAAATTGGAAAGATTTAGTGAATGATGAGCCATTTGTAAAGGCAGATCTTATTACAATTCAAGATCCTACAAATGCAACCAAGTTCAATCTATCGAGGTTTCATCACATCAAAAACAATTTGAAAGTTGAAGACGAAGGTTTGTGATTGGTAACACTTCTATGTATATCATTTGATCGTTCGAGTTCACAAATTTCTACTTTTTTCAGAAACAATCAAAAGTCGTGGAAATCCGAACGCAAAATTGAAAACAGTTTCCCACGAAACTAAAGAGATATTGGCTGAATTAGAAAAAGAGTATAAGCCGACGAAAACGAAAGAAGTAGCGACGAAAGCAGTCGCAGATAAATTCAATGCTGTAAGTTACGCGAATAATTCCGCATTGTGTGGAATCTATTAATTTCGCTCAAATTTTATAGGCACATTATTCTACTGGTGCAGTTGCTGCTGGGTTTACATCTACAGTAATGCCTCAAGAAACTGTGCATCAAGCAGCTATTGTGACTGATGATTTGGTTCGGTACGAAAGAGTGAAGAAAAAAGGATACGTTAGACTTGTTACGAATTTTGGGGCATTGAATGTCGAACTTTACTGTGATGTGATACCTAAAACGTGTGAGAATTTCATCAAACATTGTCAAAACGGATACTACAATGGCACAAAATTCCACCGGTCAATACGGAACTTCATGGTATGAATAAACAATTCAATCTTGATGTAAGATATAAAAGCCATTGCAGATATTTTCAGCACCTTGTGCGACCCACGTAATGGCATAATAAATTATACATAAAGATAAAACTGAATTCTTTATTATAGATTCAAGGTGGAGATCCAACAAACACCGGCAATGGTGGAAGCTCCATTTGGAATGAGCCTTTTGAAGATGAATTCAAGCCGAATTTAGTTCATCAAGGCAGAGGTATTCTCTCCATGGCAAATTCGGGACCGAACACAAACGGGTCACAATTGTGAGTAATGTAATTTTCATATTTAACTTTCTCCTGAAAGAATTCAATCTTGCACAGTACTATTTTTTAGTTTCATAACTTTTCGCTCCTGTCGTCACTTGGATCGTAAGCATACAGTTTTTGGGAAAATTGTTGGTGGTTTGGAGACACTGAATGGCATTGAAAAAGTTGAAGTAGACAATAAAGACCGACCAATTGAGGATATCATCCTTGAACGTGCTCAAGTATTTGTCGACCCTTTCCAGGAGGCTAATGAACAATTGGCTGCAGAAAGAGCAGCTGAAATTGAAAGAATAGCGCAGGAAGAAAGAGACAAACAGTCTTCAACAAAAAACGAGCTCGGCAGTGTACTGAAAGCGTATCATTCTGGAGTTGGAAAATTTATTGACATTTCTAAAGAAACAAGGTATGTTTTCTGATGCTGATACAATAATGTTCGTACATACTAATAGTTATATAATGATTTACAGTAATTCTGAGACGACTGGAATACCATCGAAAAAAAAGAAAAAAGCTATCTCATACTCGGTTGGGAGTATTTGGTGAAATTTCCAAGAATATTTGTATATGATTAACTATTCTCTGGGATTTTCTGAGCAATGGGAATGAGTTCCTTTTGGCACATTCGTCTGTATTATAGTTTAATAAAAATTTTGTTTGACAATTAGAATCCAACAAACATTAGTTCCGTTGAAAATACACTTTTCTATGAGTTCACTTTCCGTTGGGTAATGTAACATTAATCAAAGAATTTTAAATGGCATATCTCTCTCTTAGATACATAATCACACTTTGAGTTCAATATGCCCTACGTATCGGTAAAGAATATGAATAAATACGCTGATCATATCTTTTCAATGTCACCAACACATCAATTCAATTATTCAATGAGTTTTTCAATAGTTAGTGGTGTTATTGGAGCATTATTATGTGATGTATAGAAATGAAATGGAATAAATCATGAGAACAAAAATGATCCTAAAGAGATATTACTCTTCGAATGATTCATAATTTACAATTAATGCAGACTTAGCGAATAGTCATGAAGGACTGTCATATGTGCGCATGGTCGGCATATGCGCGCGCAAGAACCACAATTTCTCTTTATTCTTTCCAATTCAAGAAATATTCAATTAGAGTTGCATTTGTTGATAAACCATTGTGATGAAAGTAAACTAATCTTTCGATCAATTATCAAATGAATTCCTTCCTTTATTCAACGACGATGACCTTACAATTACAACGAGCTCTCTCATTTCAGGTTTTTCAGTTCTGAGAAATTGAGACGTCCATGTTTAGTAGCGCGCGGTCCCTCCCTGATATCAAATCGTTGTGTGTACCTTTTCATTCCTGTTTTACGTTAGATCATATTACAACAATTTATATTGGAATTTCGTGATAGTATTTTCCAAATCTTTCGCGAGTACACCAACTTCACATTTTTCGTAATAACATGGACGACCTTGGTGAGTTGTGCATCTTTTGAATGAAAATTTTAATTCATATAACCTTCAAATATCACACCCACATACACATTTCCTCAGCCTCTTTTTTTTTCTCAACTCCACCTCAATTAACATTGCTCTCTTAATTTAAAAAATTTTCTCCAAACATATATACTAATATAAGTGAAGATGAAAAACAATTCCATCAGTTACATATGTATGAAGATATATGTATGTACGTGTGTGTATGTACATATATATATAGATATATATACTGGATTGATCATCCATACATACCTACATATTGTGAAAGATGATAAAACATTTACGTATATTTTCGTCAATAGATAAGAAGCCCCGCGACATTTGAGTTTGAATTCGTGTATCTACGACAAGTAATTGGAATTCCTGTCGAGTGAAGAACTCGTTTGCATAGTTGTCAACACCCGTAAAATGTATTGAGGAAAAGAAGGAAAAGAGAAAACCTGCGAAATTCTTGATCTCATTGTCGATTAACACATCGCTATGTCATTGATGTAAATATGGGATTAAAAAAATATCAGTGGGCTCACAATTATCTTCGAAATGTGTTTTCGAAACGACAATGAGAGAGACTGAGAATGTTGGCAGTTGCACTTTGTTTTTCAACGTTGCTTTCACCCGGCTCTGCCATAAATATATCTTTTCTCTTTGTTTTTCTCTTTTTTATTTGTGTTTTTGATCCTCCTCGCCTCTACTGTCTACTGTTTGTCTCCATTTTCCGTGAGTGGAATAGACACAATTGTACTCTAAAGAAAGTATCATGAAAGTTGTCGACACAACTCAAAGCGCGTACATGCTCCTTATATACTTTCAGAGAGTCTAACGTTTCACTTAAACTGTCGCAGTTATGTAGTAACGACGACCACGACAAGTCAAGTTTGAAGACTTTGCCGCATATAATTACGAATGTATGTGAGTATCTATACGAGAAGAGAATTTGGCGTTCGTGTGTTGAGAGCACGTTTTGTTTTCAATTGATTCTCATATTTGTTAGTCAATAAATATGTCCAGTGTTTGAAACATTCAATTGCATTAGTGCATCACTAAAATTTTGTTAAACACTACGAATTATTTTATTCTCCAACAATTAACTACCGAATTCGCCGCCACAATTCGATGATTCCTTCATTTTTGTGTCATTATATAAACAACATGATGAGTGTTTTTTCAGTTCAACGGAACACAAACAAAGTCTCATAATAAATTCGGTAACATAATTATTTATTTTCAAACACATATACAACGTGTCTGCTCCTAGTCTTGTCGTATGCGTATTTTGAAGTTTTGTTTTCATAAGTGTGTTGTGGATTTTAACTGCAATGAATTCAAAAATTGCGCACATAAAAGCCGACTGTTCGCCCGATCCTGTATGCTTTATATGAATAAATTTCATATGAAATAATTCACTTCATTTAGGATTATATCCATTATACTGGAAAATTTATTCATTAAGTGACAGAATTTATCGTGCAATTAAAGTGAAGTGAGAGTCGGAGAGAAATGGCTATGGACAGAAGTATGTATGGCAAAATACTGCATGGCGGTACTTATCAGCCATACAGAATCACAATGAAAAGGTGTAAAGAGGCAGGCGCACCAGGATGTGAGTTTTATTATTATTTTATCATTTTCATTGAGTTATTACTAATCATCAATGTTATAAAATCCAACGTTTTGTATCTATCCACCTAATTCAATGCTCTACACCATGTTCGTTCATAATGGTCAACACATAGAATCATTTTAACATATAGGAATATAAATTAAGGTCGGCTGTATAAATGCCGTCCCGCGTATAAATATCTGCATGACGGCAGTCAGAGATTATTACTCAATGACTATCACGCTCCTCTCTCACTCCCCTTCCATGCTGTATGTTTTTTTTTTCTTTCATCTCCATTTCATTCGTCTTTCATTAACTCACCATTACGATAAATTCAATACTGATTCGGTTCACTGGAATGTTTAAACGTTCATTTATGTATTTTTGATTCAGAATTTCATATCAATAAATACTCTCAATGAATTTCATGTAATTTTTCTTTCGTCATATGTCATACGAGTTGATAATGAAACACACCAATCCGTTCTCTATCCTAGGAATTACTTTCAATGTCTTAAAATGGTCAAACTATAAATTTTCCATGAGTAGATTATGTTGATGCGGTGAATCTCGCGCAACACATCAGCGTGTTTTATGTTTGCGAATACGACTATACAAACGACTTGTATATGATGTATAAATATGTATCATGTACAAAGGCAAAAGGTAGAATAAGTAGAAAGTCAGCATTTCGACTGCTAGTAGCATTTATAAAATACAAAATTTATTTGAATTGTCGATAAGTGAAAATAAAAAATTTATTTCGAATCATAAACTCGTTTTCTATTGATGTGTTCCATCCTGAAACGGTTCCATATTCATTTTCTTCCACTCAGTAACGATTGAATTGAAAAATTAATTGCTGACATTGATTCATATGGTTATATAGGTTTTTATAGTGTGGGAGTGAAGATGAAAATGGACTAATTGGTCGTTAGCTCGGTAAGGTCAAGTCTTAATCTTCTCGATTGATGACAAACTTGAAATAAACACATCGTTTATCTACCAATTTTTATGATGGAACAGAAATATTTTTACATTCCATTAAATTGCAAGAGAAAAAGTCGATGATGATATAAATACTGAGGGCATTAAACCAATACGCAATACACAACAAGTTTCAATCATGAATCACGAAGGAAGAATCGTAAAATACAACGATTCTATATTTATCCGGTAGTATGTAGCGATAAAAAAAACCACATTTTTTCTCCGTGTTTTATTTTGGTAGTAGACTACACTTATTTCAACCAATATCTATATGATATTTTTCGAATGAGTATTCCCACAATAATATTCCGGAAATTCAGTATGTGTCAATGAACTTTCAACTGCAATTTTCGTAATTTTGTCTGTTAACAATTTTCTTCTTCATTCTCGTAACTTTATACGTCTTATCATAAAGTGATTGAAGAATCAAGGAGCGCATAATGATAAGGTCAAATTATCTCACATAATCATTACTGCTCTTCTCAGATACAAAATTTAATGTTGATATTTTAATTTGTTGCTGTAGAAACAATTATAAATATACTTATACCACATTCTTTACAGGAAATACTCGGGTGATTCTATTATTTTCCTCATGATATTCTAAATCATAAGACTTGTATAATTTTGATTTATTCTAACATATTCATCAGAGCAATAATTAATGCATTGGTATATCTTATAGAAAAAATCGGTAAAATTATTTTCACCTCCTTCAAACTTGTTTTATTTACCCCCATAAGATGAAGCAGAATTTTTTTAACCGACTGAAGCCAGTTTTTGCAGTTCAGATTATTGACAGCAGCGCTGTTTGCTTAGTCAAGAATAAACAAGCGGGAAATAACAAATGCTCTGCTTCAGGGGTAGTTCAATTAGAATCGAAAGATTCGTCAACAAAGCATTGAAATATTTGTATCTGAATTATTCCACAAAGTTCCACTACAATAATATCGTTTATTTATAAATCAGAACACAATTAGGAAAACCATCCCACGTTTCCTCTACTTCAACAAAATGTTGCTTCATGTCATTAGTGACTCCATAGAATCAATAATAAATGATGTTATAAATAAATACAAATCGCATTTGGAGTATAGGGTAAATCAGTGTGTCACTTTGTTGAATTTTTTAGCTTTTCAAAGATCCCAAATCCATTCATATTATTAACGTGTTATTTTTTAGCATTGTATCTTTGGAAAATGTGTAAATAACCGTTGCGTCTTATATGTTTATACTGAATTAGTTAAAGAGTGAAACAAATGTATTGGAAAAAGAATCCATTTCTAATTTTACACTCACAATAAATTTGATTGATCGAGTAACACATTTGTCTAAACGAACAGAATCATAATACTCAAAGTGATTTCATATTTCATCTGTTTCCACATTTAATATTCCAAATGAATAAATTATTGAGATAAATCGCATAGGCACAATCGTCATTTTTATCAATCCAATTATTAAATTAATATATCGTGTGAAGTACATAAATAAAGAAAAAAATAAATATTGTCGTATGAAAAAAAAATTGATTGAGACAGAAATATAATGTGGGCGTTGGTATCAATCCTCGATCCCGAGGTCTGGGTCCATAAGAGGCAAGGAGACCCGTTACAGACGCTCCGCCTACACATTCGACAAATACGTAAATATGTTTTCATAAAATATTCTTGAGAAAGAATTTTGTATGATTTATACTTACGTAATATTACAATATCATTTTTATCATTATTTTTGACCGTACCCAATTCGTTAACGCACACGACAATCGTGAATACGTTATGCTCTAATTCGTGGCTAAATGATCAACAATATAAATCCATGACGGCATGATTCATAAACGAGTCACATAAATATAGTGAAAATACAACGAGACATATTTTAAAGAAAAAAATGAGCAAACTGGCGGAAAAATAGAGGAATTAGGATGAAAATGGTGTTGTATTTTTTTCTTCACGACCTTTGAATTGTAGTAGATGATCTATTTTTAGATATCTCGTTGTTATGAAACTAGGTGAAACGTTCTTCAAATTCTGCAGATTATTAGACGATCAAGTGGATAAACATGAAGGTGAACAAGAGCAAGTGAGATGAATAGTTTGCAACTCGAAATGTGCAAATAAAACATTGAGCCACTAAGAGAGCAAAAGCCCGGTTATACTGATATAATGTAGAGTTACAAAGTATAGAGAAGATATGTGAATATAAATGAGAACGCGTTTTGATCTAAGCTCTCTCGTGTAATTCTTACTCAGTCTCGTTTGGGGCGCAGTGTATCTTGTCAGCGCTATTTGTTGTTCAATCTATTTCATAATCGTTGTTTTTTTGTGTCTCGAAAATACTTCACATATATTTGTGTAATGGTTCATAAATTATTTAATTGAATACTCGACTCTTGAATGAATATCAAGGACGTGAATATTTTTGTCAAGTCTAATAGTTGACTTTAGTGTATTTGTGTTGCCAGAGTTACATTTATTCTATTCCTTTCTTGCAACGAATTGACGATAGTTCTCGGATTTTTCGCAAGCAATATGTGGGCACTATAAGCGAAAAACGTACATGCGTTATAGATATGTGGTTTATTTTCGGGTTTCTGTTTGCTCGGTTGTCTTCGCACGTGGCGATCTTCAACTTTATATGAGGAACTAAGTACAGAAAGAGGAAAACGAGGGATTTGAGGATACAAGGCCATTGTGGAAGTTTTCATCGAACGATTCTAAACAGGCAAATCTAAAAAAGAAACGCGAAGAGATTAAATATCTACTTCACATAGTTGGGAGTTTCATATTGAGAAATTGAATGCATTCCTTCAACGCCCGTATTAACACCATTTTATTCTTCCCATTCTATCAATTATTCAATTAATATCGAGACGTTGTTTGAGTCCTGAATTAAAGATAGACTGTCTTATGAATGACTAAACATTTCCGATATTTTGAATGAGAAAAGTAACGACAATGAACCAAATAAGATCATCATCACCGGAAAATTCAATCAGCCCGACACGCTTGGCAACGATAAAAAGGCATATTCCATGGGAACAACATATAAGTGAGTTATAAAATTTGAAAGAAAAAAATTGGCGTTGCATCACTGAAAATATGGTCTCATGATTTCAGACTAATTGTCATCATCAGTTTTTTTTTGGTGACAAAACTGTGTGTAGTGAGGTCATTGCGGAAGTGGCGATAAGGCGACTTGGAAGTTCACTGAGTTTACGTATTTTTCTTCTTCCCCCTTATATTTTTTCATTTTTTTTTCTGGTTTAATTCTCTTGAATTGTTCCACCACTCTGGTTTGGTCAACCAACAAAAAGACTCATGATACCACCACTCTTATTTCGATATATAATTTATTGCGCACAATATTCGACTTCTGCAGTGAAGAATTTGCTCGTGTGTATGTGTGTTGAGTACATTAAAATTTCAGATAAAGTGATTAATGCCTTTTATTTTCTCGTTCGTCACATTCTCTGCTTATGGAATTAGTGACAAGGATCATAAGAGTTTTATGATGATCAGATACATTTAGATTTGATTCTCCAGATTCATTCTAAACATTTCGAAAAACATAAGTTACATGTGAGAATGAATAATTTTCATCAAAGTATGAAAGAAAAAGTCGGAGAAAGTTTGGAGAATGGTTCCAATTTTTTCAATCTTGGTGAGAAAAATCTGTTTTTTTTTTTTCAAATAGACTTATACCACCCTAGAATGGAGAATGAAATCTTCGATTCTGACTGATTGAATCAAAATGAAGTATGAACACCGTTTGAATTACACATATGTTAAAGATTATACTCACAAAAGTCTCATACTTTAAAATGTAGGAAAAGATGCGATTGAATTGATGTGGTCACACAGAAGTACATTGTTTTCATCTAGAAAGAATTCCTCATAAATTTATCACTCTACAATTGAAAAAAATGATCAATGACATCGTAATTCGCTTTTCCGAACAGTACTAGAAAATAACATTTTCGGTAGCATGAGAAATTTTTGAACAAATATTACCTTCATAGTTATGTTGAATTCCAAACCCAATGTCGATTTATATTTTATTGAAATTACCAACCAAAATCTTAAAAAATGTCTGATAATTCTGCAATACATTCATAAAAATGTTATGATACAGTCGAATTCTCTGAATTATTATTGCAAAATTTCACTGATGTTATTGTTGTTGTATATTCAGTTGCACAACATTAGCGAATAAGTAAGCAATAATAAATATTATGGAGAATGATAATAAAAATTTGATGACGAATGGAACAAAGTCATAAATAATATATAATATACTTTTGTTTCTCATCCTTTCATATTTTTCTTTCTTTGTTTTTTCATATTTGAAGATGCCCTGCTGGCCGATTTACAGAATACAGTGTCAACAGAAAGTGGCCATCATGTGAGTAATAATCCAACACCTGGTTATGGCTCGCTCAATGGCAGTAGAATTCACCAACCAACATCGAACGTATATCGGCCTTATGATACACGAACATCGCCATTACCACCGCAGTCGGTAAGTCAATAAACTTGCTTACCATTACCACTACATAACATTGTGATAAAATCGGCAACGAGGATAATGACGATAACGACAACAACACAGATGAAGATGATGAAGATGATGAAGATGATAAATGAAAGTCATATTGTAAAGATAGTGGATTCGAAGGATTATTCAAACTTTAGAACACAGATGTGATTGTAAACCAACAGAATTGATAGGATATACGGCACATAAATTCATCTAAAACAAGACTTGCCTTGTTCTATTGACGTCAAAATCGTCAGTGAGACATTGTGATTGATTCAAACAATTTGGCACGAAATATGTTTTGCTAATGCATCTCAAAATAATTTCATAATATATAGAAATAGTGAACTTGATTATGTCGGACTGATTTTTCGACATGATTCCACGTATTTTAATGGAACTTGAGATTACAATGAAGTAGAGCACACTTATATCAGGATGAATGAATTAATTTAATTAACAAGTAAATAGACTTACCCTGAAAAAATTCAAACATAATATCGCATTGTTTTGTCTGTATAGTCAGCGAAATAATTATCACAGTAGGAAATTCCATTATTACAGATTATGGATGAAATGACCTCGCACCACATCTATTAGTGTACTATTTATCGCAACATTTCAAATATTGATTTGAAATTTATCTTCAGCCATTTTCTATTTTTGCATGAATTTCATTATTACGTACTTGAACAATTTTTCTTAGTATCCAGTTGATAATATCTCACACCGTTTATCAATTGTTCCTATTCAAAGTGTACACATTCGCGTCAAAATAAATAAAACTTCTTTCCCGTATTTTTTTTTCTTTCGAGGCAATCCTTCAACACTTGAAATTGATGCTAATCTTTTTTGTTTTATTTCCAACTGAGAACCATTGTGAGATGACATGTATTCCACAATTATCTCTATGTTCTCTATTCTCTTGTTTATTTTTTCGTGTCTCAAAAATGGCTTGAATGTCATTCATGTTACTGTCTCGATGCTGTGTTTGCTTTGAATTCACAGTGCATCCGAAGCAAAATACAAAACTGCTTGCAAAATTTCATGTATAAATTATATTGATTTTTAACCTCCCATTATCATACATCTGACAATTTTCCCAGCACTGTGAAAACATTATGCAATCGATTATTGGTATTGCCTAGGGGAAAATTTTATGAATTATTCAGAGCAGTTGCTTTACACATTTGCCAACGGAGGCCATTACTCTTGTTTCCATTTTTGCTATGACATAAGCTCATGTAGACATTACTTATATATAATGCATATAAGCATTACCATTCATCGCTAATGATTTTTTACTCACAACAGTTATTTCCACTTCATACGATGAATATACAAGAATCAAACGTGTAGATATTATTGAATACTGTAATGTCCAAAACTGATTTCATGATGATTTTGGTAAACTCATGTTGCCATGCAGTGTCTGATACAAGTCAAAGCTTATTTATTCAACGGTTTTTGAACCGATTTATATAAAAAGAAGAAAGCCTCGATATATTCTTGTAATGTTATGCATCCATGCGACTGTGAATAGTATTCTGTGGTGGAACATGAGTTTGAAATTGAGACAAGAAAATTTATTTGCGTACCAACAGCTCCAGATCTTCAGGGGATCAGTGGAAAATACATGATGGGTAGAGCGAACACTCGGTCTCCAAACCTACACACTTACTCATTTCTCTTTCATAGTTTCTATTTTTTTTGTCCCCACGCATCATCAATCGAGATTTGCATGTGTGAACACATGTTGAAAGATCCTCGAGTAAAACGAGGTAAATCGAAATGAATTGGTTGGCTCGAAGCAACGACACCAATCTGTAAAATAAATTTGAGCATCTGATATAATGAATTCTTATTATATAAATATCAATGTATATTTCAGTTGCATCAGTATCATGTTGTTGAGAGATTCACAATAATTTCATATAATATTTGTGGTTCGGAATCATTTTTCTGCGATACATTTAAATTCCGTTTTTATCTGATGCTATTTCCAGACAATTTTTTAGTAATATCGACTTTCGAGGCCAATGTTTATGACTCCCAATGTATCACTGATATTTTTATGTTGATCCTAATTTCTAAAGTATTCAAAAAGATTCGGTTTTATTCAATTCCTCCTCATTGGATTTAATCCAGTTTGAAATTATTAACATGATTGAGTGATACCCGCTACAATTTAAGACATCTCTTGATAAATTAAAAGATAGAAATGTTAGGTTTATTTATCATGTTTGTCTCTTATTCTTTTGTTCGTGCAGCCAAATCGAAAAAAATAGTATAATCAGTTTGAGATGGTTATAACCGCGGCTGTTCGTCTGAGGTTGCCGCTGTTGACATCATCATTACAAATAAATATTTGATGTGTTTGGCACACGACACGCCAAAAAAAGCTCCAATCCAATGCCAAAACAACGCACAATTTTGGTGTGTGATGATATCCATTCACACCTGTTTTCCATTCTTTCATCATACATTTTATTTATGTCAATAACAAACAATAACAGGAAATAATTTCCAATATTTCTCCATAGCCGACTTATCAAAATCGGGAGGTAGTGGATGAGGCTGTATCGAGCTCAGTGCCTTATCAATCAGGTGGAAAAATGCGATCACTCAATAATAATTTATCGGAGCTCGATACACTGCTTCAGGATTTAAGCAATGCACGATACAACACCCATTTTCAAGAACGAGGTTAGTATAATCAATTGCTATATTTATATCGGCATTCATCAATTCGTTTCGGTAACATCTACTGGACTCTCAATTTGGGGCCAGAATGTCATCATTTTTCTTCTTCCTTCATCTAATGGCTATCAATATTTTCGTTCGACTTTCGATCACTTGAGAATGGCATAATTTCCATTTGCTATTATAGAAACGAGAACGACAAACGGTGGTACAATAAGCCCAATGATGCGGTCGTCCAGTAGTTTATCAGCTTCAAGACCCACTGTTGACTCGCTTCTAGAAGAACTCAGCACTGCCGTACCCAATGGGTAAATTCTATCGATAATCATATTAAACAATGAGGAATAATTATGAATGTATATACTCAATGACATTAAAATTGAATGAATAGTAGCGATTATCCACACGAGGGAAAAGTTAAAGTGACCATTCAAGAAACATCGACGGAAGTTCAACCTGTTTATCATGGTTATACCGATCAGCAGCACTCCTCCCTGACTATCACTGGTGAGATGCATCGAGGTTACGCAAATGGTCACACTGCGAGCAATGCAACAAAGGAATTGGATGATCTTATGGCATCATTATCTGAATTTAAGGCAAGGCGTTATCATATTATTTATTCGTTAACAATATTCTAAAATAAAAGAATAAGATGAAGGAATGGAGATGTAACCACTCATATTGTCCCACGCGCATTGAATGAATAACAAGTCAAAGTTAAGAGCTTGCCTGCCCATTCTTGGTCGGCTATGTTACCAAAATAACTTAAATTCTCTCAACTTCTATCCCACCAAGTCAGCTTGAAAGCAACTAAGAATCACCCACCGTCATTTTGACTTGCAACGCTCCCTCTCTTTCCACCTTTTCATCTTCTTTTCCACTGCCATCGGCTTTTTTTCAAACTTGATTCTGGTGGGGCGTGCACGGCCGAGCAATTGCGAAGACAGAGAAATCACTTTGGATCACCAGGCAGCTTTTCAGTCAATCTTGAAAGCTCACTGCGAGCAACAAGGTGCTAGTCTGCTCACCATTCCTAATATCATCCATACACAAACTTTCACTCTCTCTCTCTCTTTCTCTCCTTTTCTCTTTCAATCATACACACTTACACAGAAACACACACACAACACACACTGCCTGGTAATTCAGATGGATTTCGAATATATTTCAATAGAACTTTCTATATCATTTTGTTCCGTTCAATCATTTCAGTTTAATTATTCAATTTTTTCTGGTAGGGTATTCATTTTCTTTTGTTTACAGATAAATGGAAGCACTCATCAACATCAAACAGTAACTGATTCTCCCTACGCAAAACCTAACAAGGCAACGAAAAGTGCACCAAGTCCACTATTAGAGAGTGGTAATTCAACAGCAACACCAACACAATCACGCATCCATATTACTGAGACCCACACATCACACCAATATCAACCGCAACAGGGCGAAAGTAGTCATACATTAGCGCAGACATCAACAACCCACGTTAAACAAAACCAATTGGACTCTATGCTTGGCAATTTACAAGCAGATATGAGTCGCCAAGGTGTTAATACAACGCAAAAAGGATGCTGCAATGCATGCGAAAAACCTATTGTTGGACAGGTGATTACCGCATTGGGTAAAACGTGGCATCCAGAACATTTCACATGTACTCATTGTCGGGAGGAACTTGGTACTCGTAATTTCTTCGAACGTGAGGGCCATCCGTATTGTGAGACGGATTATCACAATCTATTCTCGCCGCGTTGTGCTTATTGCAATGGACCAATTTTGGATGTAAGGTTTTTCTTATACAGAAAGGAGATTTCATAGTTATGGTATTTATTATTTATTTATTCATCATCAATATTTTGTCTCATCATTCGGTTCCAGAAATGCGTCACTGCTTTGGAGAAAACTTGGCATACAGAACACTTCTTTTGTGCCCAATGTGGCAAACAATTTGGAGAAGAGGGATTTCACGAACGCGACGGTAAACCATATTGTCGCGAGGATTATTTTGACATGTTTGCACCAAAATGTGGTGGTTGCAACCGAGCTATTATGGAAAACTACATCTCCGCATTGAACAGTCAATGGCATCCGGACTGTTTTGTTTGCAGGGTATTATTTTTTTTACTCATATAAAGGATTCGCATATTTTTTCTAATATTTGCAGAAAACAGCGACGGGAGCAAGTGGGAGCAAAACTTTTTTTTCCAGATTCAAAAATACGAAAATGATGGTCTCATAGTAGTAATGAATTGCAGGATTGCAAGAAAGCAGTATCGGGCAAGTCGTTCTATTCAATGGAAGGCAAACCTGTGTGTCCAAAATGCGTTGGCGTTGATGATGAGGAGGAGGGAGAGGAAGAAGCTTAGGAAAAACTGAAGGGTTGTGTGTCCTTTCTCCTCAAAATCTCGCCACTTTGTAATCGTTCTCGGGACGTCATCTGAATATCACTCGTCTCTCATCGAAAAGAAAATGAATATCCATATGCCCTCTCTGCCCGGGCTCCTACAATGTGGAGCCCACACACCCCGACATGTATACAAATATTCTACCCTTCTCTTATCATGATGAGCGAGATTAGGTTTTAGGATCCATTCTCAGATTATTGGAATACAAGTTACAAACACACACACACACACACACACATACATCCGTCTGGCCGGCCACAGGAAAATTAGAACCATGTACAAATACTAGCTCCCAATTAAGTGATCATTTCCGAGAACACACCAATACAACTTCGATAACAAAG
>JAPYZF010000233.1:0-39090 GCA_030523045.1 Meteorus cinctellus | reverse complement strand
TTCATCATTTTATTTCTTTATATACTTATTCGCATACCCATCTTATACTCTATAGCCGTGGCTCTCATCGTATAGTGTCGGTGCAGATGATACCCACGGGGGTTCAAATGTACATGCACTACCTTCAGGTACTCGGCGCGGTATATATACACCATTCAGATCCAACACAACTTCCTTTTCGCATGTGCCTCTATCTCTTTATCACCACTCTCATATAGAATATATCTATGTGCATTGTGCAGTGCTACACTGAGAGAGAACTCAGTGTAGCACAGTAAACGCCACACCGCCCTCAGCGCCCTGATAGGACAATCGTGCGACAAACTCCACCGTCTTATTATCCTATTCTCTCAGGCATTGTCATGGCGAATTCGAGGACAGTCGCGTCAACTTATAGACGTAAAAAATATATATTTCTGATGTATCTCTAATCTGTCGTTGTATTTTCGTATGTTTTCTTTATCCTCTTTCTTCCTTGATATGAACTGTTTCTCTTCATTATGATGCAGATATTCAGTTAAACAGCTTCATAGTTGAACTGTGTCATTTACTCAGAGGTATTTTCGTCCAATTTTTTTTTCGATTCATTATTAAAATCATCCATGATTCAAAATTAATTTTTATTCGAAACGTATTTATTTTCCGGATGCATATTTTTCCTTCTGAATATAAATAAATGTACGTATGTATATTCATGTATATTCGTATGTATCCCGTCGCCACTTTCGTTTATATAATCACGCTAAATACACAAATGCTAATGAGATGTATGCGCGACTGTGAAGAGCACAATGGTGCTCTCTGTCCGTCTGTCTCTGTATATAATACAAACGCGTCTACACGTGTTCACATACTCTATTGGTAACTGCGTGAGCAAATAGAAGGATCAAAAAATGCGCTGACAAATGTTGGAGAAAAAAAGAACGTAAGAGGAAAGGAGTGAAGAAAAAAAAAATGGTTTCGAGTGGAATTCAAAGCTTCGATTTTGAAGTTGAACACGCAGATAATACTTTTCATATGTTTTTTTTATTTATTAATCTTATTCACAACGACACATCTCTGTGTGGATGTCCGGACCCCCCTCATCCTCCTGATGTCTAAGTCAAATGTGGAAGAAAGATAGACAAAGCAATAAAGTCCAAAGTTATAACGGGCGATTATGATAACCGGTGCAAAGTATCGCCATCCTCATCCTTGCCCTGGCATTTCATCCCCCTCACTCAACGCACACATACACAACTCACTCGCCATTCATATGAGGCTCAACACCAAACACCATTTTATACCTTATCTTGCACGCGTATACACTCACTGTATACACATACATAAACACTTTCATGTGTTGAATCAATGAGAATCCCCGGGCAACAAGCGCACACGACTGCTCTCACATATTATATTTTACTTTATTCATGCACTACGGTCATCACACTCCCTTATTCTTTTATTGAAGCGAGCCACTCCATTGAAGTATTATTATTATTCATATTATTATTATCGTGGCGAGGTTGGACACGAGGAAGAGAGCAATATGACTGTGCATAAATGGGATTTTATATAGAATGAGAATAAGGGACGTGGACAAGAAAAATAAAAATGAGAGAATAGATATTGTGGTGGGGCAAAGTCGTTGCGATCTCTGGACAATCACCTTCAATTGGTTAAACTGTTTCTGACAGCGCGCATTCGTACATAAATATTAGCACTTATCATACAATCACAATTATTCTGATGCATATGGGATAATTCCGTGCAACAATTTACTTACGCATCCAATCACGTCAGCTATTCTTTTTTTTTTTCCTTCAGTTGACGTTGGACTTTATTGTTTTGAGACGGTCGTAAAAATGTTTGGAGCGACTGCTTATTAATAAAAGACTGATCATCCACTGATAGCGCTTTTTAGCGATTTCATTTATTATTAATGTTGCATTCCAACCCTTCTTTCCATTTATGGATCTAGAGTATTAGCTATTGAATTGTAATGGGTATTTATTATCACTATATGGCAAGTATAATTATACCCCAACAATGGCAAATTTTTTCTATCTTCTCTATGATTCATATAATCTAGTGACATTAAATTGTTTTCGAAAATATCAGACATTTTGTTATAAACAATGGCAAAATTCGAATATCAGCAATTGAGACACAGAATTTTCTTGAAGAGTATTGCGACAAACTTCTCTAAAGAACAAAACCAGAATTTCAAATTGAAAAAGTATTTACAATTTTTTCCCCAGATTAAAATTGAATACTACAAATATTTTTTGGGATTATTTTCATTCGATGAATTGTTTCATATCATTAATATGGAATAAAACAGACGAAATTCGTTGAATCAAAAAATCATGACACAAAGTTCGCAAATAAATAGTGTCAGGACTGGAACAAAGAAGCGCAATTGAATAAGGATTAGAATTATACGGTGTCTATATAAGTGCATGTATATATTTATATTCGTGGCCGAGTGGATGTCCTTGTCAGATTGTCAATAGGTGAGTGACATCGTCTATTCGCACGCGAGATGGCAATTGAAATCCAGTACTGAGTGCGCCGTACAAAATCTACGAGACCTTCATGTATGTGAACATATATATATATATATAAGTAGAAAACAGAAAATAAGGGAAGGCTTCTAAAATACCACCTCAGTTTTCTCTCACACTGATCTCCTCACCTCATTCTATGTGTCTGCCAAGAATATAATCTCGTTGATATTAGCAACAATACCTGTTCGCTCTCTTCTGAGTTCTCGGCCATTGGAAAAGAGATTGTTCGTATTCCGATCCGGCGTGCGAACAACTCTTGCGAAGAACAGAAGCAATAACGATAGAAATGAAAGAATGTGGGAAAAGATTTTTTGAAAGAACGAAAGGAAAAAAATAGGGAAAAAGCAGACTTTGGATCTCAATCTCAGAGCGAGCAGACTCTCTCAGGGGACAATGACGAAGAGCCATGGAACTGTTCAAGGTCGCAGGCTCCAGATTCCACACATACTATATATACTCGCACATCTCTTTGCACACTGCTGCTGCAGAGTGGCTTTGATCCACCGGTGTACGCGCATTCGGGTTCGTCGTCGGACGTTGGGTGTTATAATTGGAAGGTCGCGTGCAAATTGTCTTATCCAAACGGAGGGATCAGCTCTTCACTCTTGTCACTATATATGCGTGAGAGTATTTCGCGCGCAATCCAGTGCCGCGTACTCGTTAAATGGTTGCGTAAAACATTCTTTGATGGTTATATATATATATATATATATATATATATATGCTTGGATGACGCTATGTATGTAAATATAACTTTATACTCTCTGTTATGTAGTATTCTCAATTATTCTATTATAATTTCACACATTTTCATGCATGCAATTATTATGAATTAACATGTTTAATTTTGCAATTGACAATTTTCGCAGTCATTCTATATTCAAATCGATTGACTTTGAAAAATCATATGGGTGCGAAATCGATGTGATTGCACCAACCATATGAATCTGAATGTCTCTCAATGTCGGATTAAATATGTGACAGCACTAGGTCACATCATACACTGTTCATCATGTTGCGTCGCATTCAGTCGGCAACGTTTGTTGAAAAAATGGTTCAATCTGCGGGAGAGTTTTATACATTCATCGTTGCGTTCTTTCTGCGTCTCGAAAGTGTGCTCATCTTCACTCCCTGTACCTTTTTCTTTTGTTTATGCCTCTTTCTTTTCGTTCATTTTTATTTCTCTCACTCACTTACGCTCTCTTCCCTTTTGTTTTTTTTCTAATTTTATTTCGCCCCACCTATGTCTCCCCACGCATCCGCCGAGAGACTTTCCCCGCACTCAATGATATATATATATATATATATATTTATATACGAACATAACTGCTCGTTCCATTCATACCTGAAGACGATATATGAATATGTTTCTCTTCTTGCTCTTGTATCATACATAAAGATATAGTTTCTCTTTCTTCCTCTTGACTTACTTCGTCACTCAGTTTTCAGACACGATGCTCAGGGGGGTAAGTACGCAAAATGCCTTGACGGAATATTTATATCAAGTCAAGATGTTTGTTTATCTCTTGTATTTTTCATTACATTATTTCTCTGTTTATTCCGTATTTCAATGATTCTTTTCCTTCTTTCTCTCAACTCTGTCATAAGCTTCCTTACGTGGACGTTCTTTTCGAGGCTGTTTAATACGTAGCATATTCATCCCTACCGCCATGTAACAATCGTAATCCCCCCAGAAAATGAATAAACGTAATATATATATAACTCTCCGTCTTGGTTGATCGTGAGGGTGAATAATTTTTGCCGATTCGTATGTTGTACTGGGCGGGTAATGTGTATCCACAGAAAGACACAGGAATAATGAAGAAGAGGAAGGGAGATAATACAACTGCGGCATGGATAAAACTGAACGGCTAACCTCCTGTGGCGCTGAGGTCGTCCTACTCAAGTGCGGCAAGAAAGTGTAAACTGATGATTAATAAATGGCCATTAATGTCTCTCACAATGTAATGTAGTTGCAATAGCAATCGTGGATTTAATGCTGTTAAATATTTCACTCATCTGTGGAATCATCCATTCATCTATCTATCGCTCAATACCTTCATATTTTAAGAAATAAAAAATTAAAGATTTGGACTCACAGAGTTCTAAACATAATTGTTGCTTTGTGTTCACGATGTGTCCACAAATTATTCCTGTTCTCCATATTGGACTCGAAATTACACACTATATGTGTTCGTAAGGAAATACTGATAATTGAATATAACAAAGTGACGGTATTTATGATTGCAATTTATTTTGGGAATTTAAATGTTTCATAGAATTTTGTATAACATCAGCTTTACACATTAATATTCACTGTGTTAACTTCAATCGATAGGAACATTCGATTATTCGAGCTTGCGCTTTACCATTCAGTGTAAGTTGGCTAGAAAAATTGTATTCCTATTCAAATCTAAAGTTATGATGATTAATTAATGAGCCGTGACATTACTTCACCCGCAATATCACATCAAAGATCGCATTCAGATGATATTAGGGCATTTTATTTCACCATAACTGTATTAGAATACACAATATTCAAGTGTCTAATGAAAGACATTCCTTTTCACTGCCGTAATCAATAATAATTTGTATTGAAATATACTGAACTAGAGCGATAAATTCGTGCCAGACTTATTCAAAGTTATATATTTCTTCATCTGGCATGATTGAGAACATTTTCAGTTCCAAAATGACTTACTTTTGCGATCAACCCATTATACAATAGGAGAAAATAGAATGTATCTGTATTCCTCGAAGAATGTTCGTCAATATTGTCTCGGATTTAATTTGCACATATACAACAACGCTCTTCATATATAAATACAACCATTATGTGGCGTATTTTGCATATGTATATATGCGATAGCGAAATTTCGTGCTCTGTATATTATAAATACATGTGATACTCGCGGGCACGAGAAAAAAGATGGGGGAACGTCAAATGCGGAGAGTGCCAGCCGAGAGTGGCCCAAGAATGGAGACCAAAAGAAGAAATATATATATACACACACATATATATATATGTGTATATGTAGAAGAAAATGTAAGAGGGAAAGAATGAAGAATAACGCGTGTGTTTTCTCTACCATTCTCTTTTGGATCTTATGCTCCCTTATTCGTCTCAAGCCCCATGACCGCAGTTTTAATTTATTGAACCTTTGTTAATTTGAATATTATGATTTATAGTATTGTTACGACTACGGTCGCCCTCGTCGGCGCAATCGTGATTGGCGAGTATCGCGTCGGCAAATAGCTTCTCAAAGCTCTACATAAACTGCGGAATCTCTCGCACACTCCATCATCGATTCTATATAGATCAAACTTGCATATCCCGAAAAATTTTGCGTCACACAAAAATCAAACAAAACTTTCATGTAATACACAAGTTCATATATGTAGAAACCCATGCGCAATTTTATGTTGTCTTGAAGGAAGCTTTTCTGTTAAATTTTGGAGCATTGAATCTGCCGGATGCATAGTTATGGTGGTCAACACAAAAGATAAATCGCAGATGAATTTGTCATACTCACACATACACAAAGAATAAAGAATGAGAGATAGCGATAAAGAGAGGAAAGAGGAAAGTTATGTTAAAGAATATAAATATATGTGTACATGCATGTGGGTATATCCGAAGGGGTATGGACAGTCACTGCAATCCTCCATATATGTCCTTGATGCAAAATGTGCAAACGTGTATATATGTACGCATGACGTACGATCACTACGTGCTCCACACCCCCAACCTCATCTTTGCACAATCCCTTCGGGGCTCCATAGCTCGTTTCAAAATAGAATGTAAAATATGAATGGAAAAAAAAAAAAAAAAAAAAAAATGGCGCCTGCAAATACATTCATGTATTTTTATGATTGCAAGACAAACATTCCGTCTGTTTATTTTCCATTATAATAGCTGTGGGTACATCGATTGAAATTATATCAAATATTCTGACAAATGCACCAGAATAACAAATTATGGAATTATATTTTCATCAACAGTAGAGCTGCAAATATTTTGAATTTTCTAATAGTAAGAATAATGGATAGTACAGAGAAATTGATGACGAGAGTACAAGAAGGTCCCTTGGATGGTTGTATGTACTAATAGAGCTGGTGTTTATACTTGTATTATCGGTGCGACAACTGTTAGTATGTGAATATCCACTACTTTGATTCAGTGGCTATACTAAATTTCGGTAGTGGAAATAGAATGATACTCGAGTAACTCTGAACATCTTGATATTCATAAATGCTCTCAAGACATAAAGCAATAGCAATTTAATGATAACCCTTGCGGCATGGAAGATTTATTTTGTTATTTGTTTATTCACAGGATCACCACCTTTGACTGGGTCTGGTATTCTCAAAGTCATTGTTCTTGATGTGAATGATCATAGTCCAGAATTTTCACGAGCAGATTATAAAGCTTCAGTGGTTGAAAATGAGCAAGCTGGTGCTTGGGTCGTTAAACCATTGGCAACTGATAAAGATGAGGGATCGAATGCGCAAATTCGGTAAATATATCTACACTTAATAATTATTATTGAATTCCTACTAAAGTATGAGTATATTATATTCAACGGGCAACTCATTTCCTTCTCCTTTCATCATCAAATAGATACAGTCTCTTGGGTGAGAATACAGAACGTTTCTCCGTTAATCCTGATACAGGAGAAGTGCTGACACTAGTCCCACTCGACCGTGAACAAACATCAATTTATCATTTGACTTTGGTCGCTCAAGATTCAAGTCCAACCGAACCACGTGCTGCCGCCGTAAATCTTACGATATTTGTTAAAGATTTAAATGATAATGCACCAAGATTCTCCAGTCCAAGATACACCGCTTATGTTCCTGATTCAACGAAACCTGGTGAGTGAAGTTATGATCATCAAAAGATCATATTCAATTCTTCATGGATTCAACTTCATTATGGGAAAAAAAAACTTTCTGTTAATTGATTCTCCATTCTTTTAGGTGACTTTGTATTTGGTGCAAAGGCAATTGACGACGACGATGGTGAAAACTCTCGAATTATTTATTATCTTCAAGGTGAGGATACTGAACGTTTTGTGATTGACTCATCAAATGGTGTCATACGTGCGTCTACAGAACTATCGAACTCTAAAACAACCTATCAATTACATATACGTGCATCTGATAGCGGTGAAGAACCACAAACAGTCACAGCTGATTTAGTTATTCATTTATGGGAACGTCATTTATTCCCTAGTTTCAGTGCGACAATAAACTCATGTTTCACCCTGTCTGAAGACGTACCCGAAGGACGAATCATTACGACATTGAGCGCAACAACACCCAAAGTTGGTGCAGCAAACAATCTAATTTTTGCTATGGCTGGTGGTAATGTTGGTGATGCTTTACGAATTGATTCGCACTCGGGTGATGTTCTTGTTGCATCTGGATTTGATTATGAAACCGCACCAACATATGAAGCTTGGGTAGAAGTTAGAGATTCCGATAATCCTCCATTAAGATCTGTTATACAACTCTTGATTAATGTTACCGATGCTAATGATAACGCACCAATAATAGAAGCAGCAATTTATAACGCAACAGTGATTGAAGAGGAATACCCACCGATATATATTGCGAAAATAACAGCGAGAGATATGGATTCTGGTGAAAATGGAAAAGTTACTTATCACTTAGTCAACGATTTTGATGAGTCATTTATCATTGATGAGAGTAATGGTGATATAATTACAAATGCTCAATTAGATCGCGAAGAAGTTGCATTTTATGAATTGGTGGTGGAGGCACGTGACCAAGGTGAACCAAGAATGTCTGGAACTGCCACAGTTCTGATCACTGTCCTGGATAAAAATGATAATCCACCACGTTTCACACGATTATTCAGTGTAAACGTTACCGAAAATGCGGAAATTGGTTCTTTTGTTATTAAAATGACTAGTAGCGATCGTGACATTGGACAAAATGCTAATGTTACATATTCATTTCGTGAAAATCCAGGTGTCAAATTTTCTATTGACCCTGTCACAGGTAATGTCGAAGTGATCGGTCATTTAGATCGTGAAGAGCGTGATGAATATTTATTGAAAGTTGTCGCAGCTGATGGGGCATGGGGTCAAGAAACGACACTCACAATAACAATACAGGATCAAAATGATAATGCACCTGAGTTTTCAAAAGATTCATATCATTTTCATGTACCCGAGATGCAAAGACGTTTGTCGCTTGTTGGTCAAGTATCATCAATTGATCGTGACAAGCAAGGACCAAATTCTGTTATTTCGTACAGTTTACTTCATCCATCGGATTTGTTTTCAGTCGATCCGGCAACTGGTGATATTTTTAGTAAACAAACACTCCATTACAAACATACATATCGGCCATCATCGCCGGAGAATCTATATTCATTTATCGTCATCGCAACTGACAATGGAAAACCACCGTTGTCTTCAAAAACCATTGTCTATGTAAGTGTCGTTGATGCAAATAATCACTCACCGAAATTCGATCAACGATCATATCTATCACCAGTTCCCGAAGATTTAGCAGTTGGAAAACGAATAATAAAATTAGTTGCAAGTGATGATGGTGATTTCGGTGTTAACGCTGAAATTGATTATTCTTTACAAGGTGGTAATGGATCGAATTTATTCGGAATCGAAACTAAAACCGGTTGGGTTTATGTAGCTAAAAATATTAGAGCAATACCAATAGATACAACATTCACATTAAATGCACGTGCCATTGATAAAGGTGTGCCACCACAAATAGATCAAGTACCACTTACTTTAGTTATCACTGGTGAAAATCGTCATGCGCCTACGTTTGCGGCATCATCATATCAAGTACGTGTACCTGAAAACGAACCAGCCAACACAACAATTTTAACGGTGAATGCTGTAGACCTTGACAATGGACCTAACGGCATGATCAGGTATAAAATAGCATCAAATAGCGAACGAAATGAGTTTTCAATACATCCAATAACCGGTGCAATTACGATATTACAACCGTTGGATTACGATACAATTCAGGAATATCGACTTAATATTACGGCAACTGATCTAGGTTTTGAACCACGTCGAGCGGTCGCAACATTAGATATCAATGTATCGGACATCAATGATAATCCACCGACATTTAATCAAAGCATATACGAAGCCTATTTACCAGAAAATGCCGGAATCAATAGTTTTGTTTACAAGGTTATTGCTAGAGACATTGATTCAGCAAAAAATGCTGTGATTCAATATCGGATTATTGGTGGAAGTGGTAAAGATCATTTCCAAATGAAACAAGAAACAGGAGTGATATCATCAAGGAATAGTTTTGATTATGAGGAGGCTAACGAATATACGTTGGACATTGTCGCGGCAAATCCTGACTCGAATCCGCAAATGGTAGGTTTCACGACTGTCTTTGTTCACATTACTGGAGTCAATGAATTTTATCCAAAGTTTATTCAACCCGTTTTTCATCTGGACGTATCGGAGAGTGCAGAAGTTGGTACGTCAGTTGGTCTCGTTCAAGCAACAGATCAAGATAGTGGCGATGATGGTCATGTATACTATCTCTTTGTTGGGTCGTCAAACGATCGTGGATTCTCAATTGGTTCTGAGACAGGTATTATTAGTGTATCACGTAGACTCGACAGAGAAACACAAAGTCGAGCAGTGCTGACAGTCATGGCGAAAAATTGTGGTGGAATACGTGGCAATGACACAGACGAGGCGCAAATTATCATTTCAATTCAAGATGGTAATGATCCACCAGAATTTTTACAAAGCAGCTATAAAGCGACGATATCCGAGAGCGCCAATCATGGCACGAGAATACTTACAGTTCGTGCCATTGATAAAGATGTGAGACTACAGAACAATCAATTTTCTTACTCCATAATTGGTGGAAATGTCAATCAAGCCTTCAAAGTTGATCCGCAATCTGGCGATCTAGAAACTGCAAAATCACTCGATCGTGAGACGATCAGAACATATCAATTAATCGTTGGTGCTATCGATACTGGTGTGCCCCCACAAACTGGGACAACAACAGTTCAAATCAATTTGCTTGATGTTAATGACAATGGTCCAATGTTTGATGTGCCGGAAATTATCGGTTATGTTAATGAAAATGAACCTGCAGGTACAAGCATTATGACATTGTCAGCGACAGATCCAGATTTACCACCCAATGGTGCGCCATTTACATATCGATTAATTGGCGGACGGCAGATGGATGCAGTTACGTTGGATAAACACTCTGGTATACTGCGAACAAACAAAAGTCTTGACCGAGAAGTTATGCCACACCTAAATTTACTGGTAAGTATTGAAACTTTTTTTTATGTATGCAATAGCGTAAACGTAATCGCATATACGACCTTGATGGGAGAAATAAGGGAATCACGGTTTCTTTCGTGTGAATGATGGATCAATTTTTCATTCATATTTACAGATTGAAGTTGAAGACTCGGGGATTCCAAGAATGAAGAGCGAACATCCGGTTACAATAATTGTGTTAGATGAAAATGATAGTCCATCAACACCACGTTCAGTCCATGTTATGGTCTATTCACTAAATGGAAATGTGCCATTGGGAAAGATAGCTGATGTTCATCCAAATGATCCTGATACCACCGGTGACTTTACATGCAAAATACTTCAGGGCTCGAATCCAAGTGTATTGAGTGTTCCAATCGCTTGTGATTTACATACCAGCAAAATTACACCAGGTACATGCTTGAAAGTTCATAATTTAGAGTTGTGGTGATTCCACAATGGAGGAAAGCACGTAAGAAACAACGAGTGAAAAAGAGTTATCAATGGAAAAAGAACGACAAGAAGAAAAAGTGGGATTGGGTTTTGTTATTGGATAATTCATTTTCGAGTCACGAGGGGACGAATAAAAGATGAATTGGACATTGAAGAGAAAGATTGTGCTGAGATGAAAGAGGAAAGGGAACTTTCGCCGCTTTGATACGAATAGTCAATAATATCGTTATGCGCGATATCGCTCTATGTTGTCGTGATACATATACATTTATTATGCATTGAGAATAGAGAGAGAGCACATCCGCTATCCAGTCATGATATAGACATCAGATTGCATATATGAAAGATTCAAAATATTAATGAATGCAAAATGGTCTGAACATATTTGAAACAAATATTCGTTCATCGTGTATTTATTATATAAATGTATGAATGTATAAGTGGGATATTTTCATAATTCAAACATGATAACTGACCATTGAATTTCGTAATCGTAGGTTTGGGCCATTCGTTGAGAATCACCGGCAACGACGGGCTGCATCCGAATGTTGTATCGAAAGTCACAGTTGAATTCCTAATATTTTCCAATACCACCGTGGATAATAGTATCTCATTACAAATTAATAAACTGACAGCATCAGAATTTGTTGGTAAATATTATCGATCAATTGTTGATATGTTGCAAGAAGCAGTTGACACCGGTGATACCATTCTCATATACAGCATCGGTGAAAGTGATGATAATCTCAATATTTACCTCGCTATAGAGACACCGCAAGGTGAGTTTATGATCACGAATTTCAACAGACTTTTTTTCATACCCAAAAATTCTGACACTCATTAATATAGTTGCTTATATTCATTTCACAGGATATCGACCAAAATACGAAGTGATCAATTTACTTTTACGCAAACGTGAGTCAATGCAGAGTCTTTTGAATGGAAACAGTATCACAGTTGATTTCTCACCATGCAAACAAATGGCATGCGATAATGGTGGATCTTGCAGTGATCAATTGGTTATATACGACGATGCACGCATAATTAATAGTCGAAGTTTAATTTTGACATCGGCACGTGTTGTTCACGAGATGTTCTGTAAATGCCGTGAGGGTTTCACTGGAGCACGTTGTGAAAGACGACAAGATCCATGCTCTCCGAGTCCATGCCTTGGAGGTGGACAATGTCGACGTATGGGATATGATTTTATCTGTATTTGTCCATCTAATCGTGAAGGAAAATTGTGCGAGTTGAAACGTGGTGATGCGTGCGCGAGCAACCCGTGTCGCAATGACGGTTCATGTAAAGTGTCACCGGATGGATCCAGCTTCTTTTGTTTGTGTCGTGCTGGTTATCGTGGGAATCATTGTGAATCAATTACCGATTCATGTCGACCAAATCCATGTCTCTATGGGGGTTTGTGTGTCGGACAGAAACCAGGGTATCGTTGCAGTTGTCCAGAAGGTCGTTATGGCAGACACTGTGAGCGTTCAACATTTGGGTTTGATGAATTATCATACATGTCATTTTCATCATTGGACTCGAATACAAATGACATCACGATGGTATTTGCCACCAATAAACCTGATGCATTACTTCTGTATAATTATGGACCACAAAGCGGTGGTCGCTCTGACTTTATTGTCCTTGAGCTCATTAATGGACAAATTAGTTTTGCATATGGTGGTGCACGAAGTGCCATTACATCTGTAAAGGTGACTAAATCAAATCGTTTAGATGATGGTAGATGGCACAAAGTCACAGCTACGCGCAATGGTCGTGTCGTGTCATTGAGTGTGTCGAACTGCCGTGAACATGGCGACATTTGTGATGATTGTAAGCCTGGTGATGGTTTGTGCTACGCAGATGACGTTGGCCCAACTGGAACATTAAACTTCAATAACAACCCGTTGCTTATTGGCGGTTTGGCATCAGCAGATCCTGTTTTAGAACGTCCAGGTCAAGTTCATTCAGATGATTTAGTCGGTTGTGTGCACTCAGTATCTATAAATGGACGGGCATTGAACTTGACAAATCCGCAATCATCACGTAGCATCAGAAATACCTGCCCACGTTCAGAAACTGATATGTGTACCATGAAGATGGACAATATTAATTCAATATGTGGAATTAGTGATCGATGTTATGATAGATGGCATCAGGTGGCATGCCGATGTGGCAATTTGATAGCGCCTAATTGTCGTGGTGCTCTAGAACAAATCAATTTGAATGATGGTGGTTATGTTGAATTCAAAGTTTCTGAGAAACATAAGAGAATGCAACTTCTGGATTATTTATATGATGGTACAACGTCATGGTCACATAACCGTGCAATTCGCGCAGCTAATGATGAATCAAATTCATTTGCAGTCGGTGCGACGCCGCCGAAAATAATTGGTATTATGTTTCGTACAATAAAAGCTGATGGAATCTTAATCTACGCTGCAACAAACAAACATTATACGTCGATCGAACTACGAAATGGACAATTGGTGTATGCATCAATGCTCGGATCGGCTGTTAATATGACGGGATCAGTTGAAAGTACTTTGGCTGATGGACGTTGGCACAATTTGACAATTTTTTCATACTCACGTGGTCTTCAAGTACTGATTGACGATCAATTAACTGGCGATGAGCTCGATTCAGCTAGCGTACATGATTTTTTGGATCCTTATTTGACTGTCATGTTTATAGGCGGTGTCAGACGAGATCTCTATCACGCTCACAATAGTTTTCCAACTAACTTTGAAGGATGTTTGGCAAACTTTACCATTAATAATGAAGTGCAACCATTCAATGGCTCTGGATCAATATTGAAAGACGTTATTTATCATGGAAAAGTGTCGCGTGGTTGTCACGGATTGATTGGCATCAGTACAACAGCCGCAACTGATCCACTCAGCATTGGAATAACATTAGTAATTATTTTTTTCGTTACATTACTCGTTGCAATTCTCGTTAGTTTTGTCGTATTCCGTTTGAGACGACTGAGCAAAGAAAAAGCACCATCAGTAGTTAGCAAAAATACTAACGCAATTATGACGAGTAATTCATTGGTGGGTTCGGGCAATGATGGTATCATGTCGCGACACGAAAACACATACATTTCTGATTCATCAGATCTTCGTGGCGTTGGACACATGGGTCCGGAATTGATTTCTAAAAAATACAAAGAACGTGAAATAAATAATACAGAACACAGACCACAACGTCCCGATATTATTGAGCGCGAGATAACTAAGAGTCCACCGATCCGTGATGAACATCCACCACTACCACCACCGACACAAACTTCTATGCATTCACATGAGCACAACACAGAACCAGATATGCCAGAACATTATGATTTGGAGAATGCAAGTTCCATTGCACCAAGCGATATTGACATTGTTTATCATTATAAAGGCTATCGAGATGGTATGAGAAAATATAAAGCAACACCACCACCAATTGGTAACTACGGAAACCATCATAAACATCAAGGAACGCCTCATCGGCACGCTGGGCCATTTCCACCAAGAGCAATGCCACCACCAAGTGTTGGTGGGCAATCCGGACCCACACCTAAATTATTGCAAAGTACACCACTTGCACGACTATCGCCGAGTAGTGAGTTATCTGCCCAACAACCACGTATTCTCACGCTTCATGACATCAGTGGAAAACCACTGCAATCTGCGCTCCTAGCAACGACTTCATCGTCTGGTGGCGTTGGTAAAGATGCACTCAATTCAAACAGTGAGCGGAGTTTGAATTCGCCAATCATGAGTCAATTGTCAGGTTCGACAGCGAGTCGCAAAGCACCACAATCAACTAACGAGAATGGTAATAATGTTTCGACGGGTCCGATGGGTTTAACCGCTGAAGAAATTGAAAGATTGAATTCTCGACCGAGAACTTCAAGTCTCGTTTCAACTTTGGATGCTGTGAGCTCTTCAAGTGAAGCGAGAGGACCGCCACCACCTCATGGGACGCTACATCTCCATCGTAGACACACACCACCGCCTGAAAGATTGGATCGTCGAAATTCATCGACAACTGATGAAAGTGGCAATGACAGTTTTACGTGTTCCGAAATAGAGTATGATAATAATTCCTTAGTTGGCGATAAACGATCGAATAATTTATATAGTAAACCAAATGATGAGGAACCGCCATCTAGAACTAATGAATCACCACCATCAACAAAACCGCCATTACCACCTAATGTTAATTATGACGGTTTCGATAGTTCATTTCGCGGTTCCTTGAGCACACTTGTTGCATCCGACGATGATTTATCGACACATATGGGCAGTCTTTACAGACCGAGCAATAATGATTCACCATCAACAAATACTGCTCTTAGTTGGGATTATTTACTCAATTGGGGACCAAATTTCGAAAGCCTTATTGGTGTATTTATTGATATTGCCGAACTCCCAGATAATTCTAATCGAGTGCCAAGTACTTTGAGACTGCCTGCGAATATTCCTAAACCATCTGAGGAATATGTTTAATGTGATTCGCATGCAAAATATATTTTTTTCCTCTTTTAATTCACGAGCTTTAAGAAATTCTAATATTCATTCACTACTTTCTTGCCATGATAATCCAACAACATAAGTGGAAACAAAACTATTTGTGTATGTTTTAGAGAGAATTTTTCAGTCATGCTACGATGTTTGTAAATTAAAGAAAACTCAGATCGCGTGTGTAATAGAAACATGAGGTATTGATTATTAAGTTGGATATAGGCATCTTGTATCAGGGTGTCAATAGTTTCTTGTACAGTCCATATATAGTTAACAAAATTGTCTTCCAATGACAAATTGAAAAATATTATGGTGCATTGAATTGTTCTTTTTCTCAAGTTATGAAAATTCCGTGCAACTCTTCAGTGAAAAGTCTGCAAACGTTTTGAATCAGCAAGAAGAAATTGATTAAGGAGTAGTTGTTTTTTGTAAAAAAAACTTTTTCGTTTCATCATAAAAATTTTGTCAATGTAATTGTGAACGACCTGGCAATTTTAGCTTTATATGAGATGCAGATAAATTTGTAATAATTTCCGAATCATATATTCTGTGAGACTGATTTTTTTTGTTTTTATCATAATTCTTCATATGATAATTTCCGTGAAGCTCAAAAACAGAAAAAGAAACCCAGAGTCTCGCTTGTAATGTTGTATATTCTTATTTTTTTGTAATAATTCTTTATATTCACCGTATTATAACATAATTGTAAATATGAACGTAAAGTGCGCCTTAGTGTTGTATAAAGTGAATGAAAGTATGAGAAACAAAAGTAAAAGATAGAAACAATGATGACATATAAATAAGTGATTTATGTTGAATGTAGATCAGAATATTTACGAAATTTGTAATAGAAAAATTCTAAATCAAAATACGGACAAAGATTATAATCAATTGTTTCGGACTAATTATCCTGCATATTTTATTCATCCAAATTCTTATAAAATGCTTTCGATATATGTATATATGTTTCCAATAACCTCACAGAGATAATGGTTATTGATTGGGATACATTGGGAATTTACATGTGATGATGAAAGTTGAACACGACTTTCCATCATTATAGGGAGAGAAAAAGAAGCTAAACAATATACCATTATTTATGATAATACGAAGCAGAAAGTGGGGTTTTCTGTACTTATCGATATGAATCTAATGAGGAATAAGGGAATAATGCATTTTTATTCTCAGTCTTTAGCATGATCGTGCAGTCATGGAATTCCCAATTCAATTAGGATTTCACTTCGCATCATGTCATTTATTCCACCTATTATTATTCATTGTTGATATTCATTCACATCATTATTCTACCAATTATCTAAAAACTCAAAACCAGTCTTTGGTATTCCATCATCTTGATTAATTTGGGATGATTGGAAGCTACTGTATGAACTTGGAGTTTCTAATAATCCTGTTACTTCATTGATATCTCTAGACTTTGGTAGTGCATTTGATAAATTGATTTTCATATTATTTTTATTGGCATTAGTACCCATTGTAATATTTTTGTGGCCATTTATTATTGCAATATTTTTTTGTTGCACCAGACTCTCCAAGTCATCGTCTGTACTGTTATTTATTTTCATCAAAGATGTTTTATTCATCAACTTTGTGAAAATATTGCCAGTATTGTCATTGCTGGAGCAATTATTCAATCTATTCGCATCTATACTTTTAAAAACACTGTCAGAATAACTTTCTGACGTCTGATAGAAACTCACTTGATTCGATGATGCGATACTATAATCATTGAGTGAACTCTCGAAACTGCAATCTTCAATTTTTATTTGACGCGCAAAATGTGGCGAATCGTCATCAAAAGTTCCAATTTTTTTTGTCTTTGAATTTTCTGAATATCCAGTCAAATTTAAATTTATTTGAGATTGAGTCATAAAGGAAAATGGTGCTGAATGTTCATCTCGCCATTTCAATGTCTACAAATAAAGAAAATGTTATGATAGTTAATTAATCAGGTCTGCATGTGGATACCCGATGTAAATAAAATATTGAATATTTTATAACTCACCGTGCCTGTCTCGTCTATGATGTATTTCAACCCAGTTTGGATCCTCAGTTTTGGATAAAATTCATGCACATCCCTCGAAAAATCGACGTCAGATACGCTGCTATACTTCAATTGAACTTCTGGCTGTATTATTGTCTCATCAATTGCCTGATTTTGTTCCTTCAGACTGAGAGTATTCCATAATTCTTCGTAGGCTTCCTTAGTCGTTCTGATTTCTTCACCAATTCGTTTGGCGAGTGGATTCAAATTAAAAAAATATTCTTCAGCAATTGAACTCATAGACTTAGCCATCATTCTTTATTTGTGATGTATTTCCCGGGTATGACGCTTTCATATAAAGTCGTGACTAGTCTAGTCTAGTCGTGACAGTTATGAGGTTTCAGAATCATCCAAAGAAAACGAGAAAAGAGTCAGAACAGTAAAATTGGTTTAGATAAACTAATTGAATCAACAAATATGAATAATAAATAACAGATATTTGTCCAACAGTAACCCGAAGCTCATGCGCGCGCATACAACCGATCCCAAATGATATGAAACACTCAATACACACACACGCGCACGCACATGCGCGTGCGCACATATCAGATATAAGTGATAATAGTTTTATTGATGATTATATCCCTTGCGACGCCATTTTGAATTGACACCATCAGCGGGATCAGTAAATGGAAATGGTATATTATGGTGTTTGCACTTATGTCTGTACAATACTGTAGGTTGAAAAAATTTCAATTTATGTTGAGAGTGCACTCAACAGTTTACAACTCGATATTTATCATTTGATTAATAGCGAGATCGGGATTTCGTAAAATTAATTAACATTTGGGCTTTGAACTTAACTCCAATATGGATCGAGTACTGAATTGAAGATGGCGCATTCTGTTGGACAATACAACCAGTGTCATTCATGAATGACGAAATGTTTATGCAACAATTTCTTTGGTGATTATTTTCTTCAACTCACTGTGGATACTAAAATTCAGTGCCATTGATTTGACGTCCGTTATATATATATATCACACTCATCAGCTGTGAACGTTAGTTATGCTTGTTTACTGGAATGCATTTGATTATGTAGCGGTTTGACGGATGTTTATACTTTTATAGGAATAATACATTTATCGTTAATATAAGATCAACTATAACTCTCAGCGATCAATAACCATGTCAAGAAAGAAACACAACATATCATACATTAAACCTCAAGAGCCAAAATTCCTGAGAGAATTCAAAGTACAAGCAGGTTTCAAAGAAGGTCCTACTGTTGACACTAAAGTACAAAATTTTATTTGAACGAGTGACAGATGAAGAAGCGATCACGTTTCATTACAAATGTCAATAAATGTTTCAGAATGATGATACGACGCGATTTGAGGGGTGGAACAATGATGATGATTATGATGATGTTGCGCCAGGAAAAACTGAAGAGGAACCAGTCGTTGTTGTTCTAAAGGCCGGTGATTTGACAGTTGAAGAAGCAGAAGCTTTCTACAAGATAAAAGAGAGAGGTTCGTCATTAATATAACAACACAGACATAACCTTTTTTGTTATCGCATAACGACTAGCCTACCTATCATTTACAACATTTCTTTTCCTCATAGAAGAAGTAAATACTCGGGCTGACTTGACAAAGAGGATTATATTCAATCGGAAACCAAATTCATATGCTAAAGAAACAAGTACAAACAATCATGCTGCATACGGAAAGTCGAAAAAATTCAAACAATCGAAAGCAATCTTATCTTTCAATGATGAAGACGAAGAAAAATAAGGAAATAGATGGAAGGAATTGTCAATAACTGAAATTATAGTTGACAGCACAACCACAGTTCATGAATCAAAAATTTTTATGTAAAAACAAAGGAATAAATAAAAAATGTGATTAAAATGAAGGTAAATGCAATAAGTTTGATGGAGTAATTGTGAATTGAGAATAACACAGGTTCCATGACTATTTCCAATTAAAGTTAGAATAAATATTATGTTCGATGTGATGATAAATCAAATGTAACAAGCATACACAATGACTGAAATGGAACGTTCTCAATTTTCATTATTATATCTTTGAGGATTGTTGCAGCAGTTGATTGTGTCCTCATTGCAGCATCAACAACAGTAGCATGTAGCGGTGTGTAGTAATACGTTCACAATAATAGTAGTATTAGTAGAGCGGAATAAACTGATTGGTTAATATAGAATGAGCAAACTAATCACGTGACAATAAGCAACGAATTTTACTGGGCTATAATTGCAGATCTCTTTAACCATTATCCAACTATTTTGAACGCGTGTGCATATACGCATACGTCACAAAATGTATGAAATGTTTAGGAGAGGGGAGTTGTCACGTGATTAGGTGTGTCGGCCATCTTGGCAGTTTTAGAGACGACGGAGGTAAGGAGGATTCGTGACGTCGAGAGACGAAATAAACATAAAATATATGTGAATTAATTTTATTACGAGTAACAGTATCAATCTCAAATACACTCGTGGGCTAATTGGGTTATTGTGTGATAATATAAGTGATGAATGGTAAATTTTTGAGACATTTTGAATAAGCGCGGCATCTAATATATATCCAAGAGCGTGGTGGTGGTGTGGTGGCGGTGGTGGTGGTGGTGTGGTGTGGTGTATATATTTTTATTAATAGTAGTGGTAGTAGTAATAGTAGTAGGAAACATCACACATACGGATATCATTTGCGACCTCCAATACGCAAATTCATAAGAGTGACAATCGGTGTAAGGCAATCGGACAGCACGCGATCACCACGGCAGCTGTCTAGTGTAAGCTCATTATCCACGAATCACACATGCACACATGCGCACACACACACGCGCGCGCACACGCACGAACGAACATCTATAATGCAATGTCCTACAAGAAGTTTTAGGAAATGGCGGGAGCGATTGTGTTTATTCTTTTTTCTTTGTCACTCCTGAGGGTACAAAAATTAAGAATTAGTGTTCCAGAGTGTAACACACACGTATCCACTGCAATCACCATTCATTCCATTCCATTCATTTTACATTGGTATTAATGTTATAATAATTCGCAATAATTCACAGGGTTGATGAAATTTGAATTTGTCGATAAATATGTCATTTGTGTTCTATTGCGGCATCGAACAACACAATATGATCAGGTCCGTGACATTCATAAATTGGGGCCCCTCCTCTCATGACATTTATCCGATTTGAAATTTGACTAATTCTTTCGTTTTTCAATTCAATTCAATTATTGATGATTATTGTATTTTATCATTTTCTTTACCCATAATTGAGAAATAACAAGATAAAATTTCGATACCATGTATGTTCGAATGAATGCCCTTTATTCATTAATTGGATCATTCATTTATTGATTAATCGCACATACTTCAAGTTATTGCATACCATATTATTGTGGAGAAAGGGAAAGAAATGAGAAGGAATGGAGATGAACGAATCTTTTTCATAATTCTATCCTGCAATTGTGACGCAGGGGAGATTAGTCGATACTCGAATTTTATTCTCATATACAAATTTAGAAGTGATAACATGTATATCATTAGACATAATTCAATTATCGCCATTAAATATTGATGGAATTTCTAGAGATTCGTGACATGATGTAAAATATTATAATTCTAAATGCTATTTTGTTTCCTCAATAGATACACATGTGCCCACAGTTATTTTCGTCGATGCTTCTGCCACCCCTCTACTATTATGCGGCGCATGTGTGTGTTACCATTCTTTCCCTTTCAACTTTCTCACCACCCCATTAAATGAACCCTCAATTAATCACGTCCCTGATGCACAACTTCTTTTTAACCAAACCACCGTTTTGTTCGCCATCTGGCGTGTAGTTTTCATCGATGAAATGATATATATATGCAATCATTCAGAAACATTATCGACATTTGCAATTTTGCAATTCACTACGAACGTTAATTACCATTGAGGTTATGTAATCATGTACAATGAATTGTCTTCTACTGCACATCTTTGCAGTAATTCAAGGGATAAATTGCGGTGTTGTTAGATCCATATGTCAAGAGAGGAAGAAAAGGTGAGAGGAAATGATGAGTATGTACGGGTGCGCATCCATTCGCGACAGGCTTCATCATTTTCCTATTGGCATAAAAAAATGAACATTTATCATTCTTTGAGTAAATAATTCAGCAACTCATCTTACACTTGTTCAGTGGCAATTTTGTATGGCGCCACTTTCAAATATGTATACTGTTACAACTCACGTGTGCATTTTTTGTTAAATACAACAGAGAGACACTTTTCACTACTGCAGCATCTACCGCGGATTGAGAAAAATATTTTTAAAAAATGGTAATGATCCCCATGATGTTGATGGAGTAATGTATATGATTAATGCAACGCGACATTGTTTCATAGTAACGGTGGTCAAAAAATCCTAGAAAATAATCTCTATATACTAATATGGCATATAAAAATTCTACCAGTTTTCGATATTTTGGAATATACTATGGGGTATTTTGGACAATGGATGGTTACTTTCGGAATTTTTCTCGCGGTGATATCAATCATTGAGATTTTATGACCGATCTCAATTTGTTGACAGCTCAATGTCATTATTCGTGAGACGCAAAAATTCTTATCATTTCATTCTTTCAAATATAAGAGAAAGGCATCTTCCTCGATATTCTATTGAGAGTAGATCGTAATACTCTACTGTTAAATAGAAAACATCCATTGTACATAAAGAGTTGAAATGAATATTCCTTTAAGATACATCTCACTCTGGTATCGAACCAATATCTAATTCCAATGTCGTCTCAATTGTTCTTCACTCATAGACATGAAATGAAAATTCCACTGAATCTGTTCCTAGGATGATGAACACGATAGAGATCAAAGTATCGAATTCTCTCTCCTATCATACTTTCCTCTCCTCCATTCACTCTGCTCTTGAGCTCTAGAACGTGGTTTGCAGGTGACTGACTGACCGAGCGACGCCACACCGTTTCCTCACGATCGCCGAGTATCTCTCCTTTCCCCCCCCCCCCCCCCCTCTATACTGCGTCCATAAGTAAGCTCCCTCATTTTTTCTCTGTCTACCGTTTCGTGTTCTCGCTATCTCTACATTATTTCCATTCTTAACGTCTCTCTTGTATACGCGTGCACACGCAAGAGAGTCACCTCACGGCGTCTACAAAACTCGCCATCAGACTTCCTGGATTCTTCTCAAGGAAGCTGTGTGTATGTATGCGTGTAGGTGCGTGCATGTGTACATTTATATCTTTTGCTCATGCTCCTCTCAATCTATACCTATTGTTTATCTCTTCTTTTTTGTTATGAGTGCGATTCAGTTTTCGAGGGACATCTCTGTGTTTGCATGTGTACGTGTGCGCATATAAGCGTGTAGCTCAATCTGTAATACAATGGGGATAGAAATATGAAAAAAAACAAGACGTTGCGAAATAAAATAATATGGGAAAAGAAAGTTTCGAAATATTTAGTGTTTATTATTTATATTAATTTATTCTGTTTGTGTGTATACGTATATAATCGTATGGAGAATTTTTTTTTCTCGTCATATATGGCGTCGCCTCGAAATTAATCACAGCTATCACGGATAACACACAAGACATAGACAATCTCGCAACAACCCCGCGCCGCGGCCATCGGGGTTCTATATGAAACGTTATTTTATTGGTTATGGGACGTTGAGGGAGCTCCCGGAGAGTGCGGAATTCGTCGTGCGCCATTTTGAAAAATTTCCTCGATTATTATTTCCGTAAGTGGTGGTAGTGGTGGTGGTAGTGAATGATGGTGGTGTGAAATTTTTCATGTGTTTTTTAGCATGTTATATCATAAGCAAAAGTCGTAAATGCACATAATGAGGGTGTAAAAGATCTTGTGAACAAATTAAGAAGTATTGGAGACAGGGTACGAGTGTAGGCGTCTCAACCTTTTTTCGTGGACGTGAAGGCGTCTAACGTGAGGTTGACAATTCAAAAAGAAACTCAACACTTGCTTTTATTTTTGTTTCGTCTTCTATGGTTTTATTTGAATGGTGCTGATTTTTCCCTTTTACATAATTCATCCTGATTGGTTTGTTTGATGCAGGGTAAATTAGACAGCAGCAGCAGTGGCCCCATGGAAGGCACGTTGGAAGATCTACTGGTCAAGGACCCGTCAAATGCCAATCCCGATGTAGCCAAAGGTATCAATTCATCTGTTATCCATTTCGCATTCATGGTATACGTGTAGATGAAAAATAAATATGACAACTACACGGATTCGTTGACAATGACAATTGTCAAATATATCATATCAATTTTCGAGTTGAAATACGTCAAATGATAGGACTGAGCAATTGATTTTAATCTTTTTTCGTATTATATTTCATTGCAGATGCGTTAATTCCAAACGGTGTCAATGGGAGCTGCGAAGACAATGACAAGCTTGTTGACCGAAGCAACATGCGATCAGACGGCAAAATGGTGGCCAATGATGTACCACTTGATGATGTTGACGATACAATGGAGGTATTAGATGATGATGAGGAAGAAGAATACGATGAAGATGATGATGTACCCGACAATGAAAGTATTGTCAACGAACGATTATTAAATACTAATGAAGCAAATTCACGTGATAAGGATGATAAAGAAGAATCGGTCGCAACATCGTCATCATCATTAACTACAGCAAAAATAATAGCAACAACAACAAAAACAACAGCACTAGTCGGTGTTGTTAGTGATGAGAATAATATTAGTGAAGTGTCAAATAAAAATGAAGCGTGTAAGAATGTTTCTATCGAATCAATGGGAGTAGAGAGTAACGAGCAAGATGAACATGGATCTGACGTTGAATTTATTGATGAAAGTGTTACTGATATCCATATGGTGAGTGATAACGAATTAGAAAAGCATTACGACGACGAAGACGTTGATGATGATGATAATAATAATGAAGATGATGATGATGATGATAATGATGATGATGATGATGATGATGATGGTGATAATGATGATGATGATGATGATGATGATGATGATGATGATGATGATGATGGTGGTGGTGATGACGATGACAATGACGCAAGAAGAGACATTAAAAATACATCAGAAGGTAGTGATGTGCAACAATTAAATGATAGCATTGTATCGATATCCAGTGTTGAAACGTCTGATTTGAAGATATGTGAGGAGAATGGTAGTGTCGGCAGTCCAGACATTGAGGAAATAACCGAGAATAAAAGTAATGGCCACAATACATCAGACGAACGCTCGCCAAAAGAGCAAAAAGCGAAAAAAGCGCGAAAACAAATTGATTTAAGTAACATAACACCCCGACGCAGTTCGAGAAATATTAAACGCACAAGTTATATTGAAAAGGAGCCGGATGAAGAAGTTGATCCTGAGGGTTCATCTGATATTGAAGAAATAAAACCAGAAGATCCGCTTGCATGCATTGATAGTAAAGATAAGGAAAATTCAAAACTGAAGTCGCCTATAAAAGCAAGTAAAACGACGATCGTTGTCAATGACACTAAACGTCTTGTTGAAATAGCGGCGGGAAGTAGAGCGTCAAAAGGGGGAAAAAAGGAGCCAACATTAGTGATAATAGATACAAATTCAATATTGTCTGGTCGTGGAGGCGTTCCAGTAAGCAGTAATAAATCATCATCACATCATCACCATCATCACCACCACAACCATCATTCAGTAACAAGTTCAGGTTCATTTTCGATGATGCCCGTTGGTTTAGGTGGAACGCAAACAATTTATCCGAATATGCGAACAACTATAACGCCAGTACCAATGTCTTCAAAGACTGCTCAAGTCAATCCTAAAATAAGTAGCAGTATCACAGCGGTACCAACTCCCGCGGCGCCACCACCACCAATTTTACCAACACTTACTGATGATATGTTTGTTGTTGAAGCCCCGTCGTTCATTGTTCCGTACGTCTATGAAAAACCACCACTGAAACCACTCAAAGAATTCGTTACAAAGTTGGAAAAGAGCATTGCAGAACACGATCGCGAGATAAAAACTATGAAAAGAGCAAGTGCGAAAAAATTACTGGATAGCAGTAACAAAGATGATTCATCGGAATCGGGCAGAAATGACAGTGAGGGCGAGGGAAGTGTTAAAAGTCACTTAAAAGACAGTGATGTTGGTGATACAATTGATTTAGTTGACAAACCATACGGGGGTGATGATAAATTGGATGAAAAAAATAAAGTCATGACGTATTTTGATTTGCCATTGGGTAAATTTTTTATGCAAATCGGCGTTAATTTAGTACAAGAATTTGTACAAACTGACCTGTTACGCACGCAGAAACGTCGTCAGGGAAAAGGCGGTGGTACATCAGCTGAAACTCAAATGGCAATTAATTCTTTAATTAAAAATCTAGAGTTTAGCAAGGAAAATAATGAACCATTCCACTTAGAAATGAAAAAGTGTGAATTTTGCAATTTCAAAACGGAATCAGCTTTGGTAATGCAATGCCATCTTGAAACTCCACATATGCGTAATTACGTGTATAAATGCAATTTTTGTCCGTTGGAAGTGCGCAGCCCTCACGATATATTGTTTCATATGGAAGCCGAACACAATACACGCGGTAGACTTGAACGTGGTCCAGCATTTCATCAATGCCCAAATTGTCCATTCGAAGATAATCAGAAGGGTAAATTAACACGGCACATACTAGCGTGCACAAAAAAATTCAGGCCTGAACGTAATCTTGAACCAACATCGGATTGGGAACCGCCGGCGAAAATTCCACGACTCAATCGTGCTCGTCATGTCGGCCCAGTGAATACTAACGCGTTGGCGATGGCAATGAATGCTAAAGGTCCACAACCACTATTACCAAAATTACTTCCAGCACCAAGTGTGGGTCGTGGCAGGGGGCGACCACCTATGCAACCACGTTATTCTGATGTCAAGACATTGAGACCTGGCGGCACACCAGTTCGACAAGGTTCGTCATGATCTATTCATGTGGCTCGCTTATGCGTGATTTTAGTATTGATTTTGTTTTGTGTTTTGTATTGTTTTTTTTTCTTCGGTTTTTTGCTCCGAAAGTAAAAAAAAATTTTTTTGTTTAGATAACGTTGCAGGTATGATGTATCGGCCTACCTCATCAGGACTATTAGTACCAACATCGTACCAATTCGGCAGTAATCAAATATTCCAGGTAATGCGATTATTATGCATTAATTAAGAATGAACTCGTAAATACCCGTGATACTCCTGGAATATTTGCTTTGTAACATAACCTACAGCTTTTTCGTATCACAAACATTTGTAGTAGTAGGTATTTCGAAAATCTTTTGTATTCAAGTCGTGAGATATAAATTTGGTAGGAAAAAACAATAAAATAAAACGTGCGTATCTCAGTAATTCAATGTTTGATTGAGTTGATAACGACATATGTGAGTGGTGGACAGGTGGTGGTTGATTCTGGGGCTGTCACGTTGAAAGTATCCGGGGTAAGTAGCAATAGTTGCGGCAATTTCGGTGGACCACACCAATTGCCCTTGTATTCAATATAATCGACTCTCAATCTAGATTGCCCTCGTTGAAGATAAATTATTCATCTCGATAACATTGCGGAGCAATACACTGCATGGTTTTATGTTCATATATTTTTTCAATATTTGTTAAAAAGTTATCCCTTTAATTTATATTCTATTGATACATTGTCGTGAGTATGGTTTGATAATATTGACAAAAAAAAAAGCCCGTTGTGTATTCAAATTACTTATCCTACCTATCACCACAATAACAACATCAATAATATTGAAATCAAGTATTACACTGGGATTATGATATTCACGAAAAATAATCTTCATCCACATATATTCGGATTAATATGTTACATTGGGTTAACATATTATTTTGAGTAAATTGTTGTAAATTGACACTGAATATTACCCATCGACGAAATATCCAATCTGCCAGAATCATCGCAAATGATATAAATATTCATCCACAATAATGTACATAACATTGAATGATACTTCATGGACTCTTGTTGTGTGCGCGGATAATTCTTCATCTTCACATATTTGTTGCAAATATATGTTTGTATTATTTCAGAATACGACGGTTAATTCGAAAAGTCCGACGGCGAAATTATTAAGTCAACCGAGTATATCTATCACTCCATTACCACGTACCACGACACAAACACCAATTTCTGGCACAGGATCATCGTCAAAGCCTGGTGGGAAAAATACATTCGTGATATGTGAAATTTGCGATGGATATATTAAGGTGATAATCTTATGGAGTATTTCATTTTGAACTATCATATTTATTTCACAACAATAAATTCTTCCCAACCATCAGTAAGATATTATTACAACTATTTAACTGTTCATTTTCATGCAGGATTTAGAACAGCTCCGAAATCATATGCAGTGGATTCACAAAGTCAAGATACATCCAAAGATGATCTACAATCGACCGCCATTGAATTGCCAGAAGTGCCAATTTCGATTCTTTACTGATCAAGTAAGCTTTTACCTTCAATTTATTTCGATCAAATCTCATGAATTTATTTGTAATATTAATCCGTTTCCATTCTCTCCTAGGGATTGGAAAGACATTTACTCGGATCTCATGGACTCGTCACGTCCAGCATGCAAGAAGCAGCAAATAAAGGAAAAGATGCTGGCCGTTGTCCAGCATGTGGCAGAGTAAGACCATCAAAATGTTTTCATTGATCGAATTAATTGTGCTCTCTCAAATTTAATAATCTAAGTTGTACTTATTCATATTTGAATTTCATTTTTTCTCGTCAAGGTTTATCAATGGAAATTATTGAATCACGTGGCACGTGATCACGGAATGACGTTGAAACCAGCTCATTTATCGTACAAATGTACAGTGTGCACTGCCACATTTGGGATGTACAAGCAATTTGAAAATCATGTATATTCAGCTCACAGTGTTGTCGCAAAGCGTGTTATAGATAAGAAAAATACGCCGCCATCACCATCATCGAGATCAAATGATTCGTTATTGAAACCATTGAAAATAAATGATGAGATAACGATTATACCGCAACCAGCAAAAGCAACAAGATCGAGTAGTAGCTCACAAGGCAGAAGCAAATAGCTATTGTTAGCTGAGTAATATACGTGCGTCGCCTTGTCTCAATGAATTTCAATGAGTTAGACCCTTTGAACCAGTCCCCGCACCTTCCTTATCCTCTCAACATTTATGAAAGAAAAAATGGAAAAATGAAAAAAAAAAAACGATAGATATATTATATATACATGGATAATGATACAGTTTCGCCGGTTTGAATGGCTATTGTGCTATGTATATGTGTAATGTAAGCATGAGCATTTTGCCTGTGAAGCAATCGTTCAAATGAGAATCGGAGAGGAAGATGCCATGGGAGCGAATGAATGAGAAAACATGAGTGAAAAAAAATGTGAAGCCACTCACAATTCTTGTTGTTTTTTTTTGCTCCTTGTTTTGGTAAGACAAAAAAAATAATGTCCATGTTAAATCGCAAGATACAAGCAGAATACATAACAAAAAAAAAGGAAAATCGCAGACCGACAGATGAATCACCCATATACATTCACATTCTCTCAAATGCTAGTTGACTGCGTGATAATATTCCATCGATCATAATACCGATGTATTTATTCAAGAAGTTTTATTGTTGTTATCGGACATCGGTAAAAGATAAATAATAATAGACTGTCAAACAAATATTACAGTGGATGGCCTTCAGTATGCCTCCTTGGTTGTTCCTGAAGGCGAAGTTACAACTCCACCCTCCCTGACGCTCCGAAATTGCCTACACTTATTGTAGTTAGTTAAAAACAATCACAGAGAATGAAAAAGGAAACATTTTAAATGATAAAGATAAAATGAAGATATGTGGGAAAAACTTAGAAATAAAAGTACAGAGTGTGTTTTTACATTTCATCGTGTCACTTGTGCGAAAATGAGAATGCAAATAATTATAAAGTAGCTCTTTATATATTTTATTGGACTCAATGTTTGGTTGTCGAATGTCGTTTTTTAGGATGCTTCGCAGTACCACCGCAATCTATTTGTTGGAGTGCACGACATTATCTTAGGAAATGAGCGAAAAATATAATGCGATTTGAAACGAACGTATCAAAAGTTTTATCATATATATATTTTTGTTTTTTGTTTTTTTGTTTTTTTTGTTTTTTTTTTTTCAACGGCTAAATTACAAGAATCATAAAAGAAAGTTACTTTGTATGTAACTATTGGTTTAAAATTGAACAAAGAGTGAATATCCGCAAATTCTCATACCCATGAATATTTTTCTATAACAGTTATTAGGGAATTCATATTATGATTAATTTTCTTTGTCGCTTCAATCATCCAATTCATGCATCATAGTATAGAATTTTGAACAAATAAAAATGAAAACTTATATATATATATAGTTGCGTGTATTGAGTAATTTATCGTATGCATATATAAACAGTCATCATCACGGGGTAATCGGAAAAATATACTGTACATTGTCTATTTAATTATTAAGTTGGACATCACAGTCCCGATACATTGTAATAAAAAACGAATGAATATATCCAGTTTTATTTTTGGGCTCTCAAAAAAAAAGAAACTGTACATTAACATAGGGTCTATTATATGAATGAAACAAAAAGGTATATCAATAAAAAAAAAGTTATTCATAAGTACATTAAAAGGAATACGCGTGGTATTCACTATTTTATTTTTTTTTCATTACCCAACAGAAAAAGCAAGATGAGTTCTTATTCGTTATGATAAATTCATTGAAAAAAATCGTTCATTTGCCGAATGCAGTGAAATTTAACAACTAAGAATAAACGAGCGATCTCATTTTTTTCTGGTGTATAAGCCGAATTGATAGGCTTGCAATGTGTAATCAACATGTAGATAGCCGTTTAAGCGATGAAACACAAGATCGAGAAAAGAAGTGCGATGGAGCGAATAAGATACCGACATTAATTTGGATACTTTTACTTATTTTTGGTTTTTTCTGAATAATTTTTGTACATTACTATAGGAAGATTAATTTTAGAACTCGCGAAAATGTATTCATTGCGAAGAGTTATTAATAAATTGATTAATAACAATTGGAGTGGCACTCTTTCATCACTCAGTATTATCTTATTTTCGTCGATCTCTATCGCTAATTACTTATTATACGATAAAACACGCAGTTATACTAAAACACTTGTTGGTGAGAGGACAGAAAAAAATAGGAATCTAAAACAAGACACAGTACATGTTAGAGGCTGATATATATCAATTTGTGTAAAAACATTATGAATTCAAATCGAAAGAGGATATCAGATGATTAGAGTGAACAAACAATGTATTCGAACAGACCCGATTTTTGATGCAACTTATTACATCTGACGTGAAGATTCAGAAGAAAAATATGAAATTCAATGCACCAACTCAATCACATACGATTTTTGTTGAGTTGCTGTTTTTGATATTGTATGTTAATGTATTCATGACAAAATTCATTGGATAAAATTGTGCTACGTGTTTGGGAACCAATGTTGTCCGAATTTTTTCCAAACTGAAACGTGGAAACCTGACAGAAATGGGAATAATTCAATGTAGTTCTATTATTTGACTAAAGGGATGAACCAATTAATTTCCTCACTAAATCGATTCATTCGATCGAATTTCTTTCCAATGATCATATGAATGTACATTTAATTCTTTCATTTCAAGTTTATTCGCAGTTCCCATACAATCAATGGTTTGTAGTAATTTGAAATTATCGTACGTTCAGTTATTGTAAAATTTTCGGATAGAATTCTCTCATAAAAAAAATATTTACATTACACCCCATACTTGTTCGAACGCTGAACATATTTTACTGCATGCCAATGCTCCCGATAATGGATAATTACTTATAGAAATGGTATCTTCCGTATAGTCAATTTGTACCTGAAATATCCAGTTTCATATTAATATAAAATGATCTCGTAATGATGATCTGTAGTTGAACAATAAAGGAAATAGGTGGAATCTTACTTGCCCGTGTGCCATTGCACCAATGACAATTACCACAGGCTCGTTGTCCGGCACAATGTCAATTGGATTCTTTACTGTCGTTGCGCTGAATGACATCAATATTTTCCGAGAACCAACAGGTAAGTGATCAGTTACTGGATTTTTTATAACTTTCAATAGTTTCATATGACCATCCGACGCTCTAACGCTGAATTTGTGAAGAAGTTGGACTGTTTATGTGGAAAGCCATTGAATTGCCAATTATAAATTTTTTAGTCATTAACTATTCAACTTAACGAAGAATTTTATCAACGAAAAATTACCCATGAGTCCAGCAAATCTCTTAAATGTTCTGGGTATTCTTGTTTGTGGATTGACTTCAATCAATACATTCTTTTCAGTGTGAATATATACTTGAAGTAGACCCGCTCTATTCAAAGGACTATCTAAAAGCATCAGTAGACATTGGTGAACAATATCAGGCCTACAGCTACCGGGATCCCGACCGTTTTTCTTCAGAATACCAATATGATCATCACAATTCAATAGTTCAAAATTATTTCCTGCCTGAAATACATGAAAGTTTAATTTTGAATTACAATTAAGCACTACAAGTTCATTGTGAAACATTAATTTCGGAGAAGAATTTTGTTATTTTTTTATACAAAGAAAGAAATCGTCTCTCAACCACATACATTGCACAGAATTTTTGGTTAACTCATTCGTATGAGTCTGATCGAACTGCTAGTTCAATTAATTCAATTTTCGGCATAGAGGCCTCGGCGAAACTGTCAATAATGTAATAACTTCTCTATACGCGTCAAGGCTCCTGCAAGGTTGAGCGGGAAAAAAGTTTCACAACTCATAAAGTACTCTTCATAGCCAATGCAAGGGTGAGCATCAAATATAGTAGAACGCACGCAAACTTGCATGGATCATGATTTCGTACAGTATGAATTTTATTATGATTTCTTTCATATTCATAATAATTCCAAATAGATTATGTTTATTCCAATGTGAAGTATTGTTGAAATATTTTGTTCTGATATTATTTTCAAGGCTATGTATCATCACAGAATATGTCTATGACTAACCTTTACGGATTCCAATTGCGCATTTTCAAGGATAATTATCAGTCTTTTTTCTTGATTTTTTATGTGAGCAGCTTGTAAATGTTTCGGTGCAGGATCATATTCATTGTCACTTTCCTCTCGAGTTCTTTTCTTACCCATTCTCCAAATTCAGTTTTTCTATTCTCAAGTAATTAATTGTGAATTCACTCGTGTGAAGGAAAAACACGTGTTATATTGTATATCATCTACTTGCGGACGGGCAGTGGGCGCTTATGGGGCGCTGCATGTAACATGACGCCATGTTGATTTTTAAATGCTAATGGTGGTCAATTGGTAAATGCTAATTGCACGACACCACCTATGTAATCTTATGGCGGTGACGTACTCGCCATCTGGTGCTTAAAAATTTTACTACTGAAAGAGGGTCATGCTAATGTACACGATACATTTACCAATAGTGAAATAAGCGACGAAAGTGAGGAAAATGCAAAGGATATTTGATACGTTTTGTTTGGGTGATGCGATGAGAATTTATTATTATTGCATTATTTATAGGAAAATAACATCACAGTGAAACTCGCTCAACCTCATAAATTTATATATATTGCATATATTATATTATGTGCAGGTGAATAATAATTAGAGAAGTGGAGGAAACTGTTATTGAATATCGAAAATTGATTCATGATAATTATATTCAATATGGAATGTGGAATGGCCAGTATGGACTCTTGGAGCATCTAAAAATGAGAAATAATTTTCATTCACATTAGTATCTTTCAACTTAATCGTTGAATTGATAATGTTAAATTAATTTTTTTACGTACTCCGGCATAGGGCATATGCGACCACCAATATCGAACGAGTTAATATAAATGAGATCATCATTACTCAGGGTAAAATCAAAGACTTGAGCATTCTCTAATATACGTGTTTTTGTAACAGACTTTGGTACGACAACGTGTCCGCGGTCAAGCTGTTGTAAAGATAACAAATCATTGAAATAATTATCTATGACTTCGCTGTTTAATGACTCATTGGAAGAAAAATAAACGTTGCATAAGAGATAACAATGAATAACAATAGGAATGAAATATACAAAAACAAGTGTGACAAATTATCGTTTTTAAAGATAACTATAATGTACCTGGTAACGAATTAAGAGTTGCGCTGGTGTCTTGTTGTATTTTTTACTGATTTCAAGCAATTTCTTATCTTCCAGCAATACGAGATCTTCGGGTTTCGCCCAAGGTCTGTCAGGGGAACCCAATGGACTGTAAGCACTCACGACGATTCCTTTTTCTTTGCAAAATTGACTCAACTGTTGTTGCGTCAAATACGGATGACATTCAATCTATAGATATGAAGAAAATAGAAATCAAAGAATTGAGAAAAAACATTGTAATTGTGTTATAGCTTCAACAATTTTTTTTTTATTACCTGATTGGTCATTGGTTTAACTTTGCAACTTTTCAGTATTCTTTCAATTTGTTCAGAATTGAAGTTGCTGATTCCAATATTCTTCGTCAATCCCTTTTCATAAACGCCTTCCATTCCTTTCCACGTATCAACATAATCAATGTCAGTTAATTTCGGTGTACCATCAGAATTAATTGGAAATAATGCATCACCATCCTCAAATGCAAATGGCCAATGGATGAGATATAGATCCAAATAAGCAATGCCAAGATTGTTTAGCGTCAGCTTAATAGCATATTCGACGCTTTCGAGTTTATGAAAAGAGCACCATAATTTGCTGGTGATGAATAAATCTTCGCGTTTGACGACACCTTCATCGAATTTTGCTTTTAAGGCAACTCCAATTTCTTTTTCATTGCCATAAACGTGGGCACAATCAATGTGACGATATCCAATTTCAATAGCGTATTTAACTGCATCAGTAACTTCACCTGGTCGTGACTACCTCGGAAAATAAATGCATGAATAATTAAATGATTCAATTCCCGTATGAGAAACGTCAGTGTTCAATTAATTTTTCTGTAATTGAAAACTTTGAGATGCGTCGATGCAAAAATCCATTACATTTATCGGTTAACACATTGGATATTGAGAACAAGTGTGAATAGTTGAACGGGTGTATTTGATTCCGTATCTATGACAACAAATGATCTATATTTAAGGTGTGATACAATGAAGAAAAAAGAAAAGAAGCGAATGTACATACATTCATCATATAAACAATATTACATAATGAGTGGAAATTTTTCGATTTATTTTTTCTCAGTGACAATTGAGAGCGTTCATTAGAAGAAAATTCATACCTTCCATGTGCCTAGACCAAAACTAGGAATTTCATTGCCGTTGTAGAATTTGATTTTTGGTACGCTGAGTTCCATAATGTGAATTCCTTTGGTTCAAATAAATGCAATGATACTTGCGCGAAATGATACGTTCAGTTGTTCGTTGTCGAATGATGTGAATGAAGTCGGCTCAGCTCCCTCGTTTGAAGATATAATGGTTTGAGAATACACAACGTTGGCACTTCCCCACTCGTATATAATATATAACAACGTAGAGGGGAGTTAAAATTGCACCAGCCGCCAGAGAATGAAAAGAATCAAAGTGAGATGGTGAACTTCATGTGGTTCCATAATGTTTTCGATTTAATGTTCATATGTGAGTTTGCATGTGTATATGATTTTCTATGTATGTATACTTGAGTAGGATACCAATACATTTTCACCCAACTTAATTTCCTTAACAGAGATTTAGTGGAAGATTTTTGTGACCGTTAACTCACCTCATAATGGACGTAAACAATTCAACTTAAACGGGTAACAGAAGGGGGAAAATAAATTTAACTGACACGTTGTTATATGTTCTCATGGCCCCATGTAAACGATTAAATATTTATCACCATAATTTTTATAGTATGCTATACATCACAATGTGTGTTATGCAGGCAATGACATGATCAAGCGAAATGTACGTATACAGTTTCGCAAGATTATTAAGATAATAAATACTTTCTTCCCATTCAAAATGGAATGTTAAATGGGTAGAATCGGCTTGATGCACGACTGAAAAAATAAAAAACACCCTAGACGTTATTTATATAATTAATACAAACGAAGATTGCACCAGTTATGAGTGGTTATATTGGCATATATAAGCTGATTATTCAATTTGAATTAATATACAGAAAGAATAGCATTAAAGAGTGGATATATATTTATGGAGACTTACTCAGACACTGCAACAAATCTGCCGTTCACATTGAGACTGTCGATGTATGAAATATCCTCAGACGTTAATTGGAAGTCAAAAACATTAAAGTTCTCCAGGAGACGTGATGGAGTCACGGTTTTCGGTATTACAACATGTCCACGATCGATCTTTGGGGATAGTTCGCAATTTTCCTCAATGTATAAACCATTATGATTGAGTATTTTTTATTTAATAAGACTTACTTGGTAGCGAATTACAACTTGAGCAGGTGACTTGCCATATTTATCAGCAATTTTGACCAATTTGACATCATCTAAAAGTACAGGATCCCCAGGTTTCAGCCATGGTCTATCGGGTGAAGCCAGTGGACTGTAAGCAGTGACGGTGATGCCACGAGCTTTGCAAAAGTCTGATAGTTTTTTTTGATTCAGATATGGGTGACATTCAATCTAGTGATAATTTATTTTGTAGATATAAATTGTTATTATAGTTCTATGCTATAAAAATTCATTGAATAACTGTGAAGGAAAAACTAACTTGATTGACAACAGGCTTGATCTTGGCGTGTTCCAACAATCTTGTTATTTGTTCAGAATTGAAATTACTTATTCCAATGTTTCTAGCCAAACCCATTTCATACAATTTTTCCATTCCCTTCCACGTTTCCAAGTAATCAGTATTAGTCATCATTGTTGTACCATCAGAATTTTTTGGGAACAATTCATCCCCGCTTTTTGATGCCATTGGCCAATGTATCAAATAGAGATCAAGATAATCAAGTCCCAAGTTTTCCAAACTTTTTTTCATCGCAGGTAAAACGGATTTCTCTTCGTGATAGGTATTCCATAGTTTGCTGGTGATAAAAAGATTCTCTCTGTTCACCGCGCCTTCATCGATTTTTGATTTCAATGCTGCCCCAACTTCATTTTCATTTTCATATACCAGAGCACAATCGAAATGACGGTAGCCAATGTCGATAGCTTCTTTTACAGCGTGAAAAACATCACCAGATTGTGCCTAAAAGTTCATCTTTTTTGTCATTTCATATATATATGCGTGTGTTTATGTATAAAGACAAGATGTTATTCATTGTACTTACCCGCCAAGTACCTAACCCAAGAATTGGAATTTCATTTCCATTAGATAGTTTGACCGTCGGTGCCAGAGACATTTTATATACTGATGCGTTATTCAGAGTTCAATATGTGAGATTAATTTGTTATCAAACACAGATATAATGAGTTGCACAGATAGTGAATATCATGTGCCATAGGTCTCGTATAAACCACAATGTGAAAAAAAATAAATATTTAAAAAATTACATACACATGCGCACGCACACACCCGCTACACACATACACGAACGCACACACACATATATATATATATACATATAATCCTACATCATGCTCCATCTGATGACAAGACATAAGAATTTCCGATAAATTTTTCAGTGTGGCCATTTTGCTTTTTATTTCATAATTCTATTTGTTTTAATGTTCTTCATCATATCTGGAGTGTGAATCGACCAAAGACAACAGAGGAATTGTTGCTGTTTTATAATACCTAAAGCTACTTCAATAATACATCTTTAACTCGAAGGGTGCTGAATCCTCGAGTAAATCAATTCTCGCCATTTTCCCTCTTTTATGGCCAACTGTTAAGGTATCATTAACGATATATATATGAGATGGTGGAATTTTCATAGAGAATATGACAAATTCAAGTGCCTATGGGTATTACAATGTTCTCGGATGCAGCAGAACTTCAACGCATGATGAGCTCAAGAGAGCTTACAAAAAGATGGCATTGATCTATCATCCAGATAAAAATGTTCACAATGGATTAGATTACGATAAATTTTTGCAAGTTGAGGAAGCTTGGCGTGTTTTATGTAATACTGATACGAAGAAAAAGTACGATGCGGAATGTCGACAGGCAGAATTGGAATCAGAAAACTTATTAATCCATGATAGAATCAATTTCAAAGTGATGACTTCTGATGGAAATCAAATGCTGCGTTATCCATGTCGATGTGGAAGTAATTATTTGGTCAATAAAGATGATTTACAGGAATTTGATGAAATTCATATTCCGTGTCAGGAATGTACATTTCTGTTAGTAATAGAAAAATAAATTTTTCTCCGTATATAATTTTTGATAAAAATAAAATGAGTGAGCCCATATAGTAAAATTGAATTCAGAAAATATGAGTGGGACAAATTGCAAGATGCAGCAACATTTTCTATTTCTTATAAAAAATGATACAACAGATAACACATTATAGTAATATAAACTATTGAGCAATATACAAATAAAACGCGATCATTGGTACAACCATGGCCCGATAATAAGAGTTGTTCCATTGAATCATTGATTCATGTTTTTAGTGTCCATCTTCTCTTCTACAAACTTTCAAATTTCGGTAAAAATGCAGTTACGAGAAACCAACAAAAGATGAGAAAATTTATACATAATACATTTGAGTATTCGAAAAAATTTATCAATTTTATATTTTTTTAATGAATATGTATATGTGTGTAAATTGCACATTGAAGGATAAATAGCTGGCAGCTCTCAATCATCGGGCCGCGGCATTATGGAAATGTTAATTTGCCCTTTTTTTTTTAATTTCGGATTATTTTTTCCTGAATGAACACAAGGTAATCGATTATTTGACATTGATCCAGAATTGCGAATTCAGTTCACTTCGTTATTCTTACATCTATATGGGAGAAGGGGGATTTTACTTGCGCACTGTCGGACACACATAATTTCTGTCAATCACGCATTTCAACAATTATTTCCACATGAAATTCATTCCAGAGCACAATTTTCCATTCATACCCCTTGTTAAACTTGTGATAATTTTCATTTTGGATTGTCACGTATTGACAAATTTGTCTTGTATAAACATTATACACTAACGAATTGTAAAAATGATAATATTATATAC
>JAPYZF010000232.1:0-181309 GCA_030523045.1 Meteorus cinctellus | reverse complement strand
ACAATTAATTTTAACAAATCCGACGAGTTACACATCGAAGTTTGTATCTTCGTCATAGTGACATTTTGAAATGTGGGGAGTCTAATAGCAACCCGTTCACACGTCAGAAGAAAATTCGGAGCGTGTGGCGGGAAAATTTAAGACTGATTTTTAGGTATGGAGAAAAATATTTGTTTCGGGTGAATATCGATTTGAATGAGTGGAATTTTTATGGTTATTTATCGAAATCACGCTGCGACGAGGGTGTTGATAACAAGGCAGTTGTGTTTATTGAAAAAAAATGAAATATTCTCCGCAACAGAATTGCAGATGAATAATTTTTTTTTCCACTTGCAAATGTTGAAAAGGGTCACATACATATCCATATAAATATGAAGGTAACACTTATGTTGATCCTTATAGTTGATGTTGAAATTGAATATTAATATAATATGAAAGCCTATAAAAATAAATATGTAAGAAGTGAAAAGTTCCATTAAGGTACATTAAAATTCAGTTCACATTTTTGAAACAAAGTGGTCTGACTATAACAGTTATATCTACTGGCGGTCAGAAACAATGACTACTATCACTTTACATTAAAAGACACTTACGGTAAAAGTCTTTCCCAGCACTCTTTACACTACAACCATCGGTAAAAATTGTCGTAGTAAAAATATTTTCCACTAATATTTTACCTTCATGATAGTATTTATTTATCAATTAAATGATCATATTTTTTCGCTGATAGATGTTCTGAAACTTCAAATACAGATGTGTAATTTGAAAGAAATATATTTTGAGGTAAAATGGAGAATTCTGCTTTGCCAACGGTGTCTCACATGCTTGCAGATTCCTGTCGTGTGTGATAGTGGTAAATAATGGGATTTATATAAATTTTTTGTTGAGCATTGATAGTGTCACGGAATTAAATTTTTTTGACTATCAAAAAGTACTTTTCCTACAAAGTACAATGACGCCGCTGTGATTAAACTCTATCAGCATTCAAGACACATCATAGAAAATGAAGAGGGTAAAAGAATGAAAACACTAACCTCAGTCGGTAAGAAGCAAATTGTCTGAAGATAAATACGAACAAACACATTGCAGACAAAATTAATAAGTTCATGAATGAAGGAAAGAAAATGTTGAAGACCAAAAGTAATTTACTCCTTGGCACGTTCTATCTTTATAGTGAACGAGTAAACGACTTTGCGAGACAATCGTATCAAGTAGACGTTGCGGAAGTTGTGATATATCTTTGTGATGCATTTCCGGTGGGAATGAGTGGCAATGCAGGAGTGTGAGCAGAGAAGATGAAAGAAGAGCGACGAAGAAATAAAATTCTGAAAATAGCTCGAAGCTACTGGATAGAAAATGAGATTTTTTTCGCACCGCCAATTTTAATTTAACTTCCCCATTGGAACGGAATCGAAGTGAGAAAGAAAAAAAATATCTGTAGTTTGATTATTTCTTTTGACAACTGCAGCAAATTTTGTTTCCACGTGAGTGCATCTCAATGCTAATTCATGAAAAATCAAGTATAGACTATCTACGTTGTCATACCTGTCACCATCATATAAATATGTCTCTGAGAAATAAAGGAAAGAAATAGATGAATAGTTTTTTTCAATGCTCTCAAGTGTTGAAAGACATTAAATGTGTTGGTTGAACTTCCAGTGATAATGAAAATTGTGAAGGAGCCTTTGAAATTTCTCTCGTCACATCACTTTTTTTTCCAGACGACCATGAAAGAGTTTTTTTTGTGTCTATTGTTCGAATCAGTTGAATAACTACAAACGCAAGTGCATATTAAATATGAATGTAGTATATGAAATTAATTTGGTTGATTTTTGAATGATTCATTCATTCACTCCTCATTTATTTTGACTAAGAAATAAAGTCGGTGGTAATTGAATTTTGATTGTATCTTTTATGTTCCATAAATGCAACAGAAGAAAACGAAGTAGGAAACAAAAAGATGAAATAATACATAGTGAAAAACGCCACATGGAAATGAGTGATAACAAATTAATTACTAAAAAAAGAAATTAATTAATTTCAATATATTCATTTCATTTTACTACAATTCCACACTGACGCATTAAAAACAAGTCGAACATTTTCACCACATGATAATGAATTGTAGCACGAGACAGAAGCAAAATTAACAAACTTTTCAATGCAATAAAGAGAAACAATTACAGAGTTCACAATTGAAGTCAGTAATATTTTGCTATTTTTCACAGCCAATTATACAAAATTAGTTTCATGTCAGCTAAAAATAATATTATTTTCATCCAGACCGCATAAAATGTTATATATCAATATTACAAAAGACATTATGGAGTTTATTTTCAATAAAATACACTGAAAAATGAAGTCAACCGACGAGTTTTCAATCGGCAATGCAATTGGAAATTTTTTTTCGTTAAGGTCATCGTGTTGATGAGCCAATTCAAATATGTGGTCTGCCCAGAACTTTCTCCCTCATAAATGTAGACTCATTCATATACATCAGTGCTTTGATGCATTCCTGGTTTATGAGAGGTATGAACATTTCATTACTTTCCGACAAGATAATAATGTCAAGGGATTAATGAAACATCGATATCGCGGTAAACCGAAGTGTCTTGTTGTCGATCAGGATTGTCAGTACAGGTCAATAAGTGTTCATTCAACATGTAAATAAAATTGACATTCTCTTCTATTGCCCTCTACTTTTCTATTTATCGACAATATTTTTTGATGCAAAACTGCGATAAAAAATATAGTTCTGCATCATAATGAAACCTACAATTATCAATCAATTTATATATAATAATTTGCTCTGTATAATCAAAAAGTGGATGAGGAGAAAGTCAAGAATAAATTGTGTTTAATGTCAGTCTGTATAACGTCATCAGGAAACAGTGAAGTTAACACTGTAATTTGCTATCAAAATTACAAATAATAATCAGTTCTAACATTCCATTTATAGATTTCTATTTTGCCAAGTTGTCGATAATGTTTACCTATGGATATGAGTTTTTTTAGGTTGTTCAATTGTAATAATTTACATCAAAATGACGCGAAACTCTCGCTGGGAAACTTAAATGAATAATTTGAATGCAAGTTGTCACTTCTAGGATAAATTTGTTCAATGCAATGATTAATTCTATGACTGCACCAAAAGGTCATACAGTGATTTCAATTTTGTTTTTTTCAATCCTTTTATTATGTTCAATTAATATCGGGAATTAATTCTCACGCTCGTTAAATATCTTGGCCGCAATATGTCTGTAAATTTCTCTTACTGTGTCTGAAGGAAGTGAAGGTCTAATATGAAATGTATTTTACGTGAAACTTATGATCGCAGCATTTAAAACATCCGTTCTATGATTCAAGCGAACAATAATAAATTTGTATGTAAACGACCATAATTGAAGCAAATTATTCAACATCAATTAGTGGTTCATCGTTTATTGATCAAGACTAATTGAAAACAAGGTCATTATGTACCTCTCATTTTCTCAATGAGTTTAAAGTATGTTAATGGAATTCCTTATAATTAATTCCAAATATTCTACGATAAATTTCAACGATATTTGTTTGTTAAAGAAGTTGTTTCTGTGAATTTTGTTCTCTGAAAGTTTATTATCTATTCAACGTTTTAGTTGTGAAGTAACGTTGGAAATGATTATTCAATCTCAACTATAGTGCGTAAACTACTGGAATCCAAATTTGAAATTAGAAAGATGAATATTCAATGAACTATATTGTGACAATAAATAATAGTTAAACCATCAGTTTTAAATTATTTTCTCATTGATTGATTTTGTTGAATTCATTGTACCATACAAACATGTGTATGAGAAATATTTATAAATAAATTTTAGTATATTAAAATACCAGCAAAGTTCTAAATAAATAAAACGAACTGCGATGTCAATAAATGAAAATTAATATGAAATTCCTGTTGTATTTTTTGTGTAACTATTTCAATCACTTCTTTAAATAAATACACTCACTACCAAACAGATATAATTCTTCTGAAAGACCCATCCCTATTTTCCACGTAATGTACAGAAAAGGGAAAAAAAGCAACCGAGTTTACGACGAGAAAAAAAAAGTTGGAGAAGGATAATGACATAAAATTCATTAAATTTCCCACTTTTTTTTTAATACTCTCTTGACTGCAAGTTGAAGAATGCGAGGTCGACGATTGTGAATATAAAGACAACCAGATACTTCTCTCTTCTTCCAATGAAGTGGGATACAGGTGTCGTGATATCGATTTCATAGCTCTTGTTTGCAAGAGAAACTCAATCTTGGAAACCTCTCAAAGGCCAAGCCGACTTTTGCTGAGGGTTAAGTTTAAATACATATAATGCAGTCACCCATAAGTGTTCACATACGTGGACGTAAATTCTCACGTTAAATCTCAAATATACAAGCATTCACTCATATATTGTGAATACATGTAGCAGATTATTGAATGTCAAAGCGCAAAGAGGAAAATTCCTTAAGTACGAAGACCTATAAGTTCCCATGATTTTATGTCGAAGTTAAGTGGAAGTTGTTGATGAAATAAAGAGCGTGAAATTAAATTAAGATGAGGAGAGCTCGGACTGAAGTACTTAGAAATTGTACATTACACTTTAAATCCGTAAGAAATTTCTTAAAGTTTGGTAATGTAACTTCGCGAAGAGAATGACAATATAATAATATCTTACAGTAAAATTATTTCATTCATTGGGAATGAAGAAATGTGTACATCGAAGTTAATGAGCGAGCTCAGATGAAAATAAATTGTAAGTTAAAAAGTTTGTTAAATGTGAATTATGAAGTATTTTAGAAGTATTTTGAAATAATGGAAAACATAAATTTTATTTTTATTATTAATTCTGTGAATTCTGTTAAAACTTATTTTATTATATTCAACTCATTCTCTGTTTAGTGCAAAGATATATTAATCATATGATATTTTTTTGTGGTTTTTATTACACTATCTCTTCTATTGACTGAACTTTTTATAGCGGTACTGAAGTTTTGGTTGGATCCATATGAATATCAATTGTTAGGATGAATTACTAGAATAGAACAATATAACGCGCGTAAATCACTTTTTTTTTATTGAACTTTTCACATGGACTTTTCACGGTATTCATACAGACATGCAAAAATCGTATGATTTGGTATGATTGAAATTATAGATTTTCAATGGTGACCTGACTCGTTTTCGCTGTCATTGTTTTTTTTCCTTCTTTTTTTTTCTATTGATAGATTAATCCACGATGAAAACCAGTCGGGGTAGAAGGGAATACGTTTGGGATTGGAAATCAGTTTTATACTTCAATTTCCGTGCGTTTCTCATATTGAATCGTTCCCTTTTGATTCAGTCGTTGAGTTAAAAAAAACTCGAACATGAAAAAGAATGTGAAAGTAGAAAGGGTATATACGCTAAAACCACACACTTCCATCTACACAGGAAGTGCAGAAGAATTTCGTATTCTTCTATTTGTAACGTGATTGTTTCTCGTGAATCTATAACGGGAAATTGATTTTTGTTTATGGACTCGCAAAAAACTCTAATTAAATTTCATGAGACTTATTGATTTAGCTCAATCACAAGAGGGAAAGACGATGGGAAATCGATGTTTGTTTAAAATAAAATATTCAATTAACTACTATTTATTTGTTGCTTTGATACTCTGCAATCAATTCCATAGAATGTAATTTTCATTGAATTATTTGTAGACCAAATTTTGTCCCAATGTTTTCTCATACAAATTTGTTGATTATCAAATGGAATGTTGTCTCACGGGAGCATGAAGGGGATTTATGCTGTGCTCGTTAGAGGAATGTCATAACCTCTGATTTTTTTCGGAAATTGTATATTATCAAAGGGGTAATTAAAATCTTGGCGAGTATTTTATAATGCTGCCTTTGAAATTTTACTTTCGAGCTTGCGAGTGCACTAACTGACGTTCATCCTGACAGATTTTATCTCACGTAATTTCAAAATAATAACAAAACATTCTTTCATCTCGGGTACTAAAATAAAGTAATGAATATATTGCAATCAATTTTTTTACATGAATTATAAACAATCGTTTTCTTAAGTTAGAAATAAATGAATTTTTCTAGTATATATTAGTGACTCTGTTATTCTTACTGTAATAATTTATTCTGAGAAAAAAATGTGGAAAATTTGTTGACTTTTCAATTCAACCGAATGGCGTTTTAAAATTAATGAAACTATCACACGGGAACGAGTTGATATAGCAATTTATCTTCAGAATGGGATACTTCACTCATCATTATTGACATTGTATATTGAAATTGCACAATAGCTCGAGCGGTATACAACTTTTGGGGGTTGGTGTTATTTCTCGAACGACAAATGAAGTTGATTGTTGGTTCACATAGGAAATATTTTCTCATTGAAATACATTGACTTATTTTATAATTAATCCCAGCACTTTAAGTGCTGCCATTAATCTAAAAACAAGTTTTAGAAGTGCGAGCAATGCAATATTCGAAAAATATTTAAAAATTCTTATGAATATAAAAGAAGAGTTCAAAAAGAGTTTTGTAGAAGTTGAATCTGTGAATGAAATGTTCAGAGAGGCAGAAGGCAGAAATTTTGCCAACTAATCACGTTTATTCGACACTGAACAGTGTTGGAATATTTTGAAGGTCTCATCTGTTTATATTCAGATATATTCAAAAAGAATATTAAAATTATTCTAACATCATTTGAGTAACTGAGTAAATATAATTATTATCAATGATAATCCTGTAATTTTGTTTCATATAATCACAGAAAGAATGAACACTGAATAAAGTAGATTAATTGTATGGGGAGTATTTAATTTCTGCTTTCATTTCCTCTTTCTTTCATTTCATCCTTCATGTTAAAATAAAACTAGCATAAATTATTCAAATACTTACCGGTTTCATTGGACTGGCGGCCTTTACCACCTGGATTCCACTCTTCCTCTGTAACAAAGGAAGAAGAGACGAGTTTATTCATTTAATCTATTTGAGGTTGTACCTGAATGAACACAGTATTCGTTTTATCAAAAGACTATTTGCACATATAAAACATAAATAAATTTAATTGGTATTTCAAATGGAGATTTTTTTGTTTACTTCTTTCTCAAAATAAATATTTCAAATTTAAATGAATTCCTGAAGTGATCATGGTACGAACAATATCAAACGAGTTGGTTTGCGAAAAAAGCAAGAGATATTTAAGGAAAATTATTTAAAAAACAAATTCTTGAATGGCATTTTATTTGTTGGAGTTTTATGCTTAAGATTCAAAACTAGAACAAGTATATTTAATCTTGATATTAGAGAATTAAGTTAAGAAGAAATATAATTATTTTTCATTCAAGAAAGCACTACGTTCAGTAAATGTTGAAATATTGAATTGAATATTTCATATGTTAATCGTCTGCTGAGGTATGTAATAGATTTATGAGTAAAATATCAAGTTTACTTTATGCATCTCTTAAATATGCATAAACGTGGATAACTTCTCGCATGTTTAGTTCACGTGGGAGTTATGAATTTAGATTTACAGAGTCATCCGGTCGTAACGAGGAAATTGGATAGGGAGTAAGATGGGCGAAGAGAAACGAGTCTAAGGCAGACCATGACGGATATGACTATCTTTCCGTTTCCTCTTTTCAGAAAATATATATCTTTTAGGGCAGAGAATATCGAGAGAGGGAGAGGAAAAAAAAAAGAAAAAAAAATATTAATGGAGAGGAAATAATGATGAGAAAATAAGGAACACTGAGTATTTTTATACTGTAAAATTTAAGAACTCTCATCATGAAGAAACCTAAAGATTACCATTTGCACAGTGAAATTACTTTTTGGCATTTCGAAATTTTTACTCGGTGTCAGCACGTTTTATAAATGACTTGTGATGTTCGTGTGGACCTTTGACACTCTAAAAAAGGATTATTTCTGAAATTATCTCATAATTCGAATTTACTCAGGAGTTTGGATATAAATGAACTTGGTTGTCGTTTCTGAAGTAATTAATCAAAGTTTAATTTGCCGAGTTCACTACTGTGGTTATGATTCTGTGCGTCAAAACTCGTCTACAAAATAAAACGAATTACCTTCAAATTTGGTTCATAAGATTTATTTCTCAATTAATATAATATTTAATTAATTTTAGTCGTGTTTGATCAGCTAGAAAATTATTTTGATTTAGAAAACATTCTGATTCTTTGATCTCTGGCATTCAATTACTAAAATCATTCTGTGTGCTGTTCTTTACTTACTAATAACTTAGTGATTTTTCCTCATGGTAAATTGTTATGTTGGTATCAATATTGTTAATTTATATTAAAATTTTTTGATCTTTGGAGAATAGAACAAAAGTATTTTCGTTTGAAATTTCATATTAAATTGCTTTTTCGAAGTATCTGATACTTCAATTCACGAGAGTAATTGAATGAGAGATATATGAGCTGATCAACGTTCACCATTATCGTCAACTTTGTCAACATGGTATAATGCAGTTTTCAGGTTCTCAGGTCTTGTTCCCCTGTGCATTTTTCTTCCATTGGGAAAGTTGCAATAGTTTGTATGGATCCGATAAGTATCCCATGGGAAATGCACTTTACAGTTTTCATATATTCAATAATATTTTTTTCAGTTGCCATTTTGTTTATTTTTCTTTCGATCCGGTTAATTTCTTCTCACCATCAAAGTTTAGATGCGAAAGTAATCAATTAACATTGCTTTATTATAAAAACAACTACATTTATTTAATTGATTTGATATAATCACAGTAACAATTTTTTTTTTTTTTCATTTGTCATTCGAAAATACTTTCGGATGGTTGGATCAACAAATTTACCGATTCAAATTCATTTTCAGTTCTGCTATATCATTCTAATTAATATGAAATGTAGGCAAAATTTTAGACTAATCATCCGAGTCATTTGTGAAGAACTTGTCATTAAATTCCGTTTCTTATTCATTGAAGCATAAAAACAGCAGAAGACTTCGGCATTGCGACTAAATTACCATTTTAGAACTTGTGACGTAGTCCTGTACATACACCTTGCAATCACCATCCAATATATATGATGAATGAATTAAAAAAAATAATTCCCCGTAGACGAATTGAAATAGTTAGCGAATATAATTTCCACTTGACACCCAGTTTTATTGTTAGAAATTGCTGTTATAAATTATCATTCTTTCTTATGAACTTGTCGATAAGGTTTTTTATCTAGAAGTGACATAAATAGTAGTGGAACCGTTTAATGGTCCTATATCAATTGTAAGGATCTCTTACAGATGAAGAGAGTGATATAAAAATGGTTGATATAAATTTCACGAAAACGACCATGGTAAGTCGGTCACAGGACGCAGTGTAACGACAATCCATTTAAGAAAGACTAATTTCTCCTATGGAAAAGGTCAATAAAACATTCAAGAATTTTATTAGAATTAAATAGTTCACTGTTAATTGTTCATGTAATAAATCGTTGAATGTTGACGTTGACTTCGGTTACAACAATGCAAATTGTTCTGAACAGTTTATATGAAGTTTCTTCTCAAAGTTTTGTTTCCATTCAACATTCATCTCTACAACTTCAATTGATCACTGGTAATTTGAATCGCAACCAGGAGCGAAAGAAAGGAAGTGAATAAAAACGTTCAGTTAATGTCTAAACTAAATTTATTAACATATTAGAATTTAATTACAATAAGGGAAAATAAAACTGCCAAAATTCAACATTGGGGTATTGAAATAAAGATTTCACGTCCAATTTTCCAGATTAATTTTGACATCAAAGTAATAATAAATGCTACAATAGAAAAAAATGACATAGACTAAAATAAACTATGAATAAAATATCCTTCACGTTAGTCCATGTATAAAAATATGCACACACATAAAATATACCTGAGGGTTCCGAGTCGGAGCCAGGGGTAGGACTGGCATCTACGCTGTGCCTGGAGCCATGACAACACTCGCTGCACTTGCTACACATTGCTTTATTCTTCTGTCTTTTTATTTTTATTCCTGGATGAGTTTGTTTATTTTAAGCAGCACTTTGTGCAAGGTGAAAGTGCAAAAAATTCACATGGAAGAATTTTTTTTCTCAAGAAATGATATTCCTTTTTTTAAATTTCATAGTTTGCTGCCACTCTCAAAAGCCCTGGGTGTTTTTTCCTTGGGCAATTTATATATATTCTTCAATTAATTCTAAATTCATTTATAAATATTCGTGTTGCTACCCTGACGTACATCAACACAGATAAGAATATGCACAAACCAATGCATCAACTATTTAAGATAATGCCACAATTGATTTTCGTTCCGAACCACTAATAGAATTAATGGAATCAGATCACAGTAGGAGGATGCACTTTATTCAATCCACATTCAAACTGTTTAATTCAGTAGATACATACGCAGAGGAAGTAATTGGAGGAGAAGATGGCATTAGAAACGATAAAGTTGAGTATACGAAGAAAGACAGCTTTAAATATAAATATTGCGCTCAATATATTCATGAATAATTCTAATGTAGATGTGATAAATTCACCAATTCATTTCATTCTGTTTCAACACATTGAGACGTCTATTCGTTATATTATGGATTGTAGAGCAACTATTAATAGCGATTTCTTCAATTTAACAAATAGAATAGAAAAAAGAGATTTCCAAAGTATTATATAATGTATAAGAGTAATAATTTAATTACTGATATAATGCAAATTGCGTTAATGAATATTCGTCAATCTTCAGTTCTAAATCATAGTAAAAAATTCATGGGCATTTCACTAATTTCTCGTATTATTCATAATTCGTTAAAAGAGTAGGCAAAGTTCTTCTAGATGAACACAGCTGTTCCATGAATTATGTCTCAATTATCGATGGAGAGTTTTATTTTCCAAGGAAATATACTGCAAAACTGGTTGGAATTGTAAAGGCCAGAAAAACATAAAAGGTATATAAATAAACGTGTGAAAATGAACGGGAGAAAAAGGAACAAAATAAAATAGATGACATATTTTTATTGTAGTTCATTTTCTGAGTGGAAAATTTTTCACGATATTAATTTTACCATCCAGTTCAATACTGCCAAAGCTGGAGAATTATTCGAGAAATTGGGTGAAGTGCAAATGAAAAATTGATTGGACTTTATATATGAAAGATTAAAGTTTTTTAGAATTAAACTCTCTCATGCGTTCCATTTCACGGATATTGACAAATCAATCGCTTACAAGTATATAAAAAAAACCAGTGGATGTATAAATATATGTATAGATGTAAGTACAAAGACTTGAGTACTTTGCGAGGATGCGCAATCTTCCAGCTGAATGATTGTCGCCAACGATAAGTTTGAGTAAATTGGAAATGTTAGAAGAAGTTTTTTGTGTTACTGTGTGAGAAAAAATTGTTTCAACGACATCATACAGTTCAGCGTGTCGATATCTGAATGAGGGAAATACAGAAAAATCGTGACGGGTATTTATTTTTATTAGAATATTTGCTTGTGTGAACGGAAATCATATGAATTTTTATGTAGTGCGGCAATTATTGGATATGGAACATGAACTTTCTTTTTGTTTTACGATAAATGGTAAAGAAGATAAAGAATTCATTGAATTCTTTGGATTATTATATAGATAGTCCCATCATTGTTACGGAGCATGCTCATCAATTTTATTATTATCTTGGTAGAATGAATGAACGAGGCAGAGTTTCACATTTATTGTGATGACAACTGACTCTGTGTTTATAGTAAAATCGATTACAATATATTTGTGGTTAATTCTCTAGTCTAATTGATTGTAATATTGAGTGGATAATAATATTAGAATAATAACAAAAGTAGTAAATATTAAATAATTGATTATAAATTGAAGATATTGTTGTTCGAAATTCGAGAAATGTATGAGTAAAACTCTGCATATTTTTACATCAAAAACTTTTCATACTTTCGAGAATATTTCTCGTAACCATTTCAATTATTAAAAATTTAGCAACAAAAATTTACATTGTAAGTTCACTTGTTGAAAAACTTTATATGACAAAAGTTTTTTCAAAGTTAATTATAATGACAAAGGCGAAAAAAAGTTACTCGCACGTAACTGGAGGTAAAGAAAAATAGTGAAGAATAAGAAAGAAAAAGATGTGAAAACAAAAATAGAGAAACAAAATTTTTGCATTTTGTGTATGCGTGATAATTTTAACAGACTTCAGCAACAGACTTTACGTAATGTAACTGAGCTCAAAGCCATGTGCAGTGAGGATTTAATCGCTCTACATCCTCTTTTGTGTCACACGCACCCAAACATGCATACACAAAATATGTTAACATATATCTATAAAGGTGTACGTGTATGTGTATTTTTCACTTGTACTACTCATTAATAGCACAAGTCTCTTGTTTCTAAAAAATAAAAATATTCCATAGTCTACAAATAAAATTTCTAAATTCACTTCATCGATTCACTACGAATTTCATCCCTTATTACATAAACATGCGGAATAGCCCTGATAATTTCAAATATCAAAATAATTCAGAGACAATTCATAAATCTTTGAATTTTTCTCCCATAATTATTTGATCAAGGATGAATTTCACACAATTAAACATGAATATGAAGCGAAAAAAGTTAAGAGATTACTCAGGTAAAAGTTTCATTGAATAAAAAAAAGAGTTTTCTCATTGGGTATTTCCTATTGCATGAAAAGATTTAACTCCAAAAAATTCATACGCCCACAGTTACTTTCATACCGTTTGAGAATTCCGTTCGTTATTTGGTTTCGGATTACTGAGAAAAGAGAGTCATTGGCACCGTAGGCGAAAAACTTTAAGTCCACAAAAAGTTAAACAAGAATAACAAATATTATTCTTCTTTCAATCAGAAATTTGAAGTTGTGAAATTAATCAAATAACTGGCAGAATGAAAAAATTTTAATTTCTTCAATTCGTTATAAACTTTACAAAAACTATTTCTTTTTCTATTGCCATTTTTCTCAGAATCATTGACACACCAAATAAAACAGTTCGAAAAAATTGTTCATCATAGAGCAAAGTTTTCCTTAATCAAAAGTATTCATTAAAAAAAGTGTTCCCAAATGTCAAAAGAAGGATTTCAGAAATTACTTTACTTGTGAATTATAACTCTTAAATTTTTCACTGCACAATGCATGAACAATAACAATAACCAAATTAACTATTTCATATTAAATAACTATATCCTCACCATACCCCACAAAACGCCGCCCCAATTCTCCACCGACTCAACAAACCTACAAACCCTCAGCAAACACCACAGGATCATTCTCACAAAATGAAATTAAACATAAATAACAATAACCACATTGCTCATCAGCCAATAATTCATTCTAAATTCAATTAATCTTATAAACTTATTATAGTTTATCAACCAACCCCATAGTTTATTAAATTCATGGGTGAAACATGAAGGAAGTATTCGTTAAAGCATCGGTAGATGCTGTATAAATAATGGTCGGTTCTCTCGAGAATGAAGGGGTGGCGAAGAGAGAGAATGTGAAAGAGGGTTAGAAGAGCCGTCGGCGACGTTGCAACGTAAATGCCTTGACATATATGAGTATGAGTTATATACACACGTACACATAGAAAGACGGAATGAACACCGTCACATGTTCGTCTACTGTTATACCAAGAACACGTAACTTGCAACCCGTTTTACGTCATCTCCGTACATTCCCTTGTATATAAGAGAATGTATGCATATCTATAAGCGAGAGCAGAGCAAAAGCGACTTCTTAATAAAATATTACGTACCGCATATCATCATGAACTATAATTTGTAGGTTTTTGTAGCAACAAAAATGTTTGTGTAATGAACAGGTTAGATAAATGAATAGTCAGACGAATAAATAGTTAATTCGCCAGGATAACTTGGGGACAATTTGATAATGTCGATATTTGACCTGTTTGCATATCGCGTGAAAGGGGAGGAGATATAATATATTATTTATGTTGTATTGATGGAAAATTTATGTCCTCTATTTGGAATATTTATTATTCAATAGTCAAGTTTGATACTGGAGTGTATTCGCTTCATTGAGGTTTGCTCTATTTATTTCTACCGAGGAAGCGATGTCAGCTGAATATCAAAAGGAATTGAATTGGATATCATAATCATGTGATGTGTACGTGAGAGTTGGTGTATACAAAATTTTAGTACGAATATGAATTGATAATTAGAGAATGAGGGTTGAAATTATTAGTGGGAACGAGAGCGTGATTGTGGTGACAATTCAGTGGCATAAGCAAATAATGTTGAGGGGATTGATAAATTGAAAATGAGAGCTGTGTGTACGTAAAATACATACTCTGAGGTATTTTGATTTGGTTGAAGGAATAATCGTAATGGAAAATAGCGATTGTGGAGAAAATTCATTCCAATTTTATTCAATTATAGAAAATTTGATTTACTTCAAAAATAGCAGTTTTGAATCATTTACTGTTGAAATGTTTGTTGGATCAATACTTTCTCTACCGTTTTCCACTACATTCAGTTATTTTCACAATTTTGCTTAAGTGTCCGGAAAAAACCCTCATGTTCTCTCTAGATGTACCACTTTATACTCTTTAGGCGTTAGAAATGTTGAAAGAGCATGAAAATTTCAATTAAAAAATTTTTTTTTTTTTCTGCTACGTATGAAACTATGAGCTGAAAAAAAAATGTCGACAATCTGTTACTTTCGTTGAACTCCTGTCACATTTATATTAATTCATTCAGAACATTCTGTGGACAAAAATCAAAATCATAAATTTGTCGATGATTTTTTTTTTATTGATTATGCACTTCAAGATTTCCTTTGATATTTTTTCTTGGTCGAAAATATTCAATTGAAAAATAGTTTCCAACGACTTTTCAATACAGGGATGGTATCGAAATAGTCCACACAATCCAGGTCATTCATTCCACAGTTAATTTCTTCTCGAATCATAGAAAATCATGTCATAAACGTTTATAAAATGGATAAAAAATGACGAAAGTATGCGCTCCAATACCTACATAATTACCCTGATATTTTTCCTCTTTATTATAGCCTGTTCCTTCAAACACAATTAATTTTTTACAACACATTTTATCTTTCATCGAACTGTGCTTATCAACTACGTCATTATCGATCTTCATCATTAGGTCCAATATTTCACTTTCACATGCATCAATGAATTGGATTTTTCGAGTCCTTTCTCTTTTACACACAATGCTTCTTTTCAATGATTCACTCTCATACAAACACGCAAAAAGCACACGCTTTTACGTGTACGTGGAATAGAGTTTCGAACTCTATTTCGTTACTGGATTCTATGTGATTCGTGTAGTGCGCCTTTTTTTATAATTGCACATAGCCAATAGAGTGAACGAGTGAAAGAAGAATTGTTTGGCTCTGTCATCATTCGAATTTAGAATGAATCATGTTCTGTCATTTATTCGATGCGTGTGAGAACTTTTGATAAAATTGAAAGGAATTTACAATAACGAATGTTAGTCTGTCAATGTCACAGTTGAAACAAGACAATGATGAAACGAAAAAAAAAAAAGAAACAACACAAATAGACAAAGAAAGTGCAATGAGAATAGGGAAAGGAATGAAGATATAGAAAACGGAATTAAACAGCTTTACTTTAACTTTGATTCAGAAAAAAAATATCTGCAAGTAAAAGCTCATTAAATTCATCAATATCATTTGCGTGTTTTGATTATATGAAATATTGTAATTCTTCATAGGATTTTATTCAAGAATATTTTTTTAGACTTAAGAGCAATCATAACCACAAAGAAATATTTGAAAAAATAGAAGAGTTTTATTACATTTACTCATTGTATAACTTATCAATCTTTCCACCCTTGTCTCTGATGATTCCGTTGAAAACCAGATAATTCCATGAGATATCTTACATTTCATTCTTGAATTAGAGAAAAACTTTGATTGGACAATTTCTATCCGCGATAAAGTCTCACAATTACCTCTTTAATCCAGAATGGAATTCATCCTTTTGTTCATTCCAAGTCAGGAAATAATTTACTAAGCAACCACTTTATCTCCTTTTCAAACCAGAATGAAAGGATAATAAATAGCTATGAATCACCAACAATCTATTACTCAATAAGTTGTCAAAAAATTTCAATCCTCACTGCTATTATTATTGAATTTACATATTTGCTATTAATTACGATTACCTTTCACCGAAGTCAATCAATAAATGAGAATTAGATAAGCGTAATTAGTAAATTAATATGAAAAGCATTTTCACATAATGAATTTCATTAAAAATCAACCCAATTTCATGATAGACCATAATTGTTGACATTCTGTTGATTATCTGCCATTATTTTCCCATCTTTAGTTCATTATCCAATCAAAGACTTGTATATATTTACAAAGCTGATATCAAATTATTATTCATTAAATTCAAGCTCTTTGCTATTTTATCTTGCATGAATGAATACTTTAACAGACCAGTTTGGTTGTAGGTGAATACATATTGCTACCGAAATATCTCTTGGCTCAACCAAAAGCACTTGACCTGTTTTGAACTATATATATATACCAAACCAGACGCCATGGCATGGCATCATTGTCCTTCGTGGTTATAAATTCTAAGCATATTATAGCCTCTGTAGTCTCTCGACATTATGGCGTTCCTGATGCTGCCCTTTTGGAACACGATATTTTGATGATGCATAACATCGACAGACGACTGCGTTGTTGTGAAAGGATTTTTTTCTACTTTTTTTCTTTAACTAGAATTAATGAAACTTCAGACTCCACATTGTTGTGGAGCCAGTTTGAGGGCTGTGACAAAGAAAAGTTTATCACTTCAATCCATGTCAGGTGCAAACGAAAATAAATCGTTGAAGGAAATTTTGATATTTTGTATCATTACAATTTGTTTTTATATTACTAGGAAACAATATCGATATCACGATGGGGAATGGTAATGAGTGCGTTGATTGGAAATTTAATTTTATTATTAAATTATTGTTGATGAATAATAATTGACAAAGAAATTTGTTTAGGTATATAAAGAGGACTGAGAAGTTGAAATTAATTTAATGATGTCTGGATTTGAAAAGAAATAAAAATCTATTCAAATCCTGTGGTGTTTTTTTTTATGTATTGGTATTTTTATTCAAAGCTCTGATTTTTCATTAGTTATAAAAATAAATTAATTCAGACACAACATTATTTCGTTTACGCTTTATATTATTGACTTGTTCGTCCGCATTCATAACTCAGTGATAAAAACATTGTTGAATTAGAGTTCATTGAATTATATTATTTCACATTGAGGTTCAATGCATTATTCTACATTTCGCATGAATAATTGGGAAATGTTTGAATTCAGTTCCGTAGATACGAGCGTGTCAGTTTCTGTTTGGGGGGGTATTGAAATTTCGAGCACTGTGGCACTCACCGAAGTGAAAATTTGTCGATGAAGCTGGGTTAAGTGCGCGCCTGACTAACCTACAGTATTCCCGGAAAACGTTTTAATGGACGTTAGAGCGTATTAAAGTGAATCTAATTATCAAACTGCTCATAGTCTCAGTTATATTCACTTGAAATTTGTTCAATCGACGATTTTTTTTACCATTCTTTTTTTTTCACTGCCTCATTTTTCGATTTGTTTTTATTCTACGTTAGAGAAATAATTTTTTGAAGTTAACAAACATATCAATCAACTCGACAGAAACTCATTCATATTTTTTTTCCCCATCACAATAAAATTTATGATTTTACAAATAATTGAAATGCGTAGGTGTTTTTTTTTTCGTCTATCTGATACTCGTCGAAACATTTTGTACATTGTGAAATACTGCATGAAGTATTTGGGGATATTGTGTCATGATTTTGCGATGGGTTCTCTTATTTGATCATAAACAGAGATACGTTCACAGTGATATTTTTTGAAATGGTTACCAAGTCATAGTGGCGTTGTTCAAACAAGAATTCAAATAAATCCAGAACGAAATGAAAGTGAATGAATAAAATTTTATTTGACTGTTGGGTAAACACATTCATATATAATTCTTCAAGGAGAATAGAGTTGACACGATTTATATACGCAAAAGTATCATTGGTGAGATAGAATGAGGATAAAATATATCATGCGAGAGAGTTTGTATTCATCGATTGTTGATTTTGTTTACTTGAACGTTCAGTTCTCAAGAGGATTCAAAAGATTTTATAGACAGGTTGCCAATAAATATTATTGAATTGAATTTCCAAACTTTTCGAATATTCTGCTTGAATGTAAAATAATTGCAAATTCAAAATAAGAATTTAAGTGTTTGGATTGTAATTATTGGTTTCGATTTATAGAATTTTCGCATAGAATTAAATAATGTAATGTTTATTAATCGCTTACGGTATTCTTGATGGCAAAATTATTCTGCTTGTTATGATGCGTAATTTATGTACATATTTGTTTTTGGATACTGAATATTTTACTATAATTCACTGGAATTATCAGGTTGAGCTTGTCCGCTTTTAATACCGGCTAATATTCCAACCCAGAAAGGATAAATTGGGGCTTTTAAGGTAACGCTTGGAAGGATTTTAACTTGACTAGCGAGGTTGATCAGCTTCGCTAGATTAAAGCTGACCAAAATCTCAACATTTTCCTTGAAAAGAGAAGAAAAAATAAATTTTATTGCTGAGTTTCGGTCATTATTTCATAAACTTGGGGACTGAGTTGAATTTTTTTCCACTACCAACTCGATTATATACTTTATGAATTTTATGAAACTGTTTGATAGAAAAATCAAAAGAAGAGACAGTTAAATCTAAATTTGTAAGTAAATATCAAATTATAACTGCGAATTTCTTCCACTGTAGAATGTATCTGGAATTCCAGTGGAAAATGATAAATTTATCTAATTTTTTGTATAAAATAATGTCTGTAAACGCGAGGGAAAATATCTTTATGTTTTCCAATTACCATTCCGAATGTAAAATAATTTCCATGCCAATTATTACACAGTTAATGAACAAACTGACTTTGCAAGGATATAAAAATTAGAAAATCGCCCACAAACGATTTAATTGATGATCCTTGTCGAACTGAACCCGTAAAAGTTCAAGTTTATTCAACGTAAAATCATCCAAACTTTAATTCACTCTACACTACCCCAAGTATTTCACTTTTCAGTCACTTTCCCGATATTCCATGAGCTTTTACACACTAATCGCCAGTTAGAAAAACAAAACATCATCAAGCCCTTCGAGGAGCGACTGAAATTGTAGATATGGAACATGAAATGTTTCAACAGCTCTCGAACTTTTACGAAAAAAAATGAAGCTTAAAACTTAGGATACTGATTAAAATTCAGTGATGTCTTTTCACTAAATGTAAAAAAAAAGTGTATTTACTTGGAAACAACTTAATAAACGAAATAAACAATAAAACAATTCGTCAGAATAAATCACAAGTTTGAATTTATCCGTTCAACATTTCAACTTTACCCTGGAAATTCTATCAAAAAATATACATGAAAATGTGCACCACCATTTTTTTCCTTTCCCCATCGCACAATATTATCGAAAGAGATTTTCATCCTGAAGTAGCTCCATCGTCCTCTCCTTACAATAACTTTAAATATCTATACAATAATGATAAAACTGAAGTGGATAATGGAATATGCAAGAAGCGAAAAGCGTTGTGTAAAAAGAGTACCAAAAAAGATTGGAAAAATTTCAGGACCTATCAGACGAGATAGATTCGGTTGAATAAAATGCTTTTACATTACTCGATGAATTATTTACCGACATATCGAGTATCAAGTCGACTTGGTAATTCCATCGAGAACGATTTCTAGAGTATTCGTTAATGGTTCCACTCGCGCAAGCTTCCACAGACAGCTGGCCGAATTTCAAATTCCATTGGTGAGCTTCCGGATTCTTGTGGTTCTCTATACACCTCTTTGTATACATGTATATACGTTCCAACTGAGCGTCTACTGATTCTCATCTCTCCTGTGCTCGTTCTTTTTCTCTTTCTATGCGCTGTGAGTTCAGGGGGTATGAGGGCGTGGTTCACTTCTATATTGCGTCATGGATATATGTACACCGTGTAATATATGTTGCATATAAGTTTGCAAACCCATCAGTAGTCACAACCATCACTGATATTTATGAACCAACTTCAAGTTGAAAAACGACCAGTGCAGGGGAGTCATTTAATTTCTTGAACGAAAAAACTGGGATTATTATGATGAAACACAAAAATATAATTGTATGATTTTCAAAATAAAATTGTAAGAATTTTATCGTAAATTTTTAATAAACTGATAATATTTTTTGGATTAACAATATTAAGTAGTTGATGGTACTACAATTTTTCATTAAATTACAATTGAGATTGAAAAAATTACATTGGAATTCACCAGACAGCAAAACAAAAAAATAATAAAACGCTCAGCAAAGTTACAATTGTTTTTGTTTTTTATAAATTCCTCAGAATAATTAACAGCATTCCGACATCAACTAAATAACTTCAAAAGACTACAAAACATACTTTTAATATGAACTTACAATTTTTTTTTTTCAAATTGAATTTTCAGCTCAATTGTTTGCACAGTATTTCCTAAACGACTGTGGTATTTTTTATATTGCTTTTTCATCGTTGATCCATGTTCACATAAAATAAACGTGAAAATCGAGATCGCACAATCTTTTTGCTGCCAATCCAAGAGCGCAAAATATCTAAGTGACTTCTCAATCGATTTTTCTTCAAGCCATAAGTGGATGGATAAGTGTTTATATAGATATTGGCAATACTCAAATCGATTGTAGATGTGCAAGGATATTTTGGCTGGTAGGGAAGAACGGAAAAAGACGAGCCAGAGCTCGTAAATCGGGAATGAAGTCGAGTATAGTCGTAACCTGGATATGCGTTCTTATATGTATATATATGTATATATATAAACATAAAAGCGGATGACGACGAGACTGACGCGTCTGTGGTGAGCTCCCGATTTCAATATACGGTGCATGTAGCATGTCCTGCTCAACCGGATGTATATAGGATACGACACTTCAAACGCAGCTTGAATTTCATCTTCTCAGAAGAATATTTTAGGGCAACAAATATTCTTCGTGTGAAATAATGTACAGGGCTGATCATATTTTTTTGGGAGACGATATTTGGAGGGATCCAAAATTCAGATTAGAATTCTGTAGGTTGAGTAGAGAAATTTAATTAAATTTATGAACCTCTTCTTATTTTTTTAATCATCGTCAATCAAAATAAATTCATTTTATAACGAAAACTTTTATTTGTTGCTTGAAAATTTGCACAATATTTGAATTAAAATTTTTTATCACACGCTATATAAACTTTTATTGCATGTTGTTGATAATTATTTGCGATGTGCTCATTCTGATTCTATTTTAGCTATTATTCTCTTGATCCTTATATGCATTTTATCGATTTTACTTTCATGTTAAGTAACATTACCGCACGTTACATAGTATGATATGTTGCATTGTTTTGTAGTAAAGTTTATCACGCGATAGTGTCAAAAGAGCGAGTGAAAATGTCTTTTGAATATACAAAGAAATAAAATACTGGAAAGCTACGAAAATATATTCAGAACGCATGCGCCAGTAAGGTTGGAAATAGAATCAAGAATTTCCATATTAGATTGAAGAATGAAATATTCAAATACACAATGATGTTAAACCTGTAGATATTTTCCAATTCATGTTTTGCATTTGAAATACAGAAACTATTCGAGCTACTTCTACAATTTCACATAACGATAGTTTGAATTCAAAATACCTCCGAAAATCCGATGAATTATTAATATTAGAAGTGCTCACTTGCTTCATCCGCCATATTGACATTAATATTTCAATTTCAAAAGAAAGAAAAAAAAAACAACCCTCGTTTGCTCATGCAAAAAAACCAAATAAAACATAAATGTACTTTGCATCCAACGCTCTTTTGGCTTCATACGTTCGTTTGACTTTAGAGTATGCATGTTCATACACATAAAAAAAATTTACTTGTATTTTTTATCGGGCAATTCACTGTACCTATAGGACAATGTGAAGTATTGACATATATTGCGTATCGTCATCGTGAAAAAAATTATCGAGTGGTATTATTTTGCATATATTAATTTGTGAAAGTACATCGCAATGACGAATGAGTCACTGTGGAATTATTCCATAGCAATTTAATGTGCACTCGAATATGGATCAGTTGAAGTAATTATTCATGCAAATAAATTGTGTGAAATAAATTTTTGTGTGTACATTTCAAAATATATCCCCTATATTTCCTCTTTTGAAACAATAAATAGTTTCATTTTATATGGATATAGTTTAAAAATAATATTGATAGAGATGAAGAAATTGAATGGATAGATCTTGGCGATTAAAAGTTTTATTTACAACGGAATTAACACCATAAATTCATTGAATGAACAGGTCTGATCGTGATCGTTTTATCTACTCGCAAACTGAATGCAAAATGTTGAAGAGTTTCACGTTATGACGCCTCGCGATAATTCGTAGTATGTAATGAATGGTATTCAACACTACACGTACAATAAATCAACCATTTCTGTATTGATGCAGGAATTTAATTACCAATTAGTGATCGATCATGTCATGTTGATCATTTCCACTGAATATTCATCGTATTCAACCGGAAAATTTCTTTTTTTTTTCTAGTCAGTACTGGTATATTATGGTGGAGTCATGATGCTGTTACCACTGATGATATTTGTTTTCATTAATGTGAGAATCCATAGAAAATTATAATGAATATATGATTTATTTATTTAATTTCGATCATTGTATTTTTTTTCATATTTTTCATGGGATTCTATACATAATACGATACATGGGAACATAATCCAACATAAACTGAACTACTTCAAACTTTCATGGAAAAAAAATTGTTATTCAATTATAAATTGATTTATAATTTCACTGTTCGAGAAAAAAACAGAAATAATTTTGAACTTTTTCTTCATTTATAAAGTCTAGAGAACAGAAAATTCAACTAAAATTATATTGAGATAAATAAACATGTGGATTACAAGAACAGTTAAAAATTGACCATTTTTAATTTATCTCAATTACAATTTACATAACCCAAAAATCTTTCTCACCACCAATGCTCTTCTTAATACCCGCACAATTTTTTTTTGTTACTCTTCGAGTTACTCTGCAGTGTTAATTCTCTCAAACATGTCTGAGAATGTCATTTACAAGAAGATGAAGTAGAGAGAACGTGGGGAAATGATCCCCAAGTGCATTATATCCGGGCACGGTAGAATATCATCAGTAGCAGAAGGAAAGAAAAAAAAGTCCAGGTAATATAAAATAAAGTATGCAGAACGATGAAGATTGGTAGCAAGGAATGAAAAATGATAGCAGAAGAGTAATCGTGAAAATAAAAAGAGTTTGCATGACAGACTGTATATACTGAGACGGTAGATTATCATGGAGTCGAAGATGAACTTTTGGATAGTGGATTTATATAATGAAGCGATGAAGAATGAAACAGGATGGTGAATGGAGGTGGTACCTCTTGTCATACGTTTTCGTCTGTGCGACGCACCAGGGCCCCTTGACAGTCGACGTGCCTCTGGGCACTTTATATGAGAGGTCATTAACATTGTCGCAGCAATGGGCAGGAGGGAAAAAAAAAAAAAAAAAAAAAAGGAAGAAAAAGAGGGAAAAAGGTTTTAGAGAATGCGCACCGATTTCAGTGAATCACTGTGGATCGATCATTTCCAAATAATTATGTTTGTAAGTGAATTTACTTTTTTTTTTCTATCCCACAATCAAACATTTCCGCGAAATGTAATTAAAAGTCTCACAACAAAATAAATTCCGAAGTTAATTGAATTTTGTAATTACATTTTTAATTCATTGATTGTTATAAAATGAGATATAGTTCGAAGGAAAAATTTGTTGTGATTTTTCTGAGTGATTTAATTTGTGTTATATAATGTAAAGAATTATAAAAAAATCATTGGATATTTTTCTTTTATCTTGATTATGTTTCTATTTTTATACGGCGCTTTGATGTGTCTTCAATGTGAATAGGAATATTCTTTTTTCTTTCTTTTATATTCGAAGTAGTGTCAAGAGCTGAGCTCGTAATCCTTACATTCATCAGCACCTATTTCTTCCGTATATAGAAGTAGATTATTTTTATTTTTTTCATATCTTTTTTCGCCTCGTGAGTTTTTTTTTATTCTGTTCTATGTGCGAGGTAGTTCCTATTAAGTTATTTTTCTCTGCTTCTTTATTATGTTTCATGTGGGTACTTGAATCACTATGACGACAGTATGTCTGGTGATGTGTTGTGTGCTCTTGGGTGGGTGAGTAGACGTGCGGAGCCATTTTACAATTGTGGAACTAATCGACCTGGTATAATAAATTGATAAAACTATCGATTTTATTTAGTTGCCATAGAATGTGGTTAGGAAATTCATTAACAAAATTATTGAGATTTTGTGGTTTGAAAATTAATTAACTTAATATTAGTTTGGTAATCATTTTATTCGTTATTACTTCATTGTCAGTACTTCATTGAATGAATTCTATTGATGATCAACTTTTTGACTTTATTTCAGAGGGATCATTCTATTCATATATGAATTGTTGATATTTCTGAGTAATATTTCCGAAGAGTAACACTCAATTGAAATTTTTCTTATTAGATTAAAATCCAAGATGATACTGCAGAATAAAATATTCTCTTTGCCAACTTGTTATCCAAAATTTTTTATCCTCAATCGTTGTATTTGCATAATTGCAGTTAGTATCTTGCAAAGAATTTTCTCAATTGTAATAAAAAATTGCGCTGTGTTTGGAAACAATGCAAACGTTGAAGTCATTGGGTTTTTTTATGGATATTATATGGATTGGCATGAACTATTTCTAGATGCATTTTCTTATCTATGGATAAACATTGAAGTAATTTATTATTTTGAATTGGAGTACGATAAATGAATGAGAAAAATATTAGAAAAGCAATCGAACAATGAAAAAAAAAGAGAATGATGGAAAACGAAACGACAAGCAGTCCGAAATTCAATAGTTTTATAGGGAACTGACGTTGGTGCAAATATAATCCTGTCAATGGTATTGTGTGACTGCCAACTTTGACATGTGATATTTGTTATATACAGGAATTCTAATTGTCAATACACCCAATTCACAGATCCTATATTGGACGCTACGAGCTATATAATTTTGATCATTCATATGCTCTATAAATGTGAAATCACAGTTGAGAATTTTTCGTTTTTTGTGTATTGAAAATTGAACCAACTGGATTGACAAAGCACTGTGGAAATATTTTTTCAGTTTTATGATAGTTTTTACTTCATTTTTCACAAAAAAAAAAATTAATATCAATGACATAGTGAGTATGGAAATTCTGTAAAAACGAAGGTTGGATAAATTCTGATTTGAATTCCATTATGAAATTAAAATCAACACATCAATATTAATTTAAAAGTTTTAATTTGAATATTGGCAAAATCAACATTTCCAAAATGTAAATTTATTGTTGAATATACAAATATTTCTCCCACGATTATTTCTTTAAACAAAACTTTATCTCCATCGATGAACAAATAAATTACTTTGTGAATCAATTTGAATGATAAAACAGTTTAAATGCCAACTTTTTTGAAATAATTAATCTGTTTCCAAACAAATTCCAACTGATAGAAATAGTGAAAATTTGGAACGAGTAATAAGTGAAGAAAAGAGCATTTAATTATTTGATGAGTATAAAAAAAATAAAATGAACATAGAGTTCATGTGGCTGAGTTTTATCATACGGTATGAATAAATATTTGCATATAGTTTTGAACAGTTTCGTGACGGCGTTCATTGCATCCACGGTAGAGATACAACGCTTCCTTCCACTAATTGCCTGTCAATGATTAATCTATTAAAAAATTCACATGCCAATTATAAACCGGGCTTTATTGTCATTGACAAGCGTTCGACAAGGCGATCACTATAAAATGCGATACCAAAGGGATATTGAATGAGTCATTATATATTATATACTTTCAAAGTTGGAGTTTGAAGCTTTAAAAATATACACAATTTTCCATTCAACTCCTGACCTATCATCATTAACCCCACGCTCTTCATATTGATCTGACACACAATATAACACACCAGTTAATACCATGAGAGTGGCATCAAAAAAAAAAAAAAAAAATCAAAAAAAAATAGGCAATGAAAAATGATTGGAAAAAAAATCTATTTTGTGTCATTTGTCAACTTTTGACACTTTAGAAATAAATCTATCATAAAATTCAGTTGTGTTCAAAACTATTTTGACATCCTTTATTGTCATTCGAATTTGGTTGATAGATAGTAGAATGGATAAGAGATTCTATTCCGAAATTATGATTGCAACTACAAATTCTTTGTTCAATGAATTAGTAGGGTTGATTTTATCAAAACGAAAACATGAGAAAAAACGTGGAGCGCAGGAATTTCTAACGCGTAAAATGAACGTGGAAAAAATATTAATTTACTAAAAAAAAGAAGCAGTCAATAAATTTAGCAGTTAATATTATTATTTTCAGAGAACAAACTGCAATTTTTGCTTGTTATAAATTCACATATATTCTTGAGTGAGCACATTGGATTTAATAAACCGAGGGAAACAGAAAAAAAAATGCAATAATGTTCCAAATGCCAAAACCATTGTAATTATATTCCTAAAATAATTCATTGATTTCATATTGAAAAATAACTTTCTAGCCAATTTATATCTTTGGTTTACTCTGGTCCATCATTATCTTCCTGAGAAAAATACCAAATACTATTTTCCATGTCAAAATATTTTTGTATTATATTATTACAAATACCACAAACAATATTTTTTTCCTCCAGATTCAAACGAATTATTAAACCACTTCCTGACGTAATGCAGTCATATTTCATCACGAATCATCACTACCACAATTTTTGCCACCGCACACACGTCAACACATGAAAGTATAGATGCGGCCGAGTGACACGGTGTCAACGTGAATACTGATTGTGGTCACCCACACCAGACGCTATGTCGTGGCTCTCAACTCTCCCTGCCATGCGATCATGACGCGCTAAAGAAAACGGCGGTAGGGGTAGCACTATCCGCCCCGCTACCATTGCAAGTTGCACCAATCGACGCGGACCAACGAGCATCCCACCGTCGTCACCCACTGAACTATATAGTAAGTAACGCGCTCGAATAGAATCATCCCTGGTCGACGCACCCTTATCTATGTAAGGAAGGACATTTGTATATTTACTTTATAGATATTTATGACATGCGAATTCATTTTCAATAGATAGATTCATCTTGGCGATAATTTTACTAGGTCAGATGTCGCACGTTGTTCCAAAGAATAATATAACACTGGAAAAAAAAATTCAGGATCGAACGAGGATTTTAGATACACAAGTGAAACAAGTTTCTTTTTTAGTGTCGATAAAAGTTTTTTCTTCTCCACTGTATCAGCGAGAAATTAGTGGTTTATTTTTATATTTTTTTTTACGTGTAAACTTTATGAAGACATTTAAGAGGAAATGTGAACTATCAGATGGTGATGGAAAGTCAATTTTTAGATATTTTTTGTATGTTTATCAAGGGAATGTTGTACTAGAAATTTTTTGCTCTATGCTCTGTATTAATTGTTTGACTTATTTTTCTTCCTCTTTGTTTTCGTATTGTGTTCTATGCGAGGTGATGATATTTATTCTTTTTGTTTGGGCATTGAATTAGATGATATTCTTGAAATTTATTTGATCATTTCAAAATTAATATTTTTATTGTTGGATTAAACCGAAACTTCTGTATCTAAATTGGCATTATCAAGACCGATGTAGACTTCTTGATTTGTTGGTGACATTTATTCTGAGGGCAACAAAAAAATGAACAAATTCGAATTGAAATGAGTTCAGAATTTAATTATGGCATTGTGGTGAACATTAAATCAACAGATGCTTTTATATTTGCGTTGTATTTTCTGGAAGATCAATTATTACACTGAAAGTTGATTAAAAAACTTCACATCCGGTACAATGAAATATGACTATGCATTTATGTTTTTTTGAATCACATCTGTTTTCTTACTTCGTGGTTAACCATGTTCTGACACAACATAATATTTGAATTTACTCCAATGCAATTTATGTTCTAATATTATTTTTATTTTTCATTCTCGTTACCTCGCTGCTAATGTAATTAACAACAAAGGAAGGTATAACAATAATGAACCTCATGTAATTACACATATTCTTGAACGAACAGTAAATAATATATCTCAACCAGTGTTGCATGCAATAAATCATAATTTATTTTTTCCATGCTTTGCACTTCATTCATGACGAGCCATGAATAATAATTCATGATGTATTTTAATCAAATTAAAACTTGAACTTTCCCCTCGTCAAAAATGAAATCCCATACAGAAAAGTTCATTGTATAATTCCTGTCGCTTTATTTTTCATTTCATATCAGTTTTTTTTAAACTTTCAGATGTAGATAAAAAGTGTAGATTGCGTTAAGCAAAAAAGAAAAATAAATGAATATAATAAAAGCCGTGCGGTGTACATCTAGTAGGTCAGCAGTAACTACGTTGACTTTTACAACGATGTGTAAAATGAGAATGTATACGTATAGAGCAATGTGTTTTTGAAATCTCTGGTTGTGTAGTATAGAAGAGCAGAGTAGTCGGCGTCAGTATAACGAGGAGACTGTTGTTGTATAAACATTCGAAGCGAATATGACTCGTCATTTTAAATTTCATCCTGTTTCCCTACATATTTTTTTCCCTTTTTTTCTTCCTTTCCTTTTACATCTATTCAAAAAAGCACTGACAATATTTTTACGTGTAGTAGCTTACAATTTAATGTTTGAGAAAGAATGTTATTGTAATTTTGACGAAAAGTGGACAATTTTTGAAGGCGAATAAAGTGAGGAAAGATAATTCAACACGGCTGATACAAAATAATAAACTTAAATTGTCTCAAAGTAAAATTTTATGTATAATTGTAAAGTCTATCAAGTTACAGATGTAAGAACTCAAATAATTCAAGGAAAAATATAAAAATAAATACAATTCGTATTACATTTGGTAAAATTTTCCCAATATTTTGACAACAACGTTCTCACCAATTATTTCATTTTACTGCAGTTAGGCAAATTTATCAGAATTCTGTTAAATAATATTTCAAATTTGAGACGTATTTTGATAATTTCATGATGCAGTCAAATTCGACATTAGCTATAATATAAAAATTCATCCCTGCAATTGCCAAGATAATACAGTTGAATATTTCATACAAGTAAATGAGGAATGTGGCCGGATAATTTGGCTGAACGATGATCGATGAAGCTTTGAATGGAATTAACATAAACATACATACATTGACACATTGAATCCATCATACATATGTAATCGTCTCTATCTCTTGATGTCCATTCACTCCATTGAACAATTGCCCTTTATCATCATATAATCAAATTGCATCTCAATGAGACTACTCATAATAAATTCCACAAGTTCTTCTATTATTTTTCTGGTATTATAAATATAAATTTCCATGTTACCACTTGATTTCATACATTTTAATTATTCATGAAAGCTTAATGCACGCGAGGGATAAAAAGTATTACATGGTTCGTGAGTGTACACCTGTGCATTGTCTTACGTCGTCAATATACAGGTAAAGTGCAATGAGAAAAAAAAAAAAAAATTAAGGGGTGAATAAAAAATACTGGAAAAAAAGGAAGGAATTATGGTGGAAGAGTAAAACGTGGAGATAGTGAGGCAGGTGTTGTGTTTTGATATTATCTGGTAAAACTACACGAAGAACTCGTGATTTACACTTGTAAAACCCCATGTAGGTTATTTCTGTGTTGATAGTAGTATTCTTCTGCTTTGAAATTCTTGGGGTTGACGAATTATTATGGTATGATAGAATTATAATACAAATACTTACATACACCATCACATTCAATAAGACTCTACATTATAACCATGAAAATAAAGAGAGTAAAACAGAAAACTAAAATTCACTAAATAAAAAGTCTGCACATTTTCGCAGTTATATAATCGAAGTCTTTCAATATTTTCTCAAGATGTTGATAAAGTGTTATTAACACTTTCTAGTATTAATTTCCATGGCACACACCATTAAAATTGATATTCCAAATGTAACAAAAACTGTAGAAGAACGTGGGGATACAACGTAATGTGAAACATCTGTTAGTACCGATGAACGTGCTGAGACTGTACCCTTGTTAATATCAGTGGATCGATTCTTCTTTCTTTTTCGATACTCTCACGAGTGCAGTCACGTTTAAATCACAGCTACTAACTATCTAACTATTCTCAAGGGGATGTATGGGACTTGATCATGAAGTCCCAACGCGACAGATCTATATACTACGTGCTTTAGAACTCTCTTGAACAGTGGGTATTTATGTGTGTCATTGTAATAAAATAACATTTGTTTGTGTAATGGATTAATTCATTTATTTTCGGGTTAAATTAACAGAAGTTAATTTGCATCCAAGAGCTACAGGCAGAGAAGAAAATTAGTTGCAAGAAATTTCGCGTTAGAAAGAGATAAATAGTAGAACATAATTATCTACAATTTTCATTATTTGATGTTTCAGTTGCAACAATAATGGAGATATTGAGTGACGCATTAAGAAAATAGAAAGAATTTCAATTATTTCTTCAATTTTTCTTGCAGAAATTGATGAAAAGTCAATTGAATCAAACAAATTTTCAATTCATCTACAATTTATTTTTTTGTTTTTCTAAAGAAATAAAAATAAATTTGAGTGAGGATTTGATTTCCAAAGTTTTTAATCTCGATAAAATTCTCAATCTGCACTTAAATTGAAAATCAAAATTTCTTATTTTCAATACGAATATTTTTTTTTGTATCAAGAATACTTTTTTCTCCATCGAACTGTGTACACATACTTATGCATACATATTGTGTATACCAACAACGTCTGGAAATTACTCTCGACGTTCAAATATTGACATCATCGGATTAGCAATTCGTTTCAAACTGAAAAGATCCAATATACATATATTTAAGTCGATGTATATGCAACTAAATTTGGCTGCTGGTATACGATGTTGCATTATGTTGATTCTTGAGTCTGATACTGTTTATTGCGTATGCAACCGAGTAGATTCCATTACCGAGAAAGAGGAAGGTCGATTTCTCCTGCGGCGGGTTTAAATAATAATAAAATAGCACATCATGATGGAAATTTATTCAATTACATAAATGATATGTTTGTATCATGAACTACATTAATATTCCTACAGGGAATTATTTTGTTGAACTGTATGCAAATAAAATAATTTCATGTTTCAATATTGGATTGATTTCGCATCACAATTTTTGAACGTTTTACTATAATGCAATGTCAATATGAACAAATCATTTCAGAGAAGAACGATAAATCAAACTAGGCAGATGAAGTGATACAAAATCTAATTATTCGGACTGTTATTAATAATTATCAATTTATCTTCAATTTTATATCGCCAATTCATAATTTTCCCCTCCGATACACCGAAATTATTAAAAAACCTCATTTTAGTAACCAATATTTTGTTATATCAGCTTAATTCATCTACTCTAATAATTTTAAATTTGATCTGCTTTTTTTTGACTGTTCAAACGAACTATTCACGATGAACACACATCGTCCCACGTATATAATACTGACTATTGAACTATAACGTGTCTGATAAACTTATCGTAAAGTTAAATCGAAATTTATTCAAATTTAGTTACCGATATAACTCTATGGTTACCGATCGTGCTCTCCAATCAAGATAATTTGTGCCTCATAAATATATAAATTCAAAGAAGTCTCCAGCGACTGTCTCAATCCACCCTCCTCCACATTACTTCTAATCTTGTTTATTATGAAAATTTCATTAATCACAAACTACAGTTCAAAAATGTCTTGAATCCAATTAACTAGTCATCAATCGATAGTTCTTCAATTAGTTTAGCAACTCAAAAATTCGCATTCTTTCATGAAATATACCAACAGGAACTCATTTACCCGTACATTGAAATGAAGTTCCATAATTTACCATGAGTTTATCCTCAACTATCGCTTTTCAAAGTTATGGCAGCGTAATGTCATGCAAACTAGTAAAATAGATAACAACACACTATGGTGATTACTCTCATCCTATCATGATTTTACTCTGAGATGTATAAGTCAAAAACAATACTGCTGTTCGTGACTGCCATTGTGATCGATCACTGACGATGATATTGGCATCAATGTCAAACTTATATTCGTCAATCAAAATTGTCATATCCTCCATCGATTATTTTCCTCATTATTTGCCATCTTTAGTTTTTATGCTGACGTTTTCATCTGTATTCAAGTATAATTTTTTCTTTTCTTATGATTATTATCACATATATTTTTCGTGTTTCTTGCTTTGTCAACTCAGAAAAGAACCTGCTGTGCAAATGTCTTATGCTCACAACGTAGAAATTCTACATCATAGAAAGGCGTAAACTGGCGTGAAGCCAATGGGCTGTACGTTCGCCAGAAAATTTTTCTCCTTTTGCAGCATAAAGGAACACGCCCCTCTGCCACGCTACATAGGATATAAGGATGTATACTATTTATTTTTATCTTTCATTTTGTATGTTTTCCAATGAAAATTCATATACGAATGATGTGAAGGAAAATCAGATTCGTGAGAGTTTGTTGACATGTTCTAATTATTTTAACATATTAGAAGTATTTGTCAATATTTATCAATCATTTTTTTACCATTGAAATATTATCGTTAAATGAAAACAATTAATGTGATATATGAGGAAATCTAAATCCTCAATTTATCAGTATTATATATTGCATGTAATTGTCGGGATGATTTTTTTTTCCATCGAATTGTGTCGTATATTGTAAATGTCTATATATGATTCACGAGGTATAGAATGACATCCATTCAATGGCACTCAATACGTCGTGTGTTTAAAATAGAAAGGAATGCAGTGAAAATTGCACTTTTAAAATTTACAGGCTGTCATTTATTTTTCTTCCTGATTAAGTGATTCAAGTACGAATTAATACAAAAAAAGAGAACACTCATGAAAAAGGAGAACTCACAGGTATTAGTTCTTTTTTTATCTTGATATTTATTGCAATTAGAAAAATGTTTTAAATGTTTTAAATTGAATTGAATTTGTTATAATTGGATCTGTTTATTATTTTTTGATATATAGCAATCGCCAACACGAAACAAAATGCACAAATGAATAATGTTTGTACTGCAAAATACGTGATATATCCTCAAAAAATAATTTTAAAAACATTTAAAAATGTTTAAAACATGTGGAATACCTTTACTGTTACAAAGATATATAATAGCTCACACTGATTCTCGATTTCGCTCATGTGATTTAAATTTTATTCCTCTCTACACACAAAATACAGATGCACATGTAGGTGGGTTATCAAAACGAAAATACAAAGCGCATGAATATTTCATTGTTTGGTGTGTACTAGCGCGATTACATCCCAAACGAAATTCATGATAAAAGAAACTGTGTGGAAGCTCAATCTAAACATTGGAGCGTTAGACGAAAAGAAACCCCATCTTATCCTCGTGGTTTTTTTTTGCATTCGTCATTGTTTTTCTTTCATCCACTCTTTTTACTTTATTTTCCTTTTTTTCCCCCGTTCTCGCTTGGCATTCCTTTGTTGTGGCGAGAAATTGCCACTCGTATGTTTCGTATATTCTCTTTATTCTGTGCGAAAAGAGAAAGATTTAAGGTCGGGATACACAAACGGGTTTTTTTTTCGTCTTTCAAATCCAACATTCCTATCGTCTTAGCTGAAATTGAAACACCCACATCGTTTCTTTAAGCCTGGCATTTTTATTTTCAACTATAGTGATCCATTAATTGCGTTTACATTCTTTCTTCTGAATTCACTTTCTTCTTGTTTATGTTAAGAAAAAGTATGGCACACACAAATAAAATTTAGATTTTATTGTACTGGTGAATTAAACTGCTGAAATTGTAACCAATCATGGCTAGAAATATCTGGGAAGTCAAAAGCTTATCTGAGTTGTAAGTTAGACCAGGTATGGTATCCCATAACAATATCCATGACACTGCTAATCCGAGTGTGTTTTATGTTTTACATGAAACGTACGCATCGTTACACTTATGAATATTAGTGGAAAAAGCCTTTTGAATGTTCAAGATAAGACAATGCACATTTAGAAATCAAACCAAAAGAAGAAAATGAATACTTATGCGCATAAATTCATCACTCATATTCTCCGCCTTTTTTATTTTCATTTAATTTGATATAAACAATTACGTTATGAAAAAATTCAATTAATTGTGAGTTCGATTGTAGAAGTTTGAAGGGATCAGCATCGCTATTTCGAGCAACAAATTCGATATTTTCCATTTACATTTATGAATATTCATTGCTGAATCCAAGTTTTTGATCTCTTTTCCATGTAGCAAACTGTAATTACCAACATAGAGCAGTGTAAAACATTTGACTCGTTATTCATAGACAAAAAAATAACAACGAACACGACTAACTTAAAATGTTCTCATACATTTTGAACGGATTTTCCTTACATCTTGAAATTCAGCAAAGAGCTGTTCCACATTCGTATGTATATATACTCTTCTTTACACTTATATTTGCTAAGAAAGTTTGACTACAAGAAATTTCTACTTCTTCTTAGCCTTCTATGAAATTTCTAAGTAAAATAACTTCGACGAAACTTGCAAATCTGTTGGAATGTAAACAACGAAAACAATGATAAAAGAAAATGGAAGAATGGATTTCATATCATGAAGAGAAAGATATAATTGCGGACAAAATAACAATAAAAATAGGAGGAAGAGAAAAATTGTGAGAGTACAAAACTGAGAAAGTATTAGTCAAGTAAAAGCACCAGGGGAGAATTCATATATTTAAAGGCACAGAATCCTTCATTTTATAATTCTCTTTACAAAGACAAAAATTTCCTGGTACATTTTCCACTTTAAATCCACTCTTGATTATAATGAAGCTCATGTTTATAGCCATGTTCGTTCGCAGGATAAAATCTGGTTTTGATGCCATGAAATTCATATCTGTAGACATTAATTTGTATTTATGTTTGTTAGTGCTCGTACCAGTAGAAATATGAGAGTCGAGATTTTACATATTGGCATGTCCCATGGGTTTATTGGGAATCGTATGAAGCAATGTATGTCAAGGAGTGCAATCATTGCTGAAAAAGTCCACATAGTTTTTGCTCTGGCTCAAGTGCGATAGATGTAGAGGATAATAAATATATTTTTCAGAAAAAGTTACATAAAACTCAAACATTCGAGCAAATATACGAATGCACGTGAAGTATATCGCAAATATCCACTTGGTAATCGGTTTCTTTTTTTTTTTCAAGTTAGTTGAAAATACATTCATGTGGTTAATTGGTACAACTTCTTCCACATTATTCTCGTTATAGTTTTCCTCCTTTGATGGGGAGAGTGTGGATTGCAAATTTTTGCTCATTATGTCTACGATGTTTTCGAATATAATGATGTCACTGTTTACATCACATTATGTATGTTTGTGTAGCTAAAGTTTTTACAGATTGTGAATTAATGATTCAAAGACTTTGTATTGCATAGGTTTTTATGAATTATTTCATTGTATCGTAATTACGTCAAACTGTTTATTGTTAATAATACAAAATAGAAGACAAATGGAGAGAATTTAACGATTAGAGATTATTTAAAATAGAAACAATACAAATTTTGAGCACTTGTGATTGATTTAAATAATTTTATGATCCTGTTGAAGTAATCGTTGATATTCCAGCACTTCTATGAATTAGAGGATTTAATATTATATGCTTATATGAAATGTTATTTATGTGAGATTAATAGAATTTAATTCATATATACATTTGATATTTGTACTCATCATTTGTTCTTAAAGAAAAATAAAACATTATCTATAATTTTGAATACTGTCATTTGCAACAATGTCATCACATGATAGCTCTATTCATTCTATCGACCATTCTCAATTTCCCACCAATATTTCCGCATCAGTCGTAGTTTTGATGGATGCAGCACTCGAACGAAACCACGGCGATGTTCTGCATGTGACATGGAATTTAAGTCGATTTTTATTGTGGATTTTTCATGTTTCATTTCCACACGTAATTCAACCATCATAGCACAAAATGACTACACGAGTTCGTGAATAGATTTGCATGTTGAGTACGGCTGACTTTAATACCACAAAATTACTTTGGGTTCATGTTATCTTTTGCATATATATACGATACGGATTTTATTTTACTAGTTCATTAAGTGTATTAAAAAAAAAACAGGGTACAGTGAAAACTAAAATTATTGAGAAAACGATATAAATGATCGTGTGAAATAATCCATATGAATATCATAATCTACAATAAGAATAATAAAAATTTGACGATTATAATTTGTATTCGAAAAAATTCACCATCCACTCTGTAATTTTTTCCATTAAACTTTTAGCATCATCACTATATCTAAAATAATATGTACCAGAATGAAAAAAACTTTGAAATACATTAACACGTCAGAAAAAAATTTATAAATGTATAAAAGCACCCTGCAAAAACGAGAAAAAAAAACAGAATCCAGTATATAACTCTACGTCTAAAGTCTTTAAGTGCAGCGAAGTGTTTCAAAGAAAAAAGAAATAAAATCAAAATATGAAATAAAGAATGACATACGGTATGATCTTTTCAGTGTTAATAAAAATAGAAGAAGAGAGAAAAAAAATGAAAATAGTGAGGTGAAAATTTATGGGCTTAACGCCCGTAATCGTTGGGAGTACATGAGTGAATGGTCTCGGTGCCAGTAAGAACATTTCAAGTGTCACTGGGTCATGATGTATGCTGTGTGTCGGCTCATACATGTGATGTTTAGTAAGAAGAAAGATGACTCAAAAGCTTGGGTACTTGGTTTGTATAGTCATGTGTGTGCGCGTGACTGAGAAAAGTACATCGTAGTGTAAAGAAGTGAAATTTGAAGCGAGTGAAAAGGGGATTGCACTTGCGGGTCGATAACCCGGGGTGGGTGCGGTCGGCAATGTGCAATACTTGTTCTCTTCTCCATTTTCCTGCTGCATTTTCTATCGAATTCAATGCGGTTTCAATCGTGTTGGCTATCTCATCCTGTTTTTTCCTTCCTTATTACTAGCCAACTAATGTGGTTTGTCTCCTTCATGTTAGTAATTTATTCTCGATAGATTCTGGGCTGACCGGGATTAAATAACTCCTGGTAACCATCACTTTTTGTAAACGAACACGACGTGAAACACTTTGACGAGTAATTGACTGTGCAACCGACCATTTTCTATCTATAGACAATGCTGATAATTAATTTTACTTTTAAATGACAAAGCCAAGGGAATTAGTTCGTGTAATGAATTTCATGGATGAAATGTATCGAGTGGCAGTTTCTATGTGGACATTTATTCGGATATTCGGTGTTGAGCATTGAAACTGCACTGACGTAGATTGTCTGACTGCAGTAAAAAGGACTGATTAGTGTATTGATTTAGTTTAGGATATTTGTTCAGAAGAAATTTTTCATTTATGGTGTTATTTTATTCTCAAACGATGCACGGAAAATTAGATAGAAAAACATTCATGTGGGGATAAACAAATTGGCTATAATGCGAATTAAAATTTGTTGATCAAATTTGAGCACGTGAGAAAATAACGAAGCGCTCGAAGTATTTTGAGTAATAACAGAACAAGTGAGAGCTTTATAAAGATTAGAAAAATTTTTGTGTTGGCCTCTTTGTGAAATCGTAGTGAGACTTTGCTCATTTGAATATAACAACTTGCGAAATAAAAACGAAAAAATTATGATATTTTTCATAAAAATATTTTGTTTGGATTCGAAGTTTTGCTTAACTGTTTGCATTATTCCTTCGTTACAATTTCTACTTTATATCATAAATACGATTCATATTATGACTTTTTCTGTCGATAAGTTTTATCATTGTCATGCTGAATGGTTCCAGATGTTTTCCACGAGTTGATGTGCAAAAAGGTATAAAAACCTGGAGAAAATGTCTATCTAGATTTTATTTATTTCTAAATTTCCCGGTATATGTTTTGATGCAGCAGCATGAATGCGAATAAAATTCCGATGTTTATGAGATACGTGAGAAAAATTTATTTTACATCTTACGTGAAGTAGAGCAACATAAACCATCGACCCTCTATAACCCACTTTTCTATTTATACATTATAATATTTCATTTAACATGCACTTGCGAACATCTATCAGCATATTGCTCCATAAAAATTATTCTAAAATGAATAATATAAATCAAATAAATAATTAAAAACTAGTTCACAGTTGAATACCCAGTACTGATGCAACAGATTCCCATTCAACCACCGCAGTCTCAAAGTTTTCTAAAATCTTGGCGGATAATTCGTTGAGGTAAGTAGTTCAAGTAGACGGTGCAGTCAGGCAGTTGCACTAAAATCGTATGGCGCTGTCGGTACTACTTGGAACGTTCGCTTCTTATTACACAATCTTACCGACAGTAGATTAGAATTGTATTGATAAGATTCCGCACAATTGAATAAAGAATATTAATTGGATGATTATTTTTATGACTCGAATCGATCCAAAATGAATTTATGAAAGATTTGATTTCATGATGAAATGTAAATGCTTCAATGTAAATGAAATCAGATGCTGCCATGTGATTTCCGTTTGACATTATGAGTACTCATGTAATAATCCATCAGCGCTTTAATATCTTGGTAATCTTCTTAGATATCATCCAGCTGACTGAGTTTCAAGAGGAAATATTAGATTTCTCTCACTCCATAGATAACTGTAAAGTACTAATTATGACTTTCGTGGTGATAAATCATGAAAGCTTTAAATGAATGTAATTTTCAGTGTTGGTTCATTGCTCCCAAATGTAGAAAATTTATTAAAATTGTAGAAATATTATGAGAATATGTGAATGTTTTAATTTTTCTGACATTAAATAAATTTATGTTCGGTGTTCATTGAATTGATAATGGCAGATGAGAGAAAACCCTACGATTATCTAAAATAAAATTTGGATTATTAATCACACTTTTATAAGAAATTTTATAGGGAATATGAAAATCATAAAGGTTTCTGTTCTATTCGTAGGATTTCAGTGAGTTACACCTTTGAATTTCACAGTTCCATGTTTGACCGAACTTTTGTTGAACCTCTATAGAACCAATAACAGTTGTGAATGAGGAAACCGAATACAATTACAATTTCACAGATGAAACCTGGCAATTTCAACTTGGAAAAAGTCATTGCAATGATGTTGTAAATATATGAGAGAAAATAAATACAAAGATGCGGGCAGAGGAAACAGGATATGAAAGCTTCATGTGTAAGTCACTCACTGTCTTCCTTTACTATTTTTCATCCATCTCCATTTCCATCGCGTTTTCTTGGCGACTATTTGAATTATTCAGTGTTGAGACCTTGACGGAGAATATACTGAGGTAACTTGTCGCCAAGTTTTCCACAGAGTGAAGATTTCATTGCGAAATATAGTGCCTTCATTGGATGGTGTTGAGCGTCACTTTGTATTTTTTTTAGAAGACTCTCGGATAGTTTTCACCTGCCTACATCGCCGTCATTATACCTATATGTCGCTGTTATGAGTAGCATTCCAAATATAATTAATGATGCACAAAGGAAAATAAGGTAATTGGTATACTGACGTATTATATTTTCATTCTAAGCCTAAAATATGTTTGATATACAATATCAAAAGTCTACGCGTATCATATTATTCAATTTACTAATTCACGATATTGGAATCATTAAAATGGAGGTGAAAAAAATTTATGCACATACTGAAAAATATATTAAATCAAATTGGATTTGACACAATTCGTAAATGCTTAACTTCTTAGAGAGCTTTATTGCGCTTTCAACTAGCGGAAAAATGAATGGCTAGAACATTTTTATGGGCAGTTTCTGAGTAGAAGAAAATGTTAAATATCCATTACACATGATTTATTGATCTTTTGAGCACAAGGAGAAAACCTGCTCATACAATTTGTATGCTGTAAACTTTAGATCGCACGTTCTACACGTTAGATTTTTTTTTCTTTTACTTTTCATACTTCAACTTGATAAATTTGAGAATATCTTGCGATGAATTTTACTCTTTGGCATATTGAAATGCTTCTGTCCCCCTTTTTTACGAACTACTTTAAATATTTTCGAACTAGAATTGTTCATTGACAATTCAAAAATGACCATACTGACAAAAAACATTCAACATCTTAAACATTTTCCGAATTAATCAATCTAATTCGAATTATCCAGACAAGCATTCGAAAATTTATCAACTGGGGTGTAAACCCCAACGTAGAAACGGAAAAAGGATCTGCCACAAATTATCCCTCACAATTTCTTTTTTGTTAATGTCTTTTTAATTCCATTCGTTACATAACCACCCTCGAAAAGATTCTGCGGAATTATTCATCCTCCCTTCAAAGTGGAACCATCTATTTGAGGAATGTGTTGCACAACTCTCCCCTAAATATTTTAAGACAAGTCAGATGAATATAAAGTCGACACGTCGTTTTGATATGAATTTAAGTATTCTATTGGTGAACAAATCAAAAGGTATAGACAGTTCGAAACAAATATAAATAGGATTTGAACTTTACACAAATTTCTAACCAAATAATTCAAACAGCAGCTTCCATACAACAGAGCTTTCTTGATAGCTAGGGCTCTATTAATTTTTCTTTTTTTCCCACAAATTTCCATCATTCTTCCCTCCCCTACATTCCATCACGTTCAATTCTATCAAATTGAAGATAGAAAAGCGGAAAAATGACAGTCACGCATCTCACGCAAGAAGACAAACGGAGGTCAAGACTTGCTTATTTCTTGATAGTTTCTCGAGTGTTTCAGAGCACGCGAAATATTCTTCGTTCCCCTTATCCACTCAATTCTATATTGTAATGTTGTGTGCGTAGGTGATAATTCCCACCCCTTGAATTATTCCGCAAAATGAGTCACCGTACGCAGAGAATTATATTAGTTCCGAATTTTCATGATAGGCAATCGCAATAAGGGTCAGTTAACGACTTCAGGGGATGTGTAAAGAATATGTTCATGGCATTGTACTAAGTATGAGTATCTATGGAGGTGTGTTCATAATATTTTTATGGAATATATATATATATATATACATATATACAGGTGTAAAAGTTGAATTTATGTACGTTTGGTCTTTCTGAAAAGCAGTTCTATATGGTGATGGTATAGCTGTGTTGGAAATCTGATTTTCCACACAGAATGCTGGTGAGTGTTGTTTGTGTACTAACTTTTTCATTGTTTCGTCAAACGAGTACATCCTAAGTTAGACACCCCAGAATTTCCAGAATTTCCATTCTTATGAAGTTTTTTGTCTACTCTACAAATAAAAATTTTACAATTTTTATTTTCTTTTATTCTTCATCAAATATTTTCATGTTTGGGTATATTAGATGTGTAATTTAGATTTGTAATTATTGGGTGCATTTATTTATCCAAACTTTTTGAAGTGGATTCAATGCCCTATAATTTTTATTCTCCATTAATTTTTCCTATCAAACAGATATTGTCAAGTCCAATAAAAAATAATTATGATTTTCAAATTCTCTTTATCATAATCATGTTTTGGCGATACGATAATTAGTTCAAAAACGTTTAGCTAAATTTAACAATAATTCTGCCATAATTATCATGTAAAATCAAATTCAATCATGTCATTGAATTTCCTATCCATTTACTCTGTTTCTAGAAACAAACGTTGATATAACAACATCTTCTCAATTATATTACTGCATGTCATCATTAACAACAATTATTCAATTAGATTAAATAACCAACTAAACAAAAAAACATTTCCAATATTTCCCCAACATATGAAACCTGATGAGAAATTGAAAGCAGTTGGTGTATACGTCAAAACCGGAACGAAATGTTGAGTTTTAGCTGTATACACCCATTGCAAATATATTCAAGATCATGATTCTTATTGGAGCTTCATCGCCAGTGTGGTTGCAATGATCTCAAGAACAAAGACGATAATGGAGTCTGAAATCCCATGAGCCCCAGTTGCTGATGTTGACGATAATAAGTGCTTAAATGTCTCTCACAAACGCGCAAGATAATCCCACCGTATAATACTGTTTGGTGATCACGAAATAATAGGTGGAGACGAGAAATTCACCTGAATGGAACTATACACAAGTAAGTACAGAAAGTGCCTACTCTAAACAGACAATAATCATGCATAGCGTTTGTGCAAAGTTAGCAACTCCACCGACACAGTACACTATTGAAGGTCACTGTGGTGGCTGTAGAATAATGAAATGGTGAGATTCAGTGTGGAAAATAGGAGAGGATAATGACAATTACGTGATGGTTGGTGCGGTTGGGTTGAATTCCGGGTTGACCTTATACAGCACTAACTTTTGTAACGTAATTTACTGGAGGTGGTAATTGTTTTTTGTTGGACAGTTTTCTAAAAGTATTTAATCATAATGGAAAATACTAATCAGCACACAAAGTAAAAACTGTTTTATTATTTTTTTTTTTAATCTGTGGATTGATTATAAATGTTTGATTCTGTCTCTTTTTGATGACTTATGTTGATAGAAGAAAATAAGGAGCGTACAATTTGGTGAATGAAATGCTGAAACATTTCAACTGATATTAGTTTGAATGGTACGTTGGAATTGAAATGTTTCACGTAGCAACATTTATAGTACAGCCGTGTGGAAAATTACAAAGTGTAAAGCAAATTTCAACCACTTTTGTATACAATTACATTCACATTGTATCTCATTGAAGCCATTTATAATATCCCCTCATTATCTATGATATTTTCTCAATTTCAACTGCTATTTTCTTTGTACTATTAACTTTGTTTTGATGTATCTTATCGCTATGCTTAAAATTTTGCATTCAAAGTGAGGTTCATAATTGTTGGGAATTTAGTGCAGGACATGAAAAGCGAACATTAACGTTTCATATTTTCTTGAAGAAAGGGAACGTTACTAATTGCGTTGTAACTACTTTCATCCAATTGTGATTGGTTGATGGTGAACCAATGAAATTAATTTGTGGTGTACAATTGAATGTATGGCTTTGATCTGGATTGCACTGGAGATTATTGCTGCGTTTGTAATTTCATATGCTGTTGTGAGATAATTTTATATTTTTTAATATTTGAAGAGTCTTCAATAAGAGTTAGCCGATTCTGTTCTATGAACGTAAATAAACTCTATTATTGATTATGTTCAACAATGCGGGAATTATATGACATAATTATTGTAGTAATATCAAAGAAGGATTGTTGGTATAAAGTTCTAATATAATTCTGTGAGTAAAGTAAAATAAAATTCATTTTACGTGATGGTACCATAAATAAACAAGATTGAGTAGTTGTTATTTTGTTTTAATATGAAAAAAGATTTATCCTTTCCCAGTGTAGAGTCATTTGGGAGTTTGATGTGAGATATCATCTGAAATTCGATCTGAAAATTGTGCGGTGACTGTGACTGATTATTCAATCTTTTTGAGTTTGATATAAAGTGGAGAACATGAAAAATCACGCAGAGAGAATGTATGAAGTATAAATAATTATACTCTTGATAATGTGCCAAACTGATTCGAAATTGTCTCCAGGAGAACGAGAAGAGATATATGACAGTTGGTAATTTAATGAAAAAGAAATGTTTATTGAATTTACAGAGACTGGAGGACACGACGATAAATTGGAATTTCAAAGTAAAAATGCTCGAGCTTTTCATTTTCAAATATATTATGCTGCCTCATTTTTCTTTATGACAACACTAAATTTCTCACTATTTTCTAATAAAATTGCAAAAAAACCGTGAATGTTTCGTTATTGTTCAAACTGGAATGTGGAATTCAATTTACTTGGTAATATTTAAATGTTGTCAGAAAAGTCTGGTCTCTTGAACGACTACGTCGGTGATTTCGCTTTGAAGTATTAAATTTTATGAAGTTTCATGTCCTAAAAAAAATATTTACATCTTGTCAAAGTCGGAGTGAGTGAGTAGAAAACATCGCACGATACTTTTTTTCTGCAGAACAGACTTTTATCATATTTAATATTTCTTCTACCATGTCTAGAATTTATATCCGAGTTTCAGGTCAGGGAGAATAATGTATAACTCTTCGAAAGAATATACGAGAAAATATGGTCACACTGTACATACAATATATGATACGACTTGCGATGTGAGGTCTATATGGGTGGATTTAACAGAATTGAAGTGAAATGGTTGAAGCTCCAGACAAGTGAAACAGGGAGATAAATACCCGCAGAAACAGAATAGCAGTAGAAAGCCAGGCCAAAAGATAGGCAATCAAGGATGTACTAAATTTTGTCTGGCTTCCCGCAGAATTCTCTTCATCTCAGTGGATTTCTACATTTATAGCAATTTCATTGCTGGAAAATTATTATGGTCTCAAAAAAAAAAGAATTGAATTTGCCATGTCCTTGTTAATATATAAATAATCAATCAATTCTCATTTTGACAATCATTTGTTTCTTTTAATTTGTGAAAAGTGTTGATCTTTAATCGGCGATGTCAATTTCAACGCCTTTCAATATATTCTGGGATATTATTCTTCAATCAGAAATAGACGTTATGTTCTTAAGCTACAGTAGATTCTCAAAATGAAAACAAAATACTTTGCTGATAAAAATAATATACAAAAGGATTTGAAAATATCCATTGGCAATGTAAAATTATTATTTTCACAAATCATCTTTGTATCCAGGTGATCCTTTATTCAGTGGCTATCGAGTTTTTGAAGCAAGTTGACGTGACAACGTGTGAACGGATGTGTGAATTTAGTTAAAACAATATCATTCGATGGGTAGATAAATGTTGTGTGACACAAATCAAGAATTCATCAGTGAAAAAAAAACCACTTTTTTCAAACGGTTCCAATTGAAACAGTTTATTGAGAAATTGAAACATTAATTTCGTCACGTCATCGATTTTTTTTTTTCAGGCGCAACTCCTTTTTTCTCCGCAAATAGTACTATTGTCGGATATGAAGGCAATCTCCTCTATTATAACATTTGGAATTGTTTCCCGTTTCACATGCATGCAAAGAATGCAATTATTTCAACCATCAAACCAAAAATATTTCATCTGATTAAAATCTTAGTTTGTTAATTTCAATTGTAGATATCTTAAAGCTTGTAAAATATTTCTCTCTAATTATGATAAACGCTCATAATAAAATAACATTCTGTCAAAATTGAACTCATGATAAAATGAAATAATAAACATTACGCGTTGCATAATATTGTTAAGAGGAAATAGCAATTTGGCAAAGTATCAGCTCGCAATAACTTGCATAAATACTTAAATTATTGAGATATTAATAGTTGCAAATGTTGCGATAAAGTTTTAACATATTCGTCTTCAATACAGTGTTATTCATCCATGAATATCGTTAATTTTGTTGAATTGAATAGTCAATGACCAAAAAAATCTTGATCGCTTAAAAAGCGAATGGATAATACTAATTTTCACAGAAATGTTTGGACGGATGAACATGTTCGATCTAATAAACGGCATAATGTTGTCTTTCATGAATAAATGACGATAGGATTAAAGTAAAAAGTGGTGAAGATGCGAAAAATGGCGTCAAATATAAGAAGTTTTATTGCGGCATAATAATGGAGTGTAATGAAGATTATCTTTTTCAGTCATTCTGTTCAAACTTTTTTCTCACTCATTTTTGTCAAACCTCACTATCTTTTTCGGCTCCCCTAGGGCAACGAATGAGAATTTATGAGCTTACAGCAAACAAACTCCCAACGGTCGAACAAGATAAGATTTTTAATGAAGGTAAAATATACAAAGAAGTAGTGTGCATGTGGACAGGATTGTGAAAAACTTACGGACAAAAAACTTGTTCATTTTCTTAGTAAAGGTAAATGCGAAAGATAAAGAGAGACCATGAATTTCTGACTATAGATACATTCCTACACGTTATAGAGTTTCCTTAAGAATAAATTCTTGTAGATGAAACTTCGAACAGGAGTAAATATTGAGTATCTTTGAGGATTGCCCAGAGGAAAACCAGAATGATATCTCTCTAGTGGATCAAAGAATTATTTGATACTCAACGTTGCATTCGTTTAGTCAACTGTATTTCAAGGATATCTGAGAGACAACTAAAATACAATTCACGTGTGGCTGCATTAGTTCAAAGCATGACAGATAGAAAATGAGGATATTTCTTATTGGAAATTGTTGTAACCGTATGAAAGTAGGAGAAAAACTCGAGGGAAAATAAGACCTCAAGCCAATTTGATATTCCTCCGACAACTTCGTCTGAATGTGAAAAAACCAAACAAAAAAGGCTCTTTAATTTTTAACAATTCATTTTATTTGAGTAGTTATTTTATTTGTCGTGCCATGAAATGTTTCAACAAAGATTCTGCTTCTATCTAAATTTTTCGCCAATTATGATAAAAATATTCTCTCAATATCATCAGATAAATTATATTCAAGTTTTTGCAACGCCCTCAAATAATTCGCAAGAAGAAACGAGCACTCTGATCTATTTTCGAAGGTGGCAAAAAGTAACTGTGTCATTTGTAGATTAAGCGAAAATATATCCTGTAGGAGTTACAAAATCCGGTTCTTTTTTTCGCATTCTGGTGATATACGATGTATCCAGAATTGATTTGATTCAAATGTCACACATTATCCATCCCTCAACGTTGACGTCTTTATTTTCCCTTTGTTATTTCCTGGCATAATCCACATTTCATTGGTGAGAAATATCGATTTTATTCCCAAGAATTTGCTTTTGTATATCCTCATATTCACTACGAGGTTTGATGCTTCAGTAATTAATATTCATCGCAGTTATGATTCTCGAATAAAATTGAGAAATTTTTCATCTACTCCAATTCAAGAATAATATTATTCAAGTATTATATACTCTTACACTGATGGAAGAATTCATTTGGGAGTAATGAATTGCATTGATTGAGACTCTCCTTGAGAAGCTTTTTACAACAGATGAAATTTATTGACAGCTAGAAATATTTTTTTTTGTACGAATGGGTCCTAATAAATCGTTTCTCAACCGTTAACAAATATTGATTTGAGATGTTCTCCAGTAAACCATTTCTTAAATATCTAAAATCTCATTAAATCCAAATAAATCCTTCTATCAATGTACTCCAGTACATCTACCGTACGTCATTGAACAGATAATCTCTACTTAAACGCATCTTTGATCCACATTGATAGTAAATAATCCTCAGAATGTTTAGTGCGGCGAAAAAGAATCAAAATGCATAGGGAAATTACGAATCATATACCCAAATGGATAAACTGAAAACGAATTTCCAGAGAACATTTAATACTAAACGAAAGATCAGAAATAAAATTCATTTTTCAATATGTTCTTCAAATCAGTATTGAGTTCATTTCAATGTCATATATAATAAATAATAAAACATTATTTTCTTCACCTATATGATAGAGCAACCTGGAAAATTAATAAGACATATCAGACATTCCGACTTGTATATTTCAAGGGGTCAAATTCTCAAAACAAAAATCATCTGTACAATTTTTCTGCAATAAATCTTTATCAAAAATTCCTGCCATATTCAAAGAAACAGAATTAACGTATAAAAAGAGCATACCCTTGTTAAAAGTGCAACGACATTGTGACAGAAATTGTCGGAAACTTGAGACGAACATCTTGAGCTAAAACTTTATGATTTCACTTGTACTACAGGCAGAATTACTGAGCTCTCCTCAGGCTGCTTCTAACCTCTGATAATACTACATATAAAATACTGATGGGAATTAAAAAAAAGGTCAAAAATAGAAGGTTAGAATTGCATTAATTTTTAACCAGCAGGATTCTCTGGACAGGTGTGTAAACTATACTGTTCGCGTTCAAGTGAAACGAGGTCAACAACAATGATTAAACTTTCAATGAATGGACTGCATCAACAATTCATAAAGTACGTAGGCGTGAATCGTGAAACTATATTAGCATGCAATGCACTTCAATATTTAATTCTAAAAATAATTCATTGAAAAAAATTAAAGTTCTTACCACCATTCAAAGAGATGCAATGTTTGAAGACGAAAATACGCATGATCGAAGATTTTTAATATCCGTTTAAATTTAGAATGAATAATTTTATTCACTTATGAGAAATGATACTTCTTATCGCAATGAAGTTTATCGAAAATTATTCTATTCCAACAATTTTACGTATAATTTCTTGTAATTTATATAAATTCTATACACGTTATAATCATTTATTTACATTGGCCCCACTACCCTGTACTTGGCAAGATGAATTACCACAATTATTTATTTACTTGAGCATTCGTTCAGGCATGTTTTCATTTTATATTTATTTCTATATCTTTTCCATACGTTCGACTAAATATTAATGAATTTTACTTAGTTATCTGACTATTATTCGTCCCAATAATTCAGCTAAATTTATACAAACACTATTGTCATTGTAAATCATTTCTTTTGTAATTATTATGAATTTACTTTAAATATTTATCAATATCACTATCACTAATACCATTGATCTCGCCAATTTCGCTCCCGCATAATTCACGTTTTTTAAAATAAAATTATAAACAATTGTATTTGTTTAATCAGTATTAAATACAAAATGATTTGATTATCAAAATTTATTAGAAGCGATATTAATCAACACCGTATTTACATGGTTCAATTAATTTATGGCGTTATGCGCAACGTAAAAATAAATAAAAACAATGGCGACGCCACGATGTCACGGGGTTAGTTGGTTGTGTTCTGACGAGTTGTGTATGGGTACTACGAGGCGTTATAGGGTGGATTGGTGCCCTCGCAGACGGCGAGTAAGGGGCTCAGGGGGGTGCATTATACCCGGCGAAACGCAGGCGAGTGGGATCAAGGGTGGTGCGCGGGATGGTGCTTGCAACCTGGGCGCAAGCGCACCACAGCATGACAGGGTGTATCCACCCTACCCTGTTTTCATCTTCTATACCTGCTACATCAGGATAAATTGGTTTATCCATCTGGCTTCTCTTCATTAAAAACGTAAAGAAGTAACGAGAGCCTCTAGGTAATTCGGAACTTCTTCTGCTTCTTCGTATTTCACTTACAATTCTCGTGTTTATGTTTCTACCAGCACCTGGATACACTTTAGAAATAATTGTGGCTCTAAATGACACTCTTGAATGCTTTTTCCATGTTCGAATGAGTGTGAAAAGGTCAATTCAGCTGTTTTATTTCCACTTCTAAAGTACTTCAGTTTATCCGCATTTGTTTTGAACAGAAGTTTCTAAAGTTTGAATATATATGTCAAGCGATGGTAATTGATATTATGTTAATACTAGATGAATAGTATGAATGTACGGGTGAATGTGTTATTTCAATGTGCGTATCCGTATCATTCGTGACGTTTTGAAAGTACTTGGCATTGAATTGTTTGAAAGAAGAGAATAAATTGAATTGAAGGGCTGATATCACAAATCAGAACTCGGAGTTGATCTGATGGAGAATTGGAACGAGAAATTTATTATTAAAACAAGACATTTTTCATACTGTATTTATGAAAATTTATTCAACCGGTATGAATTAATTATCATTGTGTTAGCGATTGTTCAAAGATGTTTTGTCATTTTAACCTGGTGTTGACTTCATCAGGAATTGTCTTTCGACAAAGATATCTAGGACTTCATCAGGAACTTCAGATAATTGGAGTTACTAACTAATTGACATTTGCTGTTTTGGTCAGGAGTGGAGTATCAGTGATTATTACGAATTATCATTATTTGATAAGAAAATGAATTTACACTGATGAAATTTTCGCGATTGGATCTAAAATTTATTGAAATAAAGATTGGATTGAATTATACGATTTATTATTAATTCAAGTCCTGTTTTATGCTAAAATTGAGAAATTTCTTGGAAATATATTGGTACAAATGATCAAAGCTATAGAAAAATGTATAAAGCAACAAAAATCGGACCACGCCCAATAGAAGATTGTGTTGATTTGTAACAAACGGTGAGTCGATGAAACTTGAGATCACCTTGGATTTTCTTGTTTGCATGAGGGTGAAGTTGAATATGTGTGTTTACCACAGCGATACATATATAGAGAGGGTATCTAAAGTGGTTTTTTCCCGTGGGGTTAGCGAGCAACAACCCATACATTATTTCAAAGTCCCACATTTTTTCACTCTATTTATTGCTCTCACTTTATTCACTGTTCGATGGCTTATGTTGGATATGAACTGTCAGTTGAATAGTTTTCAAAACAGAAAAATCGTCCATTTAACTTCGAGATTGTGTCGAAGTGCAGAATGTTTCTTATATGAATTTATAAAGCGCAATTTGGGAAGAGTTCTCGCCAAGTCAGTCTTAGAATTTAAATTGTTTACAAAAAAAAAATGAGAGGATTATTTCTCTGTAATGTTCGGTCTTGGAATCCTTTTTATTTCCTCCCATCCGAACTAGAAACAATAAAACAAAACTCGAAGTGCATTCGGTCAGTTGAATTTCAGTTGTCCAAGACTTGATAGAAACAACTAAACAACATCTTGATAGCCTGAAATGAGAGAGTTGGTTCTAATGACCGGTAAAAAAACAGATAGTAATTTGTGTCCATGGGGTTTTGATTGCTCACCAAACCCCAATGATTAAAAAAAAAAAAAAAAAAAACCACCAATGAATCTTCATTTGGCTACTGTGAGCGAAAATAAATTCTGTATTTTGTGAACCGTAATGAATTTTTATCTAGAAGTTTTACATAAAAGAGGAAAAACCACAGAAATTGTCTTTGATCCTGCAGCAGTCCAGTTAATCGATGAATCTCTACCTTTTCTACAGACGGCTAAAACAATCCCGCAAGAATTCTTTTTGTGGGTATCCCACATCACTAGTCACCACACAATCGTAAACTCATGTCTAACAAATTGAAATAGCAAGATGTATTGGAGTGACCTTAACTATATTCATATCAAATTCTGATGTTTCGATCATTTTTCCTCGTGACATTTTTGATTCCATCGACACAATACATTGAGAAAAAAAATGGTGCTTCGTGATTGATGATATGGTTGAATAGTTCATGAGATAAATTCTTTTTTGTGACAGTAACAAAGTATAAAAATTTAACGAGAATAATTTTGAAACATCCTAATATTTCTGGTTTTTGTAAAGGTGATATTTTGAGATTCTAGATGATAGTGACTTTAAGTATCGAAATCAAGGTTCAAGGTAAGCTTGGAAAGATGCGCTCCGCCAAACACTTTATACGATTATCGATTCTGCAACAATGCTCACAAAAATTGAATAAGCTCGGCCGGAAAAACATATACGAATTTATGGGAAGAATGAGATGAACTGAATTGTTGTTCACGCGTAGGAGAAAGGAAGATACAACTCTTGGACTCAGTAAATACTGGTTGGGTACTTAGATAAAAAAAAAGAGCAATGGAAAATAATTCTATACCGTTCCTGAGAGATTTATTGATATTGCGGTAGGAGTCTTATTTTTTTTTTGTTTGACTAGTTGTATGAGAATATCTTCTTCCAACAAGGAATCGGAATTCGATTGACTTTAAATAAGGACGGAATTATAAACTCTTCATTTTGTCTTTCAATAGTTTAAGTTCTAAAATAATCGACAAATAAAAAGTTAAGTGAGTGCTATGCGATGTTTTCTTATGATTCGATTGTAAAGCGGATTGGAACAATTTTTCTTTGCTTTAATACGAAAACGATGAAACATGAGGTAGAAATTTCATAGATATAAACGTATTGGATATAAAAATTTTACAGAAAATTCTCTCTTATCGTTGGCTTTAGGACCAATAGAATCAGAGATATGCTGTGTCAAAATAAAATCTCGAAGTCTGTAATTCTCTTGAAAATTTGTTCTCAGTTCTTTACTTGTAACTCAATTTCGACCAGTCTGGCGATAGAAAATCAAATGAAGTGACTCATCGAGTACAAACAGATGGAGAGAAAAATTGGTGGACCATTTTCTGAGGAACAATAATTTTTGCAATAGCGAAATGGAGTTACATTATAATAACGAAATAAAGAAAAAAATAAATGAGTAAAGGATGAAGCACGTAAATGGCATACTTCTAACAGAATGACTTGAAGATTTCTCAACATTTCTTAAATAATTGACAGAATATTTTCCTTTCTTCATGCAAACATAAATTCCTCTTTAGCAGGTCACAAAATATTCGGACACAGAGATTCTTCAAGTTAACAAGCCGACTTCAAAGCCATATATTTCCGATTTCATCTCGTTCAGAAATTTAATAGAAATATGGTTCACATTGGAATTTCATGTCAATAGGAATGAAATTCTCTTCAGCCATCACTACGTCTTTCTCATCATTTCTAAGCTACACGCAAAAAGGAAGTCCTAGAATTTTTTTCCAAATAAACCATTTTCACAACATACGATGAAATTCAATTACCTTTTCATTATTCATCTACTTCATCATTGAAGTGAAAAAGTTTGGTGAATTACTTCTCAAATTTCTACAGGAATATTTCACTACATGGAAAAGACTCATTTGACCAACCCTCAGTAGTTAGTTTTCATCTTATAACTTCATTCCAATTCACCTTCATCGAAGACTCGGTTATTGAAACAACAGTATGTCACTATTCATCAAACCATTGATAGATCTCAGCAGAAATTGCTTATAAATTTCATTAACTCGTCTTGTCCAGAAATTAAACGTAGAAGTCGATTCTCGTTATCTACTCATTAAAAAAGTTTACTAAAATATAATTATACCCTGCCAGATACATTCGAAATTTATCTTGAAGCTTCTTCCCCAGATTCACCACTCATAGCTTTCTAATTCGTTTTTACTTTTATAAAAGTACGAAGTATAATTGGATTATTGTGTCTTCGATTAAGAATGTAAAAAAATCCACAGCAACACCAACAAATTATCAGTAAACACAAAAACCTTACCTTCTCTGCCAAACTTTCGTTTCTTTTTACTGCCGCTGCCACTGCCAGATGAATTCTTTGACGAGCTCTTGTCTTTACTTTTCCAACGAATCAGCATTCTTAGAGTCGATTCAAAACTTCTTCAAAATAATGGACTCATCATACAACAATTGAACGTCTTATCATCATTATTAAAACTTTTATTCCACTTTAACGCCCAGTTCATCATTGTTTATTACACGAAATCTGCCAAAATAAACAGATGAATGATAATCATACTGATTATACTTTATAGAATCACTCATGAAACTGTGCTACAACGTGTGGATTATCGGAAATTACTTTGTGCTGTGTAATGTGATTACAAAATAATTAAATCACGACGTTCGAAGAGGATAAAATTTTGTTCCGTGTATGAATTGTATGGCAAACGCTTCATGTTGCGGATCAAGAACCAATAAACGGTCGTCATCCAGGCGATTAATAAGGAGTTAAACACCTGGACAGAGTAGATAAGTGTTGCGGCGCTCGGTTTGGCATTTTGGCTGGGGTGCCGGATAAGCCTAGGGGTTATTGCCGCAGTGTTGGTCTTGCCATCTAACGGAAGTCACCCGCGCGCCAACGATGAATTGGATTTGTGGGTCAGCGAATGTGTGAATGAAGGAGAAATACGAAGAGAGATAATAATTTAGTGTTTGATGAGGGTGAACCATTTCCACAACGAAGGAGGATGAAAAACGTTGTTGAGTTATGACTAACACAACAAACTCATGATGTATCACTAGAATAACCTTTGCGGCGTGTTAATGTCGACTTTCCACTTCAACAGTTAAGTTGAAAACTTTTTGTTGGTGATAATGCTGTCACGGAGCTTAATAAGGATTCGTGAGACACTTTACAGCTGGAGAGTGTGCGAATTATGGAAACGACAATGAGAAACTTTATCAATATATACCGAACTTGACTTTGATCTTATATTGTAGATCTAGACAAAAGTTCTAATCGGAAACTTCGTTGCATACGCGGAGGAAAATGGATATCTTTCTCGTAAATCTAGACTTTCTTGACCAGAAACAAATAGAAGAAAGTGGCAGCTTTTTGTCGTGAGAATTTGTTCATCTAAACCGAAAGTAGTTGGAATTATGAGAATTAGTTATCAACAATGTATTATGTACTTTGGTACATGAGGGATAAATTCAATTCGTATTCTTATCTATGGAGACAGCCGGTGAAGAATTTTCCAAGTGCACATTGAATTATTGAATCTTTGAGTGAAATATTTTGCTCAAACTACACTACATCTTCATGTGAAGATAACTTCTTGGTCATGGTAATCGTTATAAAAATTTATCTACATTTCCATTCCGATTATGAAGATTATGTTTCAACGTTATGCAATGATGATCCATTCGGTTGAAAGTACAACTACAATGCATATGAATTATTGGACTACAGAAATAAATGAATCACCAATGAATTGAAATATCAGGACAGAATTTAATGAATTTAACAAGAGGATTATTTCAAACAAACAATATGCTTTAAAAATTTTATACAAACGTTTTTAACTGCGTGTGGAACTGACTGACAATGAATAATAGTGAATATAAATCTACACAGAGACAAATAACAAAACACAACAGAAATAAATGTTGTCACAGGCATACGATTTAGATGAATAATTGAATTTTGCAATAAATGTTGCTGATTGTCGTAGAATAATGAACTTTTATAATTGAATGTCAATCACAGAAACAAATTTAAAGAAAAATTCCCATCAACCAGCGAATATTTTTCAAGCAAACTCATTAAATTTCCATGATTCAAGAAATTTATCCCAAAATACTTCGAGTAGTTTTAAGAACCGTATTTTCCAATATTGATTCAATTAATTTGATATCTCAAATATAGTAGAATTGTTATATTGAATTATAATTATACCGAATGCATATGAACCTCTCTATGGCAGTGATAATTATTATTCTATTCAAATGAAACACGTGAACTGTTATTCTGTAATGCAAGGGGCAAAGGAATAGGCGTTGAAGAATAGTTGAAAAGTATACAATGTAATTGTCATGACAATTGACCCGACTCGATGGGGGGAAACTCCCGTAAGTTGTGTTGCCACTGTAAAATCGCTTTGTTTATTCTACCGGAAACTCCCTGTGGAGATTCTTATGACGGATGGAAACACGAGAGAGTTTTCTGTTTTGCTTGACGTAAATAATATTTCAACGAAATTATTCAGTTACTTGATATTTCAATCTCAAGGGTGATATGGGTATTGCGGTGCATGCTTTCAATCGTTCAAACTATTTCAAATGTCGATCAATCGAATGAAACGGATTATAGGAACAGATGGTTGTGATATTTACGCATCCTCGAAAAAACTTTCTTATGCACATGAAAAAATAAGAAGAAAAATCAATTTCGAATCAAGAAATATACTAATGTGAAATGTTGCAAATTTTTGCGACACAACTAAAGTAAAATAAAGTTCATCCTCAATGTTTGAACATAAATTTGTTCTTTGTTTTTGATTTTCAGTAGTATTTGATACTCCAATCAAATTTTTCTAGTATTAAAATCATTATAAGTTCAGGCTCGAATCAGAAACACTCCAACTACTTGAAAAAGATCTCAATACGCACTTGAATTGAAAAATGAAATTGTTCCTATTTCAATTGTAGGAATGAACTTTTTTTTCTTTAATTGGATCAATAAGTGCAATGTAAATTAATGTCCGAGCAATGTTCTACGGAATTTCTATCATTTGCCAAGCCTAAAAAAAATTCACAGATATGGATTTACATTCTCTATATAGCAAAAAATGATAAAGATAAAAAAGAGGAATGCTAATACTTGATTTATAGAAACCATCTAATATTATTTGTATCTAATAAATGTTATCTAGTTTAAATCATTTTGCTTATTTTCATTGTGAACGCACAGTAAATGCAAGTCTATATATTATTATTTTGATATCGAGAGTCATAGATGCACAAAGACACAAACAGTAAAATAAATCAAATAAATTGAAACGCGATTGTTTACGATATTTCACATTTATCTATTTCGCTCAAGCATATCAGATTGATATTTATGACAGTTTTGCAATCAGAAGAAACGGCATTTGCTATTCAACTTAGAATCGTGAAGATATTATCAAACAGTGAAAAGTAATCAATAGGAAATCGATATTCAAACTTCATAAAGAAAATAAATCAATAAGTGCGACAGTATATTTGTTTCTTGTTGAATTGATATTGGCACTTTTCATTGAACGAAGTCATAAGTTATTTGAGTAAATGTCAGAGGTTTAGTAACTATCAATCAGCTGTCGTCTAATAGAAGACAGAAGAATGAGGGTGAGAAAGAGGAAGGAATGGGATTGAGATAAAAGAGACCACGGTAAAGGAAGTTCGAGGTTAGGGTAGTTACTGACAAAATGCTGCTGGCAAATTTCACTCCTCCAATTTTCCATTTTGTGTGACGCATGAACCCATATGGAGTTCACACAAGGTGTTATATACGAAAATTTTTCAAAGAAATCCACTAAAAATGTGTGAAAAAATAAGACATCATAAGAATCTTATTTCTCGTCACATTCTATAATAATCTTTGAATTGTGTCGCAATAAAATATTCATAAATGAAATCGAGAGATTAAAAATAATTCAACTTGGGGCAACATTGTCTCATTGATTTTCTCATGTCTAAACCCACACATACAGAGAGTAATCAGTTTATTCAATTCCGTGATGGCGTTTTTCATTTTTCTATATTAACTATTTCTCACAGGGGGAAATTAGGGTGCGATGAAATAAAATTAGATTAATTGAATTGTTTTCTCTCAATGTACCAAAAACATTCTGCTTTGATCGCCTCATATGACATGAAAAGATTGATTCTCAACCTAGTAAAATATATTTTACAAGTACAGTTACTCCCTGCTCGAGATATGATATTATCTCCGTTGAAAATGCAATGACCCAATAAATTTGATGATTTAAATCCCAATACAATGACGATATTGAATAAATTTATTTTATAATTCTTATTATTCGCTAGAAGAGATGTTAATTGGCTCAGTACAGCACCCAAATATTATAGAGGATACAAATGAATATATTATAATGTGAGATAAATTGACGAATGAATACACCAATCAACGTGAGAGGCAACACACAGCAATAAAATATGCTAATCTCTTTGCAAATCTGTGTTTACTCCCAGAATTAATGTCATGTATACCCTGACACGTAAAATTACATTACGAATATTGAATAAACAGTATTTTGCATCACATATGTTCGATGGAATTGATAGAATGCTATTGAACCACATTGCAACGATTTATTTCCACTAAACAGTCATCAGAATTATTCATAAATCTCTATATGCAATGCTGCGCAAATTATGCGCCACTATGTCAAATGCCTCATGTGGATATTCAATAAATATGTAATCGACCAAAAAGTGGTACACTTATACTCATCGAACTGTATTTGAAATGAGAGAATCATTCATTCTATCTAATCGTATTTCCATCCCATACACTCAACAACATTAACTGTTACTTCTCAAACAATTATATTCATTCCATTTTTTTATAAACTTTCCTGTCAAAATATCACGAATGTGGAGTCCTGTCTCAGAAACGAAATGATCAACACAAGACAGAATTAAAGCACATCTCTGATTGACCTCATCACCAAAAAAAAAAGGAAAACAAACAAATAAAACTAACAGGAATATCATCGCCGCGGGAGCAACCCGGTTTTAGATAAACCCACAGATGAACCTCAAACCGCAATGAATTCACAGGGGAATCGGGAACAAATGTCACAAACATTTCGCGACCCCGAAAAAAACTGCTCATATTCTCTCGAGACAATAGTGATACGCTTTAGGAGCTCTGATCTTTTTAATTTTTGTATCCGCGTTGATGGCACTGAAACATTTTACCTGGATGAATTCAGTTCAAAAAGAGCACCAACTTACCGCGAAGTATTTTAGAGTGACATTTGAATTATGTGTATTGAAAGATTTCTGAAACACAATATGACAGATAATACCCGCGTAATTCTATGACCACTGGCACCATAGAATTCAACCACTCGAAAGAAAGAAGAAAAAAAAACACAACGACAACCACTAACAAAAGTCCGCTGGAATAGAAGCGGTGAACTATTGCCGGCGTGTATGCCTGGTGGCAGAGTCCCGGCTTGTGACGTCACGGGAGTGTAGTTAGGGATCGATGCCCGAACCCAACCGTCCACCCTTGCGCCCACCTTTCTACTATACTCCGTTCTACTATCCTTTTGTGAAAACATTCGCTCCCCCACATTCCGATTGCTTGGCCGGGTATAAGCCGGAATTACCCGAGCGAAAGATATCCTCAACGCCGAAGACATCCGGCCACGACTACTCGTGCGTTCTCGACATTCAACGGTGCACGTTTCCACATTGTTTTGAGATTGGAAAAATATTTTTGAGTAAAAGATGATAGGAATGAGCATGGATGAATAGAAATATTGGAGAGGTTCCACCGAAATATATCTGGTATTAGGGGTGGGTTTATGTTGAGTGGAAGTAACAATGTACGGTCAGACAGACATTCTTGTATAAAGAGGCGCCAATGCTTTGGAAAGTAAAACTGAGATATGATTGACTGAAAATGATGGATTTCGAATATGTAAGGTAGTCACATAATATTATAACCTACAGAATAATTAATTTTTTCCTGATCCGGAAACATTAGAAGAGTCTGTTGAAAAATGAGTTGATAGGAAAAATACGACCGGTGACTCTGCATGCTTTTATCGTTGCATTTGCATCTTCGAATGCATAGCATTTCAACTGTTTTGCATATATATTGCTTGAGGACATCGAGATGCGAAAATTGGATATACTCCCGTCGCACACTCAGAAATTTTTTTAATTGGAGAAAGTATTTTATGCACAATACGTTAATTGAATCTCGTCAAATATAAAAATATGGGTGAACTGCACTTTCCGGAACAAACATTTAAAATTTGAGGGTGACTTTCATCCACAGTAGTTCTATCTGGCGGTGAATCTACCAAGTAGAAACTCAATATTATGCTCGTGGGGTATTTAAATACTGTATAGAGTTAGGAGACTGTGGGTAAGTTTTGTGGTATCTCAGTCGGTAGTTTTAAAGAGAATGAAAAAATTTTATTTTTCTGTTGAAATTGTTTCGATTTTACCCAAACAAACTGTACACAGCTGCCTTCATTGTCGAACTCACTTTGGGTGGGTGCAAGTTCATGGCTGACGGGGGCGTTGCACTCTCGCGAACTTTTGTGTTGTATAATAAAAACTAATTCCCTTTTAAAGGGGATATCTTCTATCAGATCCGGAATACAGAGATGATTCTTCTCTGTATTCCGGAAAATGTTTGTTCTCAACTATTTGATAAAAGCAGCCACTTAATTTTTTTATATACTATTGGATGCAAAAATACGATATTCATTCTCAAAGTGTACCGAAGTAATATACGTTAATGAATTGATGAATGAAGTCGTTGAGAAACGACAGTCATATCAGATATGGTCTCGTATACGTATAGACTGGTCGTTTATCGAAATAAAACAAAACTTGCACAATAACTCGTCTAATGTGAAGGTCCATAGTCGGAACTATGAAGGCATGGGTCTGTGTTTGTGTATCATCATGCATGCGCATATGTGTATCGCAGACTCGCGGTCGGTGAACTATGTGCTGAAAGAATTTCCGGGGTGAATGAAAAAAAAAAGGAGGTTGAATATTCGGAACATTTCTCTACAAAATGAAGAATGAAAAATTAATGGGAATGGTTGGAGTAATCGTTTAATTGCGTGCTGATGGCAATTGCATTTTCTTTATTTTTTTCAAGTTTTTTTTAGTCCAAATGAATGCGCATCAGTCGTTAAACTCGTTGAAAAGACGTAATCGTGGCGCATGTACACCTCCCGTTGCAGTAGCTAACTGCAGTAAACTGCGCCATGCGCATGAGAAAACCTACCATGAGCATTATACATGTATACGAATAAAACATCATTGGTGTTTGCGTAGATGGGATTTAGACACGAACCCACCACCGCAGAAAAGCGTTTAATTCCACGTAAATTTTAGTATCAAATCACAGGGCGCTAGATTTTCTGCTGTAAAATTGTATTTTACGATGAGCTTCATGAATCAACGTTTTTTTTAGAGAGTGTAAGAAATTCTTTCTTCACAGTGGGCTTTTGTCTTCATTGAATTATTTATCAAATTGTTCACTTGGTGTATATTCAACATTCTGAATCTTAAAATTGATGTAGCCATTGATAAGATGTGAAACTTTAATATTGCGGTTCAGAAAGGATGAGCACGGTGAACGTGCTCATGCTTCGAAATTGACCAAGTATCTCATCAAAATGCAGCTGCATACTCAACGACTCTCATATTTACCGGTGCTTATATTATGTCAAAGGATAAAGGGGAAAATTCGTATTGTCATAAAAATCCAGAAAAAAAAAGGTTCGGAATAATTGATAGTTTGATAACTTTTATCAGTTATGGATGTCACATGAATGGTAAACAATTAGTATGAATAATTTTATATCAAACCCTTATGAAATTGGTCGATAGACTCGAGATTAAAGTCTTGCATAACTATTTCTTTTTCCCCATTCATCTCAATTTATTCAGGTAAACTTGAGAATGGGAATCCCATCATGTAAGTTTGATAGCCCCATGACTATCATCCACGTTAGAAATACATTTTATTTCATTTACTCATTATTAATGGCCCAAAATTGAATTTCTCGTCTGATGTGGCAGTAACACTCATAAAGATAATTAGCTTTGACATTGCCAAGTGGTCGTAGCATGATCCGAGGAAATTCTAAACTCAAGTTTCAATTGGATTAGACGCTAAGTACATTTTCGGGATGAATTTCATCTGTTGAAACATGATTTCCACCGAATTTTCGGACATCGCTTTTACATATAACGCACAAGTGTCAAAACTAAGAAAATAAAATAGTATATAAAATGAATGATGTTAAACTCACCATTACGGCGGTGGAGAATTCTCTGCACTTCGCCAGCTTCACTCCCGCTTTCACTTTCGCTCATTCCAATCATCAATTTCCTCGGACTAGCTGGTACATTTGCTCTTTGGACCTCAAATTGCTGGTGCTTGTTATCGCGCGCACTGTTAGTCCGTTTCATCATCCAAAAATCGTTTGGTGGTGGTGGTGGCAAAGGTTTATTTGCATCGTATTCAGTCTCATAAATAATTCGCTGAGGCGCACATGTCACTGTATTTCCGTAAATATTATTTACACTATTCGAATCCTGCTCATGAGAGCGAGTTGCACGGTGATCAGTTGTATCAGAAGGGCCCTCCTCTTCTGTACGATGTTTCCGAGTCGGTGGTTCTGGTGCCATTCCATGTTTTGTCGGCCAATTGCCAGATCCTATTTCCGGTGAGTGTGATTGATTTGAAAAGCTCACACGTTTGGTACCCATTGTGCCATATTCTACAGAACTGCTAGAATTACTGATGAGACTGCCACGTTTGAATATTGGTGGTGGTTGTTTCTTATCGATATCATTCTCATCATAAATAGGCGGCGTCATTGATTTTCTAGCATTGACGAACACATTATTCCTTTCAGAATATCCATCATCCAACGAGACTCCTGATTTACGTGGCAGTTGGAGGCTCCTTCGTTCATCATTTCTCACAAAGTGTGGGGATACACTCTTGGACCTCAATTCTTTTGGATCCTGCATCGAGTTTGATTGTATTTGATTTGATTCCCGAACAGTTTGCTGCGGTCTCACTACCAATACAGGTTGATTTTGTATCTTCTGACCTGAAAGAGGTGGCTTGGCAGACGAATTGACGGAAGGTTGCATGTTAGTCCGCCAGTACACTTGTTCAGGATTTTCAGATCGTCGCTCGACTTGTACTTGTGTAGTTGGTGGTTTCTGGATTACCAAATTTGGGAAAGATCCTTGTTTATTCAGATGAACTGTTGATGAAGATGCAGAACTTTGCATTTTCTTCTTCCAATATATCGGATCATTTCTCTCATCAAATTGATTTTGTTCATATATTTTCCGTTGCTGTTCTTCGTTGAGTTTTTTGAGCTGATGCCAATAAATCGCTTCCCTCACTTCAGGCGAATCCGGCTCCTCGGGCTTGAGTGAAGCATGCGAAGAATTAGGAGTCGTCTTCTGTGTTTCCAAAGCCTTTTGCTGCCAGTAAAATGCTTCAAGATGCTGTCGCGTTTCTCTCTTTGATGGGGACAGTGGTTTATTTGGATTATGTCCATAAATGGGTTCTGAAGTTCGCTGTCCATATATTGGCTCTGTTTTCCGAGTGCTTTGACTGTAAATTGGTTCCTTAGGTGCCACTCGTTTGCCATAAATTTCCTCCAGATTTTGGCGGAAAGCCTCTTGTTTTGATGCATAAATCGGTTGTTGACGTTGTTGTTCTTGAGTTGGTGTGGAATGTTGTTGAACAATGACTTCATGTTTCTGCTGGTATTGATGCCCTGACGACCTCATTTGACTTGGTGTTGGAGATTGTTGCGAACGTTTGCCGTAAATATCTTCCATAGAGATATTCGGGTTTTGGATGACAAGTTTTTGATTACCATAAATACCTTGTGGTCTCTCATGAGAAGGACTGCCATCTTTCTTTCGAAGTTGCAATATTTCTGCCCCATAATCAGGGTTGACATGCGATTCTTTCCGAACTTCCAGATTCATTGATCGAGGGGAAGTAACTCGTACTGGTTGCAAATTTTTACCCGTTGTTTCTTGTGCTCTCGAGTTGAGTGGAACTTCAAGGTTTGAAGGAACATCTACCTTATCAGTATTTTCCGGTTTGACTTGGATCAGTAACATATTTGTTCTGCCGTCAACAGAGGGGGATGATTGCATTTTATCAAGGTTCACTTTATCAGGTGATAATCTCTTCTGAAGATTCTGTCGCTTGACATAAATAGGTTCCGGCCTTTGAACACTTCTATCAGCAGACTGTGGCGACAATGATCTGCTTAAAGACCGCCGAAGAGGTTCATCTCGGAAAGCCTCAGGTGGTAGTTGCTCAGTAACTCCTAGTTTTTCCGGAGACTTCGTTTTATTCATTCTGACAGCGACAGTTGTCCAAAGGTTCTGTCGCGGGCTCGCCGAGTAGCATGGTGAATCTACCATAGGAACTGGTGAATCCGGGCAAACAGCCTCCATTCTACTAGATGGGCGATGAGATTGTGCATCATAAATGGAATCTCTTTTCGGTGAAGCAATCAAAATCTGATCAGTAGGTTGTGCCTTTCTTGGCAGAAATGAAGACATCTGAGGATATGAAGAATTCCTCATTTGATTCATCGTTGGTGATGAAACTGGAGTTCGATATTGAGATTCTCGACTGTGGACTAATATTTTCGAAGGTGAAATGAGACCAGATGATAAAGGAGTTCCTGATCTACTTTTACATCTCTCATCAGGCGATGTTGTACTATTGGACATGACTGGGCTGGCTGGTGTAACTATTGTCAAAGGTGACGCAAATCTTTGCTCAGGCATTGTCATGACTGGTGAATCAAGTGACAGTGACTTAGTAGTGTCTCGTAGATTTGCTGATTGACTCGGCGGAACTGAAATGTGCGTAGTTGTATTGGGTGTAGGAGACTGCATTCGCTCGTTCAAAGTTCTTGGAGACTCACTACGTGAAGATGTTCCAACATTGGCACGCAATTTTGCTAGATTTGATGATAAAGGAATATTCGGTGAACCTCTTTGCACACAAGCTGCATCGTGGTTCGAGTTATGAAGAATAACTCGAGGGCTTGACTGCGATTTATCTGATTCAGGTGATTTTTGGGTATCGTTGTGAATGCGATCATCCTTCGCCTGTACTTTTATATTTGACGGTACTTGACAAGATGTTCTGTACTTGGCTGACTCAAGATCTGGCTGATCATGACGGTCATTGATGCTGTAATCCGGTGACATGCGGCTGCTATTCCGAGGAGAGTTCAAATAATATTCTCCGCTTTTAGAACTCCCTGGAGAAAATTCACTTTTCTGACTGGAGTTGGGTGTATAACTCGAGTCAGCATAATCTCCAGACCTTTGACTGGAACTCGGCGAGTACTTCGGTGAGCGACGAATCCCACATTGCATTTTTTGTCCATTCTGACTATTCATTAATTGTCGATTGATTTTCATTTGGGCTGAGACTGGCGTCATATTAAAGCCAGAATCAATACTTTGGGTTCGATTTGCCTCAATCTTGTCCATATTATGGCCATTTTCATACAACTCTGCTTCATTCGCGGAGTGCTGATTTTTTGGATAGTATGTTTCTGGTTGATAGTTGACATTCGCTCGGGTAAATGAACTTGGATGCTTTCGAATTTCTTCATGATTTTGATAATTAGTAAATTCTACTTTCTGTGGAATTGCCGGAAGAGGTCTATCGATTGGATGAACTGCCCGTGGTCTAATTAGAAACCGCTCTGAAGGTGGAGCAGAAATTCTTCCAGATGGTCCATGATTCCTGACGAATCTAGGCTGAGACTCTTGGAAACTGTGTTTTCGTTCTAAACTACATTTCCGATCATTGTCATTCCTGACTTGCTGCTTGAACTTTCTCATATCAGGTGAACCGCTGATGATATTTTGGTCGATCCATTTATCTTCGACTGCTATAGAGCTCAATGAAGAGTTAGCTGTATATAATCTCGGTGTTCTTCGTCCATGAACATGATCTCTATTACTCTGGAGAAAATGATCCGGAGTACTGGTTGTCATTCCTTGGTCAGGAAAGAGTTCCTGTTTGATTTCATTCAACCTCTCTTCGATTATAGTCCCATTCAAACTGGTATCTAAATTGACATTTCTTTTGATGTCTTCATTTAAATGCATAGTATCAGGTGAACGCATATAGATTCCGTTTTGTTGATGTTGATTAAAGTGTCTCTCATCTCGCTTCTTCCTCTCCTTATGTTCTTTTTTATATTCCTTCCGAGAATCTTTGGGCGAAAATATTCCAGGAAGAAGCCGGCGGAGGCCACCCTTTTTCTTCTTCTCGTCTTTTCCTTTAGACGGTCCGGGTTCCATAGTTATTTCTTTGATCAACTCAGCGTAACCGTCGTTTCTTGAGACGTCTTCGTGCCCTGCTTTAGTGATTATTACTTTTTGCAGCTCGATATGTTCCCGCTCCTCATTTGAAAAATCAAGCTCGCGCTTACAGGTTTCTGTCTTTTCTTCGTCTGTGTCGTCACTGGGAATGACAACTTTCTCGCATTCAAGAGTCTTACAACACTCAAATTTGCTCACATTACTATCAATGTCCAGAGACGATTGTTTCAAAGTGCCATCCTTTGACTCATTATCATCTGAATGATCGGTGACAGGTTCAATTTGATCGTTGATACACTTTGTCGACTCAATTGTACTAACAGTATCCTCAAGTGTTTCGTCAAACGTTCGGTGATGGAATTCTTGACCGTCTTTTTCTTGGTGTAATTGGAATGGAAGGTTATAGGGTTTTGAGGCAGAGTGTTCAACAACGCTTTCGTGAGAAGAAATACTCCCGATTTCTTCTATATAAGACGACTTGGAAGATCCTGATGAACTTGGATCAAGTCGGCTCTCCAAAAATTCACCAGACCACCTCTTTTCTATTTCTGATACTTCTTTACTGTATCGCGGTCTATCGGTTGTCGTATTGATCACTTTTTCACAATCCGAATTGTAAGCTATATCACTTTCCGATAATTCTCTTTCGTTTACCTCCAGTCTTTGATTCAAATTATGTTTAGCTAGAAATTCTTCATCAAAAGCAGCCTTGTTGATATTTTTGTTGAGATCCACATCCGAGACAGCTGACACTTTTAATATATGTGGATGCAGTATCGGTAACTTTTGTGTATAAGATTTAATTGTGACTGAATTTATCTTCACTAAATTTTTTTGAAGTTGTTCGATATTACTCTGACGGTTTTCCAGACGTTTATGAGCGGCAATGAACGCCGTGTTTTGGCTCTTTTCGGAAGCAGTTTCTGTTACATTCTGTTGCTCAAAGACATTGTTGTTTACATTATCATCTCCTCTATTATTGTTTGATCTAGGTGGGCTGATTGGGGGTACTTTGCATATCTTAGCAATGTTAGAATTGAATCGAACAGACTTTATTTTCTTCTCAGAAGGAGGATTATTTGCATTTTCTATCAGTTTGCCTTTCTTGTCATTTAATATTCCAACGTTTTTATTTTTTCCAGGTTTGGAAATCGGCAATTTTGAAGGGCTTTTGTTGGAAAAATTATGCGAATTTTTTCCTGCTGTAACATTGTGTTTTTCTTTATCTGTTTGAGATTTCAAATTTTGTTTTTTTTCAGTTTCACTCTTCCGAAGTTTCCCTGTTCCCGGCCTTGTTGAGTATCTCTTTGTTGTTTCTGAAGACTTTTTTGGGTTTTCACTTTTGGTGCAGATAACTTCATGCGAGCCAGGATTTTCCAAGATTATTTTCTGAACTGTAAGCTCATCGATAATAACTACGCGTATATTTTCTTCGTCTGGTGTAACAGCTCCTTCACTTGTGTTGTTCTTATCGGGACTTTTCTGCGTATAATAACTGTTCTTTGAACCATCACGATCTTTTATTGATGGCTCCGCCATCCTTCACCAGCCACAGATCACCCTGAACAGCCTGGAACATAAAATTCCTGATTTAAAACTGCACAATAGATAACCACAAATAATCAGAGTGCATTCATAGGTGTTCAATAGTGTAAAAGACCCGTCGTATTCCTATAAAAAGCAAAAACAGTCCGTCATGCATTTCCGAATGCGTCGATTTAATAATAGTATATTAAATCTCTTTTTTGACGGTTATTTCACTACTGAAAAATCCATCAAAATTGCTCACCCAACTAAAAATTCAATCAAGAGCCATTTTTTATTTATTCTCGTTATAAATTGGAACTGATTGGAACTCGACTGCAGCTATACATAAAGTTCGACCGGTCAAACAAAAATGAACATGTGTGAAACCATATTTCATCCGATCCCGACCATTTCACCTTAATTATGCATTCATACAACTCTGATCTCGCAATTTGTAGGGCACATTCCAGATGCACACATGTATCTATAAATTCACAACTTTGACATGAATTATAATTAACAAAAACAAATGCTGAGGATACATGATATCGTTATCTGTTCAATAATTTGGTGCAACGCATTGAATCCATATTGAAATTGTTTTATTACACGTTCTTTAATAACAACTTAACAACTCAATATTTAGAAGACACAAATAATAAAAATGGACGCTGGAAAATTTTACGGGATATGAAATGTATTCTGATCAACAGAAATAAACAAACCATAGGAAAATTTCCAATTAAATTCATTCACAAATAAGAAACATTCAATAACATTCATATAAGATATTTTAATATGATTTATCTCCATCATCATTGAGTATATTAAACGTTATATTCTGCAGCTATGCAACATCCAATGTACAATTCCAATTTACATCCTCTCTATTTCGCACGGCTACATTGGAATCAGATCATCTAAGGTTAGAACAGCTGCGGATGCTAAACACGATAATGACGTAAATAAAAATAATTTGTACTCATACAAATACAATAATAGCGTGATTTAATGTTGTGAGCCATGGAAAATCTCGCGATCGCGAACGTCAGGAATCGACTTCAAGATATAACGGATTTCCTCTGAAAGTATAACGATATAACGGAGTGCAGTCCCGGTAAAATGGAGATGAATAACACTAAACAAGTTTTTTTTTCTTGGTTCAGTCAAATGTTGAAAGAATTATCGAAGTATCTGTAAGCTCACATTTATTTTACCAATCACTTACTGATGTTCTGTAAATTGAATCAATTATATCATAGAATGGCACTGACGCGAGTACTCTCACATGAATATTGATTAGGCTTTTTATTCTATCAGAATGAGAACTACATTCGAATCATATTCAGAAGTAGAAGTGAGATAAAATAATTTTACTTTGAAACATACGGATAAATAAATATTTGTAAATTTGTAAATTTGTACTCTATTATATAATTTGCATCTAATATGAATATTGCGAATCAAACTATTAACAATTGATTATTGCCATCGAATGTACGTTACGCCGCGCGTCATCCTCCCACTCGCCTTGCTTTTCACATCTCCCCTTTCTCGCTCATTAACTTCCAGACTAAACAAATTAGTACGCTTCAATCTCCACAATTACATAGCCAAAAGCACTACAGTAAACTCTTGTGCTTCAGTTCATGTATATACTAGATAGTCATGCACGAAAAAACAAAACAAAATTGAAGAAAAAAAAAAACTTTTGGTGAATAATATGAGAAATATCCTGGTATAAGCATTGTGCAATTTTTATGATAAAATGCATACTGTTCATCATTTCTTCCGGAGATTCAACTGTGTGAATATCATGAAAGTACTTAGTGAATAATGTTATGAACTTTTTAATACTGTTCATTAATAAATGGATTCGTTATGCATATTCGAATTTGTGCAGAATAAAATCTACGACCAGAATGGACGAATATTCTATGTATGAAAATAATTGTTGACAGATCGTAAATTTAATAATTATTTTGTTTTTAATTATTTTTCCATTTTTATTGCCAACTTCATGTGGAAGTAGTTTGTTTTCATACTGTTATTTGCATTTCTTCGCCAAATAGAAGTAATGTTATGTATAGAGAAATATATAATTCAAATGAATTGAAAAAAAGTTGACATTATTCATATGCCAGTTTATCTAATTGTCGGTCAATTGATATTTCAATATTCATATCCATTTTTTCCTGAATATGCGTGTTATATCCAACTGTTTCTACAGTTCAGTGTCGTAGTTGTCGTGCTATATATTTACTGATAATTATCAATATTTTTCCAGTCATGTCCAATGCAATTTAGTTAATTGTTGTTTTGTATGTTTGAGTTGGCATCAACGCGCGTTCGAAAGTTCCAATGACGATTTCATTATTTATATTCACTACCTCTTAAATAAATAGAGTCTTAGGAACTGCATTTTACTTGTTCAGAGTATTTTTCTAATTTAATATTAACAGTGATAAAATCACTGTGTCTTTCTGAAGTTTTTATAATTTTTCAAATTAACAATTGTTTCTATATTCAAGTCACACTCATTGACTTACTCCAGATTTTCAATTATTTATATCCAGTTTTATTGTGTGAGGTCTTGACATGATTGACTCTGATATTTTTATTGGAATCATAACTAATATTTATGTCCATACAGTCTGGATAATATTGTGCTTCAAACACTTCCCCACATTTAATTCAATTTCCAGTCAGTTAAAACACGAGAATGATCATGAGGGCACATACAATCCAGAGACGAATTAATGTCTCGATTAATTTTACATAGTAATATTCAAACGACTTACAGGCGAGACAACAATGAGATAATGACAATAGCCCTTGACGTTCCCTACAATTATGTTCAATAACATTCGCAGAACCTCATTTGACACGTAGTGAGTGCAATGTACTGGAGAAAAATTTCCAGGACAATTTAGAATACTTGCACAAAAAGTGACTATGAAATTATTTTCTCTTCTAACACATTAATTTTTCGATTTTAACTTTAGCACAATCTAAGTGTTTTTCCTCGTCATTTGACACTTCTTGTATTCATTGCAGTTTCCCTTTGGCTCGAACCACGTTGGCACGAGATCAAACTATCGATGCTAAAAATCCTCGTGGCAAAATCCGATTTGGCAATATGATTCGATTTTCTTGTGGGTCAATGCACCAGAATTTTCCACCATCTTTTATTAACTTCATATATGTTTACATATACATACATAGGAAAAGTATACGACCCTGTGGAAAAAACCTCATGGGAAAATATATATTTTATATTGCAGTAGACGTGAATACATCAATGATCAACATTGCACACCCCTCATGAACGCAGCATGGGGTGACATTAATTTTTTCTATTACATTGAATTTTATTCCTAACGGAAATGGAGAAATAATTTTATATGATTTTATTTATTTCCATAAATCTATTTGTTTAGATTAAATTCATTGACGAGATGTCAGAGATGTCTTAAAATGTTTTTAAACTGATCCGCGAATTATAAATAATTTTTCATCACTTAGTTCCTGCAACTTTTTTTCATTTATTAAAATTTCATGATATATATAGAATCTATGTAAGAAAAATGCACCAACTAAAGTGGTGAGATTCTGACCGAAAGAGATATTACTCTGCCGTGATAGTTGACCTGATTGCGTCTCTTGTGAACATAAGTAAGAAAAAATTTCAATTATTATAATGAAGAATCTTGTCGTCTCATTTAGAAGTAGAATTGCTAAAAAAATAAGAAAACGGAGCGCAAATGAAAAAAAAAGAACACTAAAATGACAAAAAATGTTATATTTCCCAACTTCTCTAATGTAAAGAAAAGCAGAGAACAAATTCGCTATAATTTTCACGTCAGCTCCAGTTACTATGGAAATTGAATTTTTCTCAGTGGAACTAACGTGATATTTAGAAAAATCATTTTTAATCAAACGCCTTAGGTTAAAATATAAAAAAAATTTGTGACATTCCAAAAAATCGCCAGACCGTTTCTACTAATGACCTTATCAGCTTTACATATTGACTCCTCTAAAGAAATGCAATATTCACCAGTGAAATCGAACCACACATATTACTTTACGTGCAACCGAACAACACGATATATATTTTTTTCCGCAATGAATCGGTAACTTTTATTTATACAATATATCAGACCTGTGTGTTACGCAAATATAACGAACGTCCCACTTTAACACAATGTACAGCCTTGTCTTTTATTAAGAAAGAGAAAAAAAAAATCCAAAGACAAGAGAAAAAAAGAAGAACAAATAGTAATGGCAATTTCGGAAGAGTGTCATTAAACATATTTTATCAGTAAGTCATTGAATAAACATTACCCTAGATTAATCATGATAATATTGAACGGCCATCGAATATTTTACATTCTATCAACAGATACTTCATAAACCAACGACATCAAAAAAATTCAATTAAATACTCTTAACAAATAAAATAAATAATACAAACTAAAACAAAACCATTTAAATATTACCGAACGTTTGAGATCCAATAAAGACCACTTTACCATCAGAAGATATTATACTCCTGAAGAATGATGCACTATCTCAACTTCTCATTACAATTCACGGTCATTTCTAACATCAATCGCAACAATAATAATTTTATTCATTTTGTATCTCATCATTGGTATTTTTATCATTCAATCACAATTGAGAACATGATAATTCAACTTTTCAACTTCGTAAAATCACTGCGTTTCTCTCACAATCTTTTCTATTTTCTCTTTTTAATCACACTGTCATAATTAAACCGAATTATTGTTATCAGTAGACACACATGTACAAAAGTTGAAAGATTAATATGAAATTACAAAGAGCCAAATGATGAAAATTATAGATGAGAAAAAAAAAAGTAACAGAGGGAGACACGTGCTGTGAACGAAGTCTCTGTACTGACTGCGCAGCCAGTTCGTATTATCGCGGTTCGCGAGTAGAAGAGTGAGAAAGAGTGTAACGTGAGGGAGCAGGATAGGGATGTATTGTGAGAAGAGAGGGATCGCAGTAGACAGAGAGACGTGAGTAAAATAGATGGAACAAAATGTGTGAATACACCAGAAGTAAAGTGAGAGAATGGAAGTGAGAGAGAACAAATAAAGTTGAACGTGAGTTTCGATTGTATGTGAGGGTGTTACTGTTAACGCTGATAACGAGTTACAGGTATGTGACGGATATGTTTGACCGAGGTTCTCAACGTATAGATATTTTATTATGTTTATATTTAATAAATATATTGTGAATGGAAGAATATTAAAATAGATTTAGTGAAAAATATTTAATTATGACAATGTGCACATAGAAATAGATGAGTTTTTACAAGGAAATAATAATTTATTGTTTATGGTTCAATAACTTTTTAGTGAATCTTAAAATAAATTTTTTATCTATTATTTATCTGATGATTTTATCTTGATAAATGTGTAGAGTTTGAATGGTAACTTTAATATATTAGTCTGGTTCTTGGTATTTGTGAATTTGAATACTTTCATTCCACCTTTCAATAATTGGTTGATAGTTTTATTTATTTTATTGTAGGTAATAAATATTTGTTAGCAGTTGGTATGTGTATATATTTAAATTGCATGCTCGTGCCAAGTATTTATTCATGTCGATCGTTAAGAAATGTGCATTTGCGATTACTTAGATGTGGAACTGACTGATAATGAATGAAGGTGTTAGTTTGAAAGTTTGTTAGATGTAATGTTGAATTGATAGTTTAAGGTTTTGAAATTGGAGTGATTAATTTTTATGAAAACATTTTCTAATCGTTTAATTATTTAAAAGTGATCAGATGGTGAAAACTGATACTCGGAACGAATAAAAATTAATTCCATTCGATTAGTGTTAAAATTTTCTATATTCAAGACTTTAAATTTTCTGAAACTTTCCCAAATTATAATTTTTTCATTTGTTATTCTTCATTAAATTTATGGAAAAATAAAATATTGTTTATTCGTTTCATCATCATTCCCTTTTCCAATCGTTTTCTTTTTTCAATATTTTCATTTTTCAATACCTGCAACGTTTTCTTTACAAAAATTATCTCAATGGATGCTTCAAACGTCAGCATTCTTTTTTCTCAGGGTCTGAACGTTTGAAGAGATAAAATATTGATTCCACTTTCGCCATATGTTATGCATAATATATAAGTGTTTAATGAAAATATCAAACAGGAAATGAAATTACAATTTGTTCCAACATAAAAAAAAACAATTCTGCATAAGAATTTTCTTTTAATGTTCATTTTTTGAACTGTTCCAAAAATACATTAGACAGTTTTCATGATAAATGAGAAGCACATGAATTATATAAATATGTAGATTAAAATCCACCAGTACCTTTCTTTTCTGCTCGCCAATATTCAACAGCACAATTTTAATATCGTTCTTGTCGCGAATATTATCAATAAAGTGCTCTAAAATATTCCCTTATTCAAAATGAATATCATTCCCAGAGAGAACACATTGAAAATAAAATTTCCATCTCACATTTTTCTTTAGAATATCGATGAACTTCAAAATATTATCACCATTGTCTGTCAAATGGAACAAAATGACTGTCCACACAATAAGAAAACTCTGAATGAAAATCAATGCACTCATGAAAATATATTAAAATATTTTTCTATATTTTCATGAACGTATATATATAAAACTTATCAGTATCATTCGTTGAAAAATCTTGTGACTCATACAGATAAGATGTATTGTCGTCGCAAGTAACTGATATATATCGGATAATATTAAGATTGAGTTTCCAGCAACGGTGGCATTTTCATTTCTCTCTTTTCTTCTTCTATATTTAAAAGACAATAGACGCAATAGATACAACGATTTGATTGGAAAAATGAAGATAACGAGAAGAATATACAAGAAAACTAAAATACATAAACAAACCATGTACATTCATGAGTATATATGCATATATTTCACAACATATTTCAACGATGCAATCGAGAATCGATGACATAACTCAGCTCTCGCATTATTTCAAGAATTCATTGTTGTATATACATATGTAGATGTATTTTATGTATGCGAAGGCTTTTCACTGTGGTTCATTCATTGTCAGTGACAAAATGCCGGGAGCGTTTCAGTAATATGTTCGTCTGTAATGTCCCATCGATTCTTGGGATAACGCCACGGTGTATCAACATACTGAGTTTCGATAAGTTATCGTGAGAGACAAGAAAATATTTAAAATAGAATGGAATAAAACACACGAAATAAAATGTTTCCATATCCAGTGAAGACGTATTTTTTTCTTTCTCATTAATTTGTTTTGAGGACGAAAAATTCATATGTAATTGCTTGAATATTGAATGAAAGAAAGAAGAAAATCATCCAGACACTCAGGACATTGACTTGACGAAAAATATTCTACTGAATAAATTTTTTATTGGTTAATTGCATTTTGTTTGATATCAACCAGTGCAATGGTGGAATTTATATTGCTACGGTAATTAAATTTTATTATGAGTGATGACGGAATTCTTGAAAAGTAAGGAAGAGATATCACTCACCAACAGTGAGTTCGTTCTTTTCATTTTATTATAGGACAAATGATATGGTGAAATATTAATGCTTTCGACGATATATAAAATATAATTTATTATGTACTTTCACTAAAAGGACAACAATAAAGATAGAAAAAAAAGTACTGCTTTAATGTTGCTTAGAATAATATTCAAGATAACTTCAAGCTAGTCAAGTTAGTTTATAAACCACCAGTTAATTTTATACTCGATTAATTTATGAGATTCATTGTTCAATTATGGAGTTAAGCACTTTGAACATTTGTAAATACATGTTCATATAAATCTTGAAGATTAATAAATCTTTAAATGTCCTTCAACAAAACAAAAGCGTTGGAATTTACAATACATTCAATAATTTCTTGCTGTATCGGAGACATTTTTATATAGAATTATTTCAGTTTTAGTTTGTAATTTAGATTAATATTTCTTATTCTCATATTTAGGAATTGATTCTGCAATTTGAGGTTAATAATTTCCTTTGTTTATGCCAAACTATTCGAAATATTTATAAAATTTAGTTCTATCTTTTACTAATGGCATCGTCCACTGTATAGAACTCCAAATGACAAAACTTCCGAGATGATTATCGTGTTGATATTATCACTGCAAATGGATTTTGTATGTGTTCTTTGATATTAACCAACACCCGCAGCAAAATCAGTAGCATCATCACTTTCAGTGAAACTCACATTTTCATCAAAGAGATTTGCACAATATAAACATTATTATCCATATGCATAAGCAGACAGTTATATCATCCTTTGAAATATAGATGCAGAAACCTGTTCATACATATGAAGTTTATCTCGCTGTAGCGGTAGTAACTGAAATACGCCAGGAGCGGAAACAAAAAAAATTGAGGTGAAATAAAAAAAAAAGCAAAAGGATGAAGAAAATGACAGTAAAGGAGAGTTGACGGAAATGCAAGAGTTCAAACAATAGAAATCGGAGCACATTGAAAGAGGGATTGCAAATGATGTGCAATGAAGTACGCGTTGATAATAAGTCCTCGCAAAACTAAACTCAAACTATCTGAAAATATGTGTAAATTAGGGCATCATATTTTCTATAAAATTTTAGCACCCATGTTGTTAATTATCTGCTTAAAATTTTCTTAGTTTAGTGAATATATGAAAAATTAGTTGATTGACCAATAAATTTTTGAAAATCTTTATATAAAATGCAAGAATTTATGTACACCAGCTATGATACTTCAAGCAATATGATAATATTTTTACTATTGGACTATATGACAATGAATCTAACGAAGAAGAAATTAAATAGCTGGGGATTTTTTTCCTTGATCTATTGGAGTGTAAAATAGATACGAAAGAGAGTGAAGTCAAGCAAATTCAACTCTACGATTTTCTGCGATTCACGCCAAAAATAGCTTTGATTTTTTTTATTTTTTCCATTACTGTTTATAAATATTGAGGTATACATAAAAATCACACACACATACACACGATTTTATTCGTCTTGCGATTGTGCAGAAAAAGGGTTTTTATTGAAGTTGGTATGATGAATAGACAGCCATAGATGTGGAGCTGCAAAGTTCTAACATAAAATAAGAAAACCCTGTCGGAAAATTCTATTTTTCATTATTATCATTATTTTCTTTATTTTATTTTTCCAATCAATTTAATTTCTGTGAGAGGGTCAACTGGAATTTATGTGAACAATAGAAAGTGAACGAACTGACAAAATTGAATAGCAGACAATCAGCCAGTATTCAATGAAGTATGAAATTTTTAATTTAGGGTAAGTGAACGAGATTGATACAATAAAGAACGAGAAAATATTGAATATTATGATGGAATATCAATTGGATATTTATTATAAAATTCAGATATAGATATACAACAAAAATAAATAGAGAAAAGATAGAAAGGAAAGAAAACAACAAAACCTTCTTTATTACAACGCAGTCAGCATTCTTTGGAATATTATACGCATTACGTATTCAGAATTTTCATTATTTCACGTTGAGATCACGCGCGGTAGAAGTTGTGGGCAAACAAAACCACAGACTTGAAAATAAATGAATAAATAAATGAAACTGTAAATCATATAACACATTCATAATGTAGAGTCAGCATTTTTTCAATTTATTATTTGTTATAATTGTTATCATGTGCGGTTTATAGTTGGAATATTTTACCGACTAAAGGCGACTTTATTCGCTCGCATCACGAGAGACTTAGACTTGGAGTTACAGAGGAGTAGATGGCGAGCATTACACAAAATAAAAGTCGATAAAGTAGAAATCAATTTTGGATAAATGGAGAATATTTAAATCTGCAGAGAATGTTTGGGTGGATTTGGTATAGAAGTTCATTTTATAGAGATGATTTGGAACCACTTTGATTTATATGTGTTAAATTCAACAGAAAATAATCTAATTTACAAATTATCTCATTTGTCGTGTAAATTCCGCTGGCAGATTATAATTAAAATTGTGAAATAATATAAATGAATTATAATGATTTGTATTCAATTGTTGTCATGAAAACGCTGAATTCCATTGTTGCTCTGCCATAGCTCATTCACATATTACCATGGATATTTGCAATGTTTAAAAAAGATAAAAAATAATTTTGAGTGGTGAAGAATCTTTGCGTGTTATTTGACATAAGAAATAAAATATATTGCAATTTTTTACTGCAACAATTTATATGCAACAATAGTTCACTTCTCCATTTATCCATAACATGAAAAGTTCCTTTACATATTTTATTATTCGATAAATTATGCATCAATTATTTTGATATGTAAACAACAATTGGATGTATCATATCGAATTGAAATCTATGCTCATGCCCGCGGTAAAATTATATTCATGTAAATTTGTCGAACGAGCTTGTATAGAACACAAAATCATCAAGTTTATATCGTTACAAGCAATCAGAAGCAAAACACCCACGGCATTACGTGTGAAAAAAAATTTATGAGTTGACTTGGTGTGGCGTGTTTATTTTTGATGGTTTGATATGCTGCATAATACCATTGTTGAGTCAACTAAAATTTTTTACCAAATAAAAGGAGGGAGAGGATGCAAAAGGAAGGACAAAAAAGAATAAAATAAGATAATTCAACTCAAAGACATCGTTCCTTTCTTATTTTGTAAATAAAACTACATTATCCGGGTTTGTTAGGGAGGTTGATACATAAACTGCTTTCTCTTCCCGATTAAGCTAGAACATATATGCTTTTATATATACCTACGAATTATGTTTTATCATGCGGGTTAGTCAGACTAATCTCCAATCCTTTGATAGTGCGACGTCAGCTGAGGGAATTTAATATGCTTCAGTAACAAAAATGTATTATACACATTTCAAAATGAATGGACGAATTCCATTTTTCTTTCTCTTTGTTCTGTCACTTTTTTACTTCGTCTAAATAATCTGCTGACTTTCAACTTCTCCATTCACATTAACATCCTCAACGGTGTATCTCAGATTTCTTATGATCCTTCACATGAACGTATTTAGTATGTTGATTTTTTATTTGAATTATTTCATTGGACTACTTTTGTCTTTTGATTTTAATGATTAATTGAAGAGCATTGGAGAAAATCTCGAAATGAAAAATTTTCAGTGCTTTAAAAGACGCATTTTTCTAATTCAAATTCATTGCAGCACCTTTTTCATGTCATTGTCCATTGTCATATTTTTTTTTCAACAACGAACTATCCGAATAAATTAATCAATAAACTTCTCAATTTATCACATAATTAGTTGATTAAATGATTGATTGAATTAATAGAATTATCTAAAATGTAAGAATTCTTTATGAAAAATGGCGACAATTAGCCATAATATAAATTTCAATTAAGTATTGAAAGATGTTACGAGCAAGCAAAACCCAAAGAATATTTTTTCTGTTCAATATAATTATACAAAATAAATTCGCCGTACATTTCCTTATTGCTATCTTTCGTATGAATCATTCGGGTTAGCTACAAAGGGTATATTTCTCTATTATATAGTAAAGTTCAGATGTGTGGGTAGACAGAGCAGCAATACAACAAAGGCATTCACATGAAACCGGCCTCAATCCTGAAGAATGAAGCTGTACTACATGTTACAGTGGTATAATTCGTAGATTCCAGACCATCGTGGTGGCCATTCGCCTTTGAACAAAGTTCTTATCGTTTCCGTTCGTTTTTTCCAACAAATTCCAGCCGATGTTTGTCGCATTATTTGATAGATATTGTTTTGATTGAAAAATTGCTAACGACGAGCAGTTTCAATACTTCTGTTCAATGACTTATGACCTAGTATGGAGAATTAAATGGAAAAATAATAAGAGGAATTGAAATGTGTTGTCACAGTGTGGTCATTGAATTATAATCAGACGAGTCTGTGAGAATCCTGCAACCAGGTGGACTCACAACAGTCAGTTGGAATATTCTACATGACAGCATGTCGATACATGCAACTCATTGAATACCCGTACTCTCCTCTCGGATAGTTGCAGAAATTCTATGAGGCAATGTTATGCATGAAAAATGTATGAACTGTTTTTATATAAATGTATTGAGGGAAAAAGTATTCTTGAATAAAGGATAATTATACTTTTTAACAATTTATTTTGCAATGGAGAACACAAGTTTTTTATAGGTCAGTGGAGATTCTTTGAATAAAGATAAGATATTATCAGAATAGAAATAGAATATTATTAAATTTATTTGCCATGTACTGTCCCTGATGCATTTATTTCTTCTTTTTTATTTTTCTGGTTCATTCTTCGTCTTTGTAGTTTTATTTAGAAAAAAACAATGGACTCAAATTGAACAGAATTTTATTCAAATTAAATTGCAGATTTAGAATGCAATTTTCATTGATTTAATTATCTTGATAATTATTGCGTTATATTTATTTGTTTATTCTTTTGTTTTCTTATTTCCACGCAATGAAAAATGAAACTGTACTTAAATTGCTTTCAAGTTAGACGCATGAATAGTAGCGATTGATAGTGACGAAGTTATACAGCCTGCCTTTTTAATCGTATAAAAAAATACAAAAATACGTCTCCAAGATGTCGTGATACAACGCAGCACCCGGATAAGGACACGTTGAATGATGAATAAATAGACTAATTAAAGCTTAATAAACCATCATTGCTGTAGCGAGATTAATTCACTTGAGCCCGAGACGTTGATAATTAACAAGATGCATCCTCTTTTCCAGTACAAACTTTTACAATTTTATGTTTATGCTGCATTTTATATTTATTCTTTGGAATATACTCATGAGATTACATTTGTCACCCTAAATATTACAGTGTGGGATGAAAAGAATCTTTGTTCATATATTTAATATGCTAATTTAGTTCTTCATTTATAGAAAGACATTTTACTTTTATTGATATATTTTAACGACAATTTTATTTACCGAGAAAGGAATAAATGAAATAATATTCCATTGATAGTTTATCAAAATTATACTCTCAAATCGAATGAATTCCATTGAAACGAAACAAAAATACTAATAAATGAGTAAGAGAATTTTGTTTTTCTTGTGATGGCATCCAATTTCATATTCACCAGTCGTTTCACTTGCTGTTTCTCACAACAACACAATTCATCACATTTATTTTTGAAGATTATTCATTCCCAAATAATTGATAATAATCTATGAACATTTTCATAATTTTTTATTATTGATTGACCTATGATATCTCCCAATCAATATGGAATAAAATAAAAGTGGTGGAGGCGTCATTGAAAAATCGAAAGAGGAAAATAATTATTTGTACGACAAATGAATTTATTTTTTCAGCACAACAACTTAAATCTTCTATCAACTCGTAAAATATTGTATCAACCAGGAACATAATCTCACCCCTCAAATAGCAATAAACGTGTTAGTTTATCAATTTTCAATTTTTTTTTTCTTCAATTTTTATAGACTACCTTTATACGGGCGAATGATTTTATCGGAAGCCTCGAGCTAGCGCAATGATTGTTCAAGCGAAAATCTGGGCACGGCCGTCTAGACGTGGACCTACTGTAAACTATCTCGTTTACTGGTACTATCCAATCTATTATAATTCAAAAGATCCAAAACATATTCACTGCATAAATGAATGAAAGAACAATTTTTTTTTGTGTATCCAATAATCATATTTGAGATTTTCCTTTTGTGCTTACATCATTTACTATGTTGAATACATTGTAAAGAATATATAATCACCATTGTCACTCTTCACTATTATTCAGTATTGTTTATGTCACAATATAACATATGGAAGAAAAGAATAAGGTAACATTTATTTTATGAGGACATAACATCTAACGAAGTCACGGTCGTTTGGAAATATACGTTATTATATTTACTTGGTGCGCGTGCGTACATGCGCGCACAAATAATCATCAATGGAATGTCGAGTCACGATTTCCTTCCTTGTACACAGATCAAACAACTACCGCCAATCGCTTCTGTAACGACGACATGTAATATTGTGAGAAGTATATGTGCATTACATTGAAACAGAAATGATTAGCAATAAAATTATGTTTGTATTTTACTGTCAAAGTGTTTGCAATTCTGTTGCTCTTATGGACAATTCAGAGAAGCTATAAAATTATATCAATTTTGATTGGTTGAGAGAAATTTTAAGATCTTCGCTATGAGAATATGAAGTTTATTTGCAGGTATTTTTTAATATAATTGCAAACATGGGAACATGGGATTTTTTGCAGTTTCTGAACACCTGCGGTTATGAGATACATTTCGAAATTCCAGATTTGATTCGAATTTATTTTTTTAAATGGAAATATCATTGTGGAAGCCGTGTCGAGAGTTTTGACCTGTTATAAAATAGGAAAATGGTGATTGGGAACAATTGAAACCGTAAAAAATTCTAGGACATTGAACTTCTGTTTACCATTAAAAATAATAAAATTATTTATTGTGGGTTTTGGTGAACTTTTCACTGTTTGAATGGCTTTGTACTATTGGTAGAGTTTGTTACTCTTTTGAACTACAATAGAATTTTTCGGTGCGAGAAATGTCACGGCCACAAACAATTCTTAAGTGGGGAAACTTAAAATTATTTGTTTAGTAGTTTAAGAACCAGGTAAATGATTAATAGATGTATTAAATTCTATATAGCTATTTTCAGGGCGTTATTCGAAGGCAGATTCTTACATTTTTCATTATTTCGAGAATTCCAAATCAGAATCTCATTCGGAGAATTGGGTGAATTTATTTGTTTTCCCATTTCGTCAAGTTTCTCATCATCACATCGAATATCATTTGCCATATACAATTTCACATTCTCATATAAATCAATTCTACAATTTATCCTTCATTAATTCTGTGCAGGAAAAAAAGAATCCAAAGAATTAAAGTTTGTAATGTTTTCAAAGAATTATTCTTTTAATTTTTATGTAACAAAAATCTTATCAATGAATGTGATCCCGTTTGTTATGAAGTATTTATTGAGGAATTTTTCTAACAAGAAATCGTCGAGATGACAAATGTGAAGATGAAAAATGTGCGAAAACATTTCAAAAGAATTACTAAACGTCCGCTAACTGAATGAACGAAGCGGGAACAAGCAAGAATACCTGAGTGACCTCCTATACAGTTTATGTTATGTATATATATATAGATATAATGTTTGTAAAAGTGGCTGCGTGATTCGTTCTCTGTAGCGGAAGAATGCATCGCAGTAGATGGTATATAATTCAACTACCCATCTTTGTCCCGGTTTGAATTTCGTTTTTATTTTCTTTCCTCTTTTTTTGACCTGCCTACCATCTGCCAACCTAAAGATTTTTCATTCTGACTGCTTTCAAGAAAATTACACTCAGCTCACCTCCCAGTTTGCACACGCCATTGGTGCTCTGGAATTCTTAGATTTTCGGCTTTCCTTTTTACAACCCAAAAATTATTTCCAGAATTTCACCCACGACCTTGCCTCTGTTCCCACTCTGCCATTTTGTGTTGAACATTCTATTGGACAATTCCACTAAATCTTTTCGTCATGCCTATATTGAATATTTTACATTTTTTAGACAATTATTTCAGATTTGAATTTACTTTTGCTATAATTATGTCCATTCCTCTTCCTTTTTATAATATTGTTTTGTTTATTCCTTAGTCAAATAATCCAACGATAAACCGTAAGAAAGAAGTGGCCTTCTTTGTAATAAAAATAATTTTACTTCTCATTTCGCATCAACACTGATATGAGAATGGAAGGGTAAGTACCATCCTAAGAAGATTAGACTGAGTACAGACCAGGCAGATTCAGCAGTTACTCCAATTACTCTTTTTACGTGCCATATTTCATGAATAATGTTCGCAAGACTTGGCTTAACATATCTTTGAAATGAGAAATGTAAATTTTATTCTCATCCACAAAATTTATAATAAGTATTTATGTTTACTGTATACTGAAAAGCCAACGCTCCCAAACCATTGTGACAACGTTGAATTACAGTTACAGCCAATCCGGAGTTCATTAAAGTCATTTCAATTGTGATGAAATAAAACTGGATGATTGCATTGTACAAAATGCCATCATTAATAAAAGTGTTTTCAACAGTAACAAAAAGCGATGATGAGAAATTATGGAACATTTAGAAGATACGAATTGAAATGGCACTACAATTTCACTCCAAATCAATTAATAATTGACTTTCGGTTGATTTTTTCTTTCATTATATTCGTTAGAATTTATTGTTGATTGTTTGGAGCTGTTTAAAAAAAAAATAATTGACATCATTCTTCATATATGTCAACTGTCATATATTAATTCATATTCAAGGTTACGATGATGAATTTATAATGGTTTTGCATATTTTTATAGCAACTTGGAAAGGAATTTTTATTTTATCAAGTCTACCATCTCAATTTGACGACAATTCATTTTTAAGTGATTTTCAATTTTCGTTGAACTAAATCTACTGGGAATTTTTATTTGCAGATTTTTCACCACCTGGTGAAATGTTTTTTCATTTCTCTAAATGATGAAATATCCACATAATAAAAATGGATTTCGATAAATTAACCATCTCGGAAATGGGAATAAAAAAATTCCACCTCTCTTGACACTATTTATAGAATACGAATAAAGACACTGTCAAATGAATAAACAACCGGAAATGGCTTGAGAAATACTGTTTGTGCAGAGACCACCACGGTTGTCACAATGCAACTTTATTGCTAAGACGTGCAAAGAGATTTCTCGAAGACGAATGCAGCTGTCGCTTTGCTTTTAGTTTGTCAGAATGAAATTTTGTCGTGAATTAAAAAATACTACACAACTATTATTGTATTCTGTTCTCACATATACAAGTAAAACAATTTCATTTTATATTGTATAGTAAAGAGAAAGTGAACAGAAATAGAATTACAAAATGTACACACATGGGATTTATTCTCCGAAAATTTACGCTGAGCTCTGAAGATCAACTGAACATTTCCTCATTTCAGATAAATAAAAGAGTTGTAGTATTTTTATCACAATTCATCTTCCCATATTTTTAATTTGCACATGACAGTTCATAAGTCGAAATTAACAAAAACACAAATAGTGAAATATAATTTACAAGAATTGTTGCAAAATTCTGTCTCAACTTTTCAATTATTTCTGCTATTTAATAGTCCATAAATCAATCAAAATATATTCATAGATGTGAACGGATACAATTTTATTTCCTTCATCAATTTTTCATAACGTCTGTGGGGAAATTTACGTTGTTTGATTGATCTATATCGCCCGACACTCCCCTATTTCTACTATATATATTATGCAATCATTCGATGTCAATTATGGAGCGGTTATATTTTGGTTACATTGATGGTGTCAGTTATGACACGCTATTTGGTACACTCACTCACACTTGGATATACCAATAACAATGAGCAACATCCGTCTGATGCGTGGAAACTATCGGCTTTGTACATCGTTGTTGATTCAATTCGGTAATTGCAATGATAAACGTCAATTTGCCGCTACAGAATAGTTTTTTCGATAGTAACGATAACAATGTGATTTATCGGGCATATATTATCATAATGATGACAATCAGAATCTGACTCAAACGTTATTCTCACATTTACCAAACATTTCTCATGATGTCTTTATTTAAATTCATATCATAATGTTTAAAATTAACAAATCTATTTAGCCTTTCATCATTTTTTTTTCGATGACGGACACTGAAAATTTTCTTTCTCATTTTCAAACGTCCCAATTCGGAATCCTATTTGTTGTCAAACAAAAAAATTCCCCTGGCAGTAAAAAGTTTTGTAATAACAAGAATGTTTTTAAAACAGTAAAATAGTACTACTCGATAATAATTCAATTGTAGTGACAAGGCATTAATTGGATCATTCAAGTTTCTTCATTTTACCAAAACAATTTTACCTGATAAATAATCATTAATTCACAAAATTCCTACGAATAAATGCGCCATCAATCAAAAGCAATGCTGTTATTGTTGGACGCAGAACAATATCAAAGAAGACTATTGAGAGTGTCACAATTTAATCTCCTAACGGCTTGACTGAGAACATTGTGAACCGACAGTTAATATTACTCAATCTTCTTCATCATCATGTAAAAGTAACTTCGACAACGTATAAAACAATAATCAAAATAATTATTTTCATTTAATTCAATCAAAAGTACGTTTGAATTATTATCAATGAGTTTACCTGTGTGTTTAACTTCCCCAACACCACCTCATTATCCAAAACGTGACGATATTCTTCGTAGTTTTGAATCATATTCAAAAATAACTATTAAATTCCGTCAATTTTATAGCCAAGAAGATTCCACTACTGATTCCATCAGTAGTTTTTATATGATAAACAAATATTTGAGTTTTAAAAATCCTTTTTACCCCAATTCACCTGCCAGAATTTTTGAAACAATCAACTATATAAATTCATCAATAACACTTGAAAGCCTTAAATCTTTCACAAAAACGCAATCAATTACGCTTTCAATATAAATGAGAAAACATCAGGTAGAAAATTTTGACAGCAGCTCAAAGCAGCCCAAAGAAAAAAACCAAAACTTGAGAGGCCTAAAACATTTCGAATTAATTGCTCTTCATCAGCAATCATGAATAACAAAATCTGAAACTGCGTCATCTGAACGTATACATAATCAGAGATTTCCAAAATCAACCCGGGCCTTGACATTAATAACGTGTTGTATGTATAACCCTGCTATATGTGAATGAATTTAAATGGTGAAAGGAACGTCTCCCTTCACGCTTTAAAACCGCCTATTTCTGTCCAGACGCAAATGGCGCTCTTTTTTACATTAAAGGGGAGAAAATTATTTCGGGCACGCGCGTACGACGTTTTTCCCCATCCACATACAAACACATTTTTACCCTCGTGCATTGCTCCAAAACCAAATGCATCACAGTCACGTTGGGTCCATGTTAAATCTCGTTTGAGCTCATGTTTATAAACTCACAGTTACAACAGGATACATATACACACATTTACATATACATTTTTCCCTTTTATTTCTCAATTGCACATTTTGCATTGGGGAAAAAAATCATTCATCGACCACAAATAATAAAGAGAAGCAGAAAGAATAAGAGAAAAAAAAACTACTGTCAAACTGAAGTGAAAGGTGAGGGTGCTTCCATCTAACACATGAATATTATTATACAGGTAACGATTGCCAAGAGGCAAACATAAAAATAAAAAATGTTGTTAAAAGAAAAAATAAACATTCGCAGGTCGAAACTGGATGCTGACAGCATGGAGAACTGGTTTCGACCGCGCAAGCAACACGTGCATGAAAGAACGGTAAGGAGAGGAAGCAAGAGAGGTTAACTGTGTGTGTGGGAGAGATAAAGTTAGCATGAAATAAAGAAAGAGAAGGTGTATATAGGTATTATTACTAACCAGCGAACGGGCGAAAGAAGCGAAATGGAGAAAAATAAAATGAATAGTGGTTGCGTGTGTAATCGCATGGATCAAGAGAAGAGCGCGTCTTTGCGCGAGTAAGCGCAATCACGAGGCCATGAACAGTGTCGGACCTTTTGCACTTGTATATGTAAGATCGCGTTGCAGTGGGGACAACGGATGTGCTATGAATACGAAGGATGTCTAGCCTTTTTCTTTATTCATCTTGCTCATTCTTTCTTTTACTTTCTTGCATTTCTCTGTCTGTTTGAGAGTTCAGACCAGGTATATGCAGTGTATCTCAAAGTTCATGGTGTTTTCTTTTGAGGATTTGAGGTAGTTCAATATTGCAGGAGCGTATTTAGTGAATGAGTTAGAAGGGATCTAGGAAAATTTGTTCAATAAATTATTTTATCATTATTAATTTGTGATTTATATTGGACGAATAACGAAATGATACATTTGCAAAACTGACGAATTTTAATAAGTTATTTTCTCTTATGTGACTAATGTAAGAGTTTTTTTTTCCTATGTATTAAAAGAGCAAGAAAATAACAAACGCTTGAGTTTATTTGGGCTTTTGTGAACAAAGAAAAAAGTAAGAGGGGAATTCGAGGTCTCACGGTAACAATATGAATTGGGAATTATTTCCATTCATAACAGAGATGTGAAGTATTTTTAAAGCAGATAGTATGATGACGATTGGAGCTGTCATGGACACCATTTCCTTTCTTTTTAAATAGTTCACAGAATTCTCTGAATTTTTGCAGTTAAAGTTTTTCCAATGTGGTCAGTGTTGTACTGGTGACAATAATTTTTGGTTGATTTTGGGTTCGGATTTCTCTATTTTTACGACCTGACTTCAATCCTCAAGCTAAAAAAAAAGGGTTTGAACCACCTGAAGCCCTTTTTTTTGGTTCTTGGATTTGTAGTGAGCGTATTTGTCTGTACGTGATAATTATTCTCATAAAAATTGATGATATCCTGAATATCTATTTAATTTAATTCAAAATTTCGTCTTGACCTATTTTGTTTGCTTTTACTGATACCTGGATACATTCACTCTAACAGACCCTTTTAGACCCAAGTCATGACCCTGTCTAATATTTTTACTACCCTTCACGATTTTACGTTGGGTCCGATTGTCATAAGAAAAATCAGAGGTTTCACTTTTCATTTAATTCCTTGAAACAAAAATCATAAATAATACATTATGGAATTTTACGAGCTGAAATTGAATCTGTGAAATACTAAATCACATAATAAAGTTTAGTACTGAATGTGAAATGTTTTGTGCAATTGAACAATCTGAAAAATGTTGCAAATATCACGTACAATTACGACTTAAGTGCGATTAATGGCAAAATAAAAAGAAAAATGTTCAAATTCAATTTTATCTATTATTTTCCTTCGACTTCAATATTCATAGCTATACAATTACTGTCGAATTATTATTTAGAGCATGCAATATTTAATAACAGACAAATCGAAATGTCTTTTTGTTTATAACTGTTTTAGTTCTACTATAATACACAAATCATAAACTATCCATTCTAGCTATGATGGCTTGGAACCCTACACTAACATTAACTAATGTAGTTCGGAGATGGGAGTTCGATAACTCCAACCTAAAATCACGCTCCTGTCAACTTATTGAGGGTAATTACCGAAGCAATTTACGTACGGCATTACCGAACGTCAATTTCACAGTGATATTAATTACTTGAACTGGAAATGCGATTGCCACTCCATAATGTGTGCAATTGTATTTATGGCCAGTCAATTTCAAATAAATACAAATCCTGAAAATTTTTTGCCAATTTGTACTCCAAAGTTTTTACATGCGAATGTAAAGATCGTGAATTCGTATGATCATAAAAATTGAAGAATTAAAACCCAATAAAAACAAATTTTCGTTTGATTCATAATTTATAAATTCAAGTCAATTAGCATAAAATTATGAATAGAATAAATATCAAAAAATATTTAATTTGTAAATAAGTAAATAAAATTCATTTAAAATCCGAATTTTCTGATTTCGAATTTAATAATCTTCCTTTTAAGTCATCAATCGTATAATCATCATCCAAACCTGAATAAATCTCATTCTCTTTTCATTTCAAACCATTTATTGGTCTCGTTATATAATCATCAACCTCGACAATCTCCTACATGAATCAAAGTATTCTAATTCCACTTTGATATCAATTGCAAAAAATGATAAATCAGTATGAAGAACATACACAGCACTATATAAATTCCTTTTTCATAACCAGTAATTTCATTCCTCACAATCTGTGTAACTATAATGAATAATTATCCTTGAATATACGCAACAACTATACACAGATGAAATATAATTTATGATTTAATTTCCTTCTAACGTTATAAATAGTATTTATAATACATATATAAGCAACAATACTGCGGTTAACCAATGCAGCAGATGCACGATGAAGACGAAGGAGCTCAACTCTCATATACATATTCAACTCCATACTCCATGGTGTTCACTATATACATTCAGTACCTTACACCCTATACCTGCGGCGTAGCACCGTTAACAATAAAATCGAAACACTACACGAAGACTTTCGAGCACAAAAGACTTCTTCGAATATACATCGTGTCTTCGAGAGTGTACATGTGTACATATTATTGAGATATGTAAGCCATCTTATGTTTTGTATAATACATAAAACGTTCGAGAAAAGACACATCAAAAGCCATCACCGACTTATAGAAATTGTACGCATTTTATTTATGTTACTGCGTGTATTCATTTTTTCTTCTTATTATTATTATTATCATGATATTATTATTATCTACTATCATTAGCTTATTCAATTCTTACTCTGTTCATTCTGAGAATTTTTTTATCTGTGTGGAAAAATTGCGTGATGTATCAAAATTTTATATTGATCCTATCAATCAAAATAATTATGACATTTTTAAGTGTTATTGATGTTTTAATGTAGAGTTTATGATGTATTATTTAGCGTTTCTATTTAGTGGTAGTTGGTTATTTCCTGATACGCAATCGCGTGTGAAATCCAAACAATTGTGGGAGCGCACTGAGAGTATTTAAGTATGAGTATCTTTTGTTATTGGTTTGCAGAAAACGAGACAATTTCGATGTATTTAGTGATTGATTTAATTATTTGTTGGTGTATGAATATTTTTGACAGTGGATCTTTATCGAGGATATGAAAAATGAAACGTTGTGACACTTTAAGCTACGTCAATACATTTCCCTCCAAATTATTGGGATTTTAATTTTCATACGAATTGGAATTGACAGAGGATAATATTTCTATCAATTCTTGATTTTGCACGATTTCAAATTATTGGAGTTTAATTTTTATTGAAAATTCGTATTTATTTGTTGACATTTTTGAGATATTGAGTTTGAAGTATGTTTTCAACGATGAAAAATTAGATTATCATCAAATTTTCAGTGATGCATTTGAATCTGATGTTTACGAATTTGAAAAGAAATTTGTGGAAATCAAAGTCATATCTCAAAATGTGGTTTAGGAAAAGAATGTTGATGATACAATAGAAAATTGTGGTTATTTTTCTCACCATTATTTTATTGTTTCGATTTATGAATATCAAAATGACTGATGAAGATCCTGGATTGGAATCCTTTAAAGCCTGAGTACTGTATCACACTTCCACTTATACACAAACACATAAAATTCACTCACACATACACTTTAATATATAAATACACTATTTAAGGCACTTTGAATTCAACTATTGTATTAAATATTTATTAAAAAACCCACTAGATTAAAAAATAATAAATTGAGCGATCAATTTTTCTCTTGCTATAAAACTGATTGATATAAACAAATACAAACAACGTGACGTAGAAAGAAATAATAGGATTTTCTCTTGCCGCGGCTCGTTTCAGAGCCGGGTGACAGAACGGCGGCGGCGCAACAAGTGATCCATGGAGACGTACACCATCCTGTAGTTTCTGATGGTGCCACAATGCTCTCAAAAACCTATGGCGCTGGCGCCAGTTCCAATCAAGGGGATCCAACAGCTTCAAGTACTGTAGCCATAACAATATTCATACAAAAGAGAAGGGAGTATTGCCCAGTTGATAATGTCGCAAACTTATTATATTTTTTAGAATTTATGAATGAGAAAATAGATTAAATTATTTCATGAAATGAGAATTGATCTGGTGCAGATTGATACTGTCATCATTTGATTATTTAGAAAGGAATTAGAGTCGAATGATTCAAAGGCAGAGAAATTTGAAATGTTTTGGTAGAAATTGTTATATATTTCGTTCTTCTCCACACATTTACCTTATCTACATAATGAGATGAATGAAAATGTATTTTTTTTTTGTTTGTGAGAATTGTCACTGCAATTGTGACTGAGCAATTTTTATCCAGGTCTTGATGACCATCTGGCCCAAACAATAATTAAGTTTGAACACTTCATTCCTTTTTCCTCTGTATTTTTTGAAAGAATGGATGAATTCTGTATTATTTGATGACAAACAGTAGTCATACGAACGAGACGAAAGTTCTTTCCTAACAATTATGAAATTGATAATGAGAATGAAAATTTGATTTTAGTACAATATCCCAAGAGTCATAAGGTCGAATAACAAGGACGATACTTTGGAGAATCAGCGTCGATTTCTTCTGTAATGATAGAAGAGGTTGATGTGCAAACTGAAATGCAGATAATTAAATTAATTAATGTTACGTGCATAAAATAATCAATCGATCACCAAATTATTGATTCATGGTTCACTTTTTATTCTTTTGGATGTTGGATCTCGTAATTTTTTGTTCTCTCGACTTTTTTTCGCTCGCGCTCGACTTTCTGCTTTTTTTCGTTCTTTTTCTTCAGGCGATAATGTTGCATTTTCTCGCAAATGTTGAATTTTATGGTTTACAACATTATTATATTCTGGTATTGTTAAAATCATGTTGTAATTATGTTTCAAATATCCTATAAATGAAAGAATAGAACTTTGATGTCAGTTGTTCGTCCATTCTCAACAAGTGGCATTATCATTTAGGAATACCTACCTAATATTGCTGTTCGTATATTCGGATGCTTTTCGTTGAGTTGTACAGCTGTACCACAAGTAATTAAATAATCTTTGTCAACAATCCCAATTAAAAAATTTCGTACCATAGCATTTTTGTTGTTGTTTGATTTGAGCAACAACTCATCTAGTTTGTCTTGGTCAATGAAAATTCCAGTTTTTGGATGAAGTTCAATCTGCAAATGATCAATTTGACAACAAATGAACTCGATCAAAAAAATTTAGCATTAATAAATGTACTCACTGCTCCATTTATATTGGGTGACTGCGGTTGATTTCTGGCAAGGGATTTTTTAAGCGACTCAAGATGCAATTCAAAGATTCTCACATAGTCAGGAGTTACTGAAAAAATAAAAGAAATTCGTTTCAAATAATGAGTTCTCAATCATTACCCAACTGCTCCTAATTTTTCACACAGAAAAATTATGATAAGGAAATTTATCAGATTGTTCAAGGCATGGAGTATTTCATTCATCAAAAAATTGGATGCAAAAAATACGTGATTGATTCCATATCATCATCGTTCTTATGGTACAATATTTATATTAAGAAAAATAATTACTTTCAGTGTTCCAGTTTTTGCAAACACATTTGTCACAGTTCGCACATGACACAGTCACCAAATTTCTTTCTCCTGGAACAATATTTGAACTTGATATTTTTCCTTTCTTTGATTCTGTACCACGTTTCCTCTTAGCCATTATTTCTGTTGTTTAGAATTATTCTACTAGTCGTAAAATGATATTTTAGAATCCTGGACAATTGTCAATACCTGTGGATGACAAATAATGAAATATTAGTCGAAAAAAAAATACTTTATGTTGATTAGTTATCTTACTATTCAAACATGTTGCGAAAGTTATGAATTATAAATTTGTCAATAAATTGTTGACTTCTCTTTGGTCATTAATCCCTACAACATACTTTCGTTATCCACTTCTGTCTCTAATAAGTAATGTGATTTTTTGGTGGATCGAACAAGCTCTAAAAATAAGTATCAAGAGAACATGACAATTGAACGTGCAGTACGAGCGAGTTCATGTTCCAGGTTGAGGAAGGAAGAGAGAGACAAAGCGAGATTCTACCACGTGCGATCGACCATTCAACGCTTGTAGCGACTGGACGGACGAACTAGTCTATACATCCAACTCAATGTGATTTCATACGTACGTTCTGACGACGCAATATATTTTTTCCATACGTTAGTTCCTTCTTCAAATTCTGGTTTGGAATACACAAACGAATTGCGCACTACACAATCTGTAGCCAAACTGAACAAAGGCGTGACTGTTAACTTTGAAAGGTGATATACCTCGACTGGAAATGTTCACGAAGTTTGTCACACGTTTGCAGTATGCCGGCAGCATGCCCCCATAATGGAATATTGCAGGTCCGCACCAAGTCTGCAGCAGACCCACAGCATAATCTTGTTTTGATAAACATTTGCAAGCTCAATTTGGTAAATGCAGCAGGTCACATCTCAATTCAAGAAGAACGTAGGATGCATAGTGTATCAGCTGTTGTCATCATTTTCTTTTCGTTTTTATACCTGAGGAGAAATAGAGTTACTAAACATTGGCAAGAATAATAGAATGGACTTCACCCAGGTAGCTTGAAGGAAGAACAGTTGCTGAATATAAACTAGAAATAGTGCAAGACGATTTATTAAATATTTAAATTTTCCAATTTTTCGTCTGGATAAGAAGATGAATTTCCAAGAAGTGATATTCATTCATCATCATGTCAGTTAGATTAATAATCTGACGTATTTTAAATATTTCTTTTGATCAATTAAACTCCTTTACACTTATATAATAAGAAATTGGTGTTGGATTGATCAACTGTAATATATTTTTCAATCGTTTTGTTCATTACTTCTAAATTTGCTTTAGAAATTTAATTGAGAATCTTGTCTAGTATCGATACTTTCTAAATTTTCTATCGAAATTAAGGAATAATAACTGTTATTGCATGAACGTTGATGGAAGAATGAGATGCTCTAGTTGGGTATGCACAATTGTATACAATCTGAGCATAATCACCCTTGTTCTAAATTATTGTAGGTGTCTAGAACCTCCCTAATGTACCTATTATTTTTTTTTTCTCTAGATTCAGTTTTTATATTCTCTAGATATTGAATTTGGAAAAGGAAAAACTACTCAAGTTATTGTGCAAGTATTATTTATTTTCACTGTATCATTTTTCCAAAAAAATTGCTTCCAAATTGTTCCTTCAACATCTTTAATTGCTCCGATCGAAATATCAAACTTTAATTAATCATTAACATAATTAAAAATCAATCACAACTATAAATACCGACAGTTGCTCCAAACCATTTTGCAAATGAATTTCTGGTATATTTTCTCATAAATTGCGCATGGGCAAATTATTTATAAAATACTCTTTCAGAATCTGCAATTTCTCCAGTTGAAAAATTAGAATGCAATTAATTATACTGAAATTGAAAATCACATAGGCGTACGTTCATGTAAGCGTTATGTGTAATGTCCTATACTTATGTGAGTGACAGTCAATTGTCAATGGTAAGTTAACGAGGGTCTACAATTTAACTGTTGGTGGAATAGAGATCCATATTAACAATATATGAACACTGACACACTGAGAGCGCCACTCGTATTCACTTCTGTAAAATCTATGCTAAAAATAATTTTGTTTTGAACGGTGACATCACAATTTATAAGACTGTATTAATATTTTCATATCTATTCGTGTATTACCATTGTTTACTCCGTATTTGGAATTCAAACGCAGGAAAAAATGGAGTTTTACAGTGTTAAATCACTGATATTTGGAGTATTTGTAATTATTTCTATTCATGAAGCAGTTTCACAATGTGTTGAGTCAACACCTTGCCACTGTATGCTTGAAGATGGAACTGGTTATGATTTAACCTCGTTGAAAGATAAAAAGTTAGTAAAAATTTGATTGTAACATTTTTTTCTTCATCTATATATGACTTGTAATATTGCAGAAAATTTTCCTCTTATAATAATTCAGATGATTTTTCTTTATTTTAATTGGTTTATTTGTTTTCAATAGCTTTACTGTCGGAGATTCCAAGAACTTCATGTTTAAAGTGTGTGGAAATGGCAATTTAACATTTAGTGGATCAAAGTGGAATATATCTGAGTGTAATTCTACATCGGTAAAATATGAGAATAACTATTTTTTATTAATGATTAATTTCTATATGTGAGAGCAATAAGTTTGGAAAGTTTCGAAAAAAAAACAGAAAAGGAAAATTGACTGAGGAGGATACTCAATTACAAAGTAGCATTCAAAAGTATTTGAAATGAATTCTTGTTGAATGCTTTCAAATGATATTAAATATTCCAAATGCTACTAATATTGGGCTTTGACCAAACAATGAATCGTTCAAAATGCTACTTTGTAATCAGGAATCCCGGTGAGGAAGTAGATGACTGGAAGTTATGTGGTATTGAAGGAAAAATGTTAGGGAAATGATAAAAGAGTAGACACCGATGGTTCTTGAAGGCAAATAATTATGGGATTTTCTATCTCTTGGAAATTGCTGATATATTCAACAGATATGAGAACTTTGAGAGTCTCTCTTACAATGAAGAAAATATTTTTCTCTGTCTTGTTAGTATCATATATTGACGTAGCTACTCCGATTTGTATTGAAGCTTTCAATTGGAGATTAAATGGTCATAATGATATTCTTGGACTATGATGGACTATGCATAAATTCGGAGCTATTGAAGTAGTATTCACTAATTATATAAATAATTGAATGTACAATCTGATGACATGTCAATGAGTGTTTGTAGTCCATTGTTGGCATCATAATAACATTCTTTTTCGTTGTCATCACTGTCATTCTAAGGACACTGTTCATAACTTTCCATTCTTGAGATATCTTGAACATTCGATTGATTCACTCCAATTGCTCCGAATGTTAATGAGTGTAATATTATTCTCCAATAGGCTCTTCAGCTTGGTATTGGTTATTGACAATATGTTGACTTGTATTCAACCGAGTTGGCATGGATGAATCGAAAACAAATTCATGCTGTTCTGGTTCGAATATTCTAATTGTCTGACATTCATGTGATGCTTCCTGTAGAAAGTAATAAAATGACACATTCAATAATTTGTTTTTCATAATTCCGTTCATTCCAGGTCTGCATGTTGGATTCCACTGGGGTGTCTATCAATCTCGGCCAAATGGAAGAGGGAAAATGGGAATTGTCGAATGAGAGAGATTTGGTATTCCATCATACATGTCCAGACAAAAAAATCACATATGAAACCAGAATCAATTTGCAGTGCTGCCCTACATGCACTCGATCTTACTTAGAATTTGATTCTTCCAGTGGAAACAAATACGTTAGTCAATTTTCTATTGATTTGTATTGCTATTTCATTCTTTTCAACGTGAACATTCCTGTTAACCATCATATATTCTCTGCTTACAGAATCTGGTGTTTATGTCACGTAACAATTGTCTAGTTAGACTGAAAGCAAGAGGGCTCTCAACAGGTTCACTATTGGTCATTATATTCAGTGTATTCAGTGGACTGTATTTCATTGGTGGAGCAGCAGCGTTGAAAGTATTCCGTGGAGCTGTTGGATTAGAATTAATTCCAAACTATGATTTTTGGTCTGATTTACCTGGACTTGTTCGAGTTAGTACCATTCATCCAACATTTTCTACGTTCAATTTTCTTAACGAAAAGTCATTAATGAAACATTCTATTTATTTTCACAGGATGGTGTGATTTTCACGCTTAGTGGTTGTACAGTTGTAAGCTACGAACGAATATGAGTTGAAATTCCTCAGTATGTACATCCAATATATTTTGCATAGTTTCGTATGATGGGATTCCAATAATTAAAAGAAAGGAAAACCTAGTCAAGAATTGTTATTTGGGTTTTTGATTTTGAGAAATAATCAGCAAATGTTGAGGCTGAAATTATTAATTAATTTGAAAAAGAAATCAATCTCTCTATAAGCAATCGTTAGAACCATCAATTGTACAATAATGCAAACATAATTTGTTATCGATAGAAATGAATGGATTGCTTTTAGGTGAGGATGTTCTGTACTTTTTGTTTTCTGTTTCTAATTATTGTGCAAATATGGCTCATTTTTTCTGTATGGATCCGTCGTGAAATTTGTTACTATTGTTTGCACTTCTATTCTGTCATTTCATGTTCGTTGGTACAATACCATTTTCATCGTTGATTGAGAGACACAAAAGTATGGAGACCTACTCAAGTATTTAATCATAAGAATATGTTCGACATGCAGAAATATATTTTTATATAAATTCTCTCTACGGGTCATTAGTATAATATTGTTTATCGACAATCTGTACAGTGAAATCTATTTTTAGAATCTAAAGTCATCTTATTATGAAAAATTATCTGATGATCAGAAATTATATATTATTGTGATGATGAAAATAATAACAGACAAACAAAATATGATGGAAATTTAACAATGTGACGTTTATAATATCTTTCCATGAAAATATCAAATTATCTATAAATTTTACTTCTTTAATATCGTTTTTCCTTATTCCTATTGCTGTTCATTACGTAGATTTCAATATCTTTTCTACTCGTTAATTTGATAATTGAAATTCAAGTATCCGGACTGGTTGCAATTAACTATAATGATGAGATCTTGGGAATTCAATGCAGCAGAAAAGTAAAAAAAGGTTTCTGGAAACACTTAAATAGCTGGAAAATAAGAGGAGGACAACGTTGTGAAGTGTACAACTTATTGATAGTCTTGAATCACCATGTCAATAGCGTGTCAATGTATTAGCATGATCATATTATCTTCGTACGACCCGAAGAATATGTTGAAGAAAAACATTATCATCACTTTCCTTGCTGTGAATGAAGTTCTGAAAATTTGCATTTGAATCATAAATGAAGTAAAATCTTGTTTCAAATGTAAAAATAATTTTTTTATTTAGAATACTTCTTTTTCAGTGTTATCAACATTTCATGTTCTTCGTGGCTGGTTATGCGTTTTTTTGTCTTCGAATTTTCTCCAAGAAATTCGAAGACGTATACTATGATCATGGTCTTTTCAGTTATTTTCTTTCAGATACATCGCCAGCCATTAGAAAAAAAAAACTTCCAACGAAATGTAATCGCGGGTTCACAGGATTTTGCTCATAAGAATTCTATTATTCAACACATTCATTATTCATCTTAAAAGTTCTCAATGCCTGGGATAGGAATGAAGACTTCCTGACTTGTTTCTATCGCCAGCCAATTTCCATTTGCATTCAAGCTATTGATATTCACTCCTTTTGTGGCGAATGCATTAACAATTGTAGCAAGATCTTGGGGTCCATTTGCATGGTAAAGTGAAATGTAGTCTCTCAATTGAATACCATTATTAAATACAGCGTCGTCAATGGACAGCAGCACGACCTCGTTATTTCGGACAGTTCCTGATGAAGAACATCAAACAATTATTTTATTGTCATCTTTCATCGATCCAGAGAAAAAAAAAATGATTGAATTGCCATTACCTTTGATTTGGTGTTGTCCAACTTTGACAAGTACACCGTTAACATCACCATCGACATGACTTTCTTTGATGTCAATCCCGATGTCCTTAGCCAGTGTTGGTGCATTAATTAAATTTAAACCATTCTTAGTTTGACCTGTGAGAACACCAACTAATACCGCAGTGTGAACAAACTTTTTGTTCGCCATTGCAGCACCAACTGTTTGACTTTCTATTGGAGCATTAACATTTTTCTTCAAGAACCGCGTTGCCAACTGTCCTAATTTCTTCGATAATTCAATCCATGGTCCATTTTCACCGGACATTGCAGCAGATAACACCGGAGCATTTACAATTCCAGTAACATTGTATTTATTTGAGATACCAGAAATTGCGAGGAATTGCTCAGCAATTTCGACAGCAACACGTTCTTGAGCTTCAGCTGTGCTTGCACCTGGAAATAAAGAATGAAAATGGAATTAAGGAACTGTAAAAAAATTCCAATCATTTTTTTTCTATCTATTATGAAAACAAAATTCATTCCTGAATTCAAAATTATCCTGATAGAAAATTGTTCTTGCATGCTTTTTTTTTTAATAAAATTCGTATTACTATTTCGTATGCGTATGATAAACTTTGATGCATGCAGCCCATTAATCATCACACCCGATTCATTTACACGTTCATTTATCCATACAGCTCTTACATACAACTGTCATGATACGTACCAAGATGAGGAGTTGCAATTAATTTAGGATGTTGGATGAGTTCTAGAGTAACAGGACTTTTTGGTGGTTCCTCAAGAAATACATCGAGTGCTGCACCACCGCAATGACCTGATTTCAATGATTGCAGCAATGCTTCTTCGTCGACAATTCCACCTCGTGCAACATTCACAATTTTGACGCCCTTCTTGCACTTCGCCAGAGTTGTAGCATTAATGAGATCTGCAAATATATAATTGACATGTTGAAATATGTCTGTCTTGACAGGTATATTAATTTTTGATACTGATTAGCTGAATTTTTTTTGTCTTCCACAATTATTGGATCATACTGAATATTCTATGAGTTTCCACACCTCAATTCATTCACCTTTAATGGTATTATAATATTTGAAAAATTCATGAAAGTATAAAGTACCAAAAGTTATTCTTGAATGGAGAAACGAGAAACTTTAAAGCTGATTCATTCTTCGTATTATTCTTCAAAGTTCTATCCAGTATATTGCGAAAAGTTATGATCAGATTAAGCTCATATTTGGAATGGATATCAAGTGAATATTACATTGAGATAATAATACAGTTAAAAATTGAATTTTCATTTTCATCTTTCTTCCAGTTCTCTTCTTTTTTGCGGTAAATGACATCATAGTCACATTTATATTGGACGATTCTTTTCCTGTTTTTCTATCTAACTTTTGATCAAATTATTCCAGTCAACAAAAAACTCCGGCCCTTTTCAAGATCAAAGAATTAATGCTGGTATGTCGAATCATATTATATTATTATCTAACTGTTGGTTATCACGTCACAACGCGTGTGTGAGAATTTTCTGAAAATATCAAAGACGATTTGCTTTAAAATAGTTTTTCTCCTATCCAAACTGTTGCGTACGATATTTTAGAAACTGAAGTATCGATTGGGTTCAAACGTAGGTCATTCAATTTGCATATAAATTCTTGATAGCCCACTAGAATTGATAAAACCTTCGTGAAATGTAATTCACGTTTTGCATCACAATGAATGTGGAAGAATGGTGTGAAACTAAATTTTTTTCTTCCGCAACTCATTATACTTCTGTTCGAGTGTGGCAGATACCTTGTGAGACATAATATAATTTTATTTTCTATTTCGAATTGATTTAAAGAAAAAAGAAAATTTATAAAATCGATTTCAACTATTCAATTGCACGGGGATGCGTTTTAGTTACATCGCTTCATCCACAGCTGTGGAGTTCGTTCTTGAATCGATTTTATTCCACTGTCACTTGCCTGTGAATAAATATGAGATTCGAAGGGGAAAAAAGGTACTGAATGTTTTTTCTATACGCTTTTTTTGTCCATTATCGAAGTAACTGTTAGGAAACATGAATCTTCACATTTCAATCCAGTGTATTTCTGATATTCAATTCTTTTTTTTTTTCATAAATAAATAAAAATATCCTTCAATCCAATAAGTGACATTTGAATTTGTGACAAGAATGTCAGAAGATCTGGATTTTTATATCTACTAAAAATATACATGGACAGAAATGAAAAGAAATTGTCATAAAGTCTGAGTGAGAAAAAAAAAATAATGAGTATTTCATTCAATTCTGATTTCAATACTCAATATCAGAATTGACTTGGCAAAGTTTGGTGATGCTTTTCTCTCCAGAAAAATAGGCCACGTTATTAAATTAATTCTATTTCAAGTGAACTGTGGCAAATCAACAAAGTCGTATCCTGCAAACTTCAACATAGGGTAGGATTTGGTGTTAGAAGTGGTAACGATAACGAATGACCAAATAATTTACTTCGTGTTTGTGGAATGAGTGGTGTGTGGACAGTAATGTAATCAGCAAGTGGCCAAATCTCATCAAGACTCATTTTGGTAGCACCAACTTTGGCAGTATCATCAGCGCTCAACATTGGATCGAAACAAATAATTTTCATTCCATATGATTGCATTCTCTGTGATACTTCACGACCAATTCGTCCGAATCCCAGTACGGCGAGAGTTTTGCCAGACAATTCAAAGCCAGAATATAATTTTCGATCCCACCGTCCCTCCTTCATTGATTGTGCTGCTTGAGCCACATTTCTTGCGAGTGCTGATATCAACGCACATGTCAATTCACAAGCGCTGATGCTATTGCCGCCTGGTGTACTGAAATAACAATTGAAAGTGAAAGAATAAATAAATGAAATAAAATGCAATGGACATATCGAATAAGTCAATTTGATGTACGATAAAAGAAAGGTTGCGGAAATATTTTTTCGATAAAATATCTGACAGAGATAATAACTTTCGTGCTTTCAAGTTGCATCATTTATTTAGGTTATCAATTCAACAAGAATTTTTTTCGTTTTCTTTCGATCTTTATCTTATTCTTCACATCATTTTGTATACTTTTTTCTGTTTGGACTTATCATTAAATGCATGAATATGAAACGAAAACATTTTAATTATACTGCAAGGAATAACCGTAAATGAAGTCACATAAATATTTGACAGTATGAAACTTTGTGTGATTAAAAATGTTATCGTTGAACATTTGCGCACAGGCAACTGACTTTTTTCTTTTTAAATTTACGAGATTTCTTCCTTCATAATTCTGTTGTTCGTTTGAACTATGAACTAATTTTTTCGGAGCCTATTTTATAATTCGGAATGAAGCTAATAAGTAATGTTGTTATCAAACAGTAATTTTAAGTTTTTGGTATTGAGTAATTTAAAAGACAACTTAATTTCACGGTGAGACGAACGTATAAAGTACCAGATCTACCAATTAATTGAGTTAATCGAGAACACTGCAGTAAACACGAAGAAACAGAGGTATTTCTTGGAAACAACAATGACAAAGTATATGAATACTGCAAATAATACTATTTTCCAATCACAGGAAAATCCAACAGGTACACAATTGTAAATATTTCCACTAGATCCAATCTCACCACAATGACAAAGATCTGCGAGTATAAATTCGCCATTTATTCTATAAACATTCACGGTATGTTGTGTAGAAAAGAAGATTATTATCTTGCTGTAAAATTATCAAAAATTAGAAATCGATTGAAAAATTGAAGATTAAAAAATATCAACTGGATTTATTATTTTCCAATTACTAATTGGCAAATGTGGAGACCGCAATTTCCTAAATGCTCGTCTTAATTTTTTTCACATTTCACATTTTATCTCTTGGACTTTTTCATATTCTACAACAAGACTTTATATTTCTATGACAGATAAATTGTCGTGGGATTTTCAGTTGAATTGTTTAGTCAACAAATGTCCAACGGTGACACTACTTCCATTAAATAATACGAAAATATTTGAGCAATAGTTAAAGGAACATTAAATTATAATTGAATACTTACTTGAGAACAACGATTCCCTTGCGGGTGGCTGCTTGAAGGTCGATATTGTCGACTCCAGTTCCAGCACGTCCTACAACTCGAAGATTGGATGCAGCTGCAAGGATTTCCGCAGTAACTTTTGTCTCCGAGCGAACAATCAAGCCATCGTGTTTCTACACAAATACCATTTATAAATTGACATTACAAAAAAATACAAATTGGAATATGTGAGCTTTAATATTACCCTAATAATTCTGTATATTTATTCCGCTTGCATAACTTCATATAATGAACGTTATAAATGCAAGGGAAAATGACATTTCAATTAAATTGGACATTAAAAAATCAAATCACAAACACATAATATCGACATTCTCGGTTCTCTGGGTAATTTCACAATGATTGAACACAAATAAATGTGCTAACATTGGCAGTTTGACTGGGATACACAATTTATATTAATTAATTAAATCCAAATAAATCTGAATGATTCATTTGATAACTAATAACATTTTGGTGTACGTTTCGAATTGGTTGTTATTCACAATAAAATTTTCATTCAGAGATGAAATTTCAATGCGTTAATAGCAGTTCCCAATGTATTAAAATCCATGACGTATTTTATGAAACTTCCATCTCTCAAAAGAATCATAAAATCATTATTTTTTATTCACGAAGGAAATTACTTGATTACAAAAAAAATTTATAATTAGAGACCACTTTGTCTCGATCTCATTCATCTTCCACTTGATCTTATTAACAACTCTGGTTATTGCATCACTTCAAATCGTAATATAAAATCATCCGGAGGAAATGTGTATAGAGGCTTTTGTTTAAAGTCTTGAGCATGCAGATTACAGAAAATGGAGGTCCAAAAGTAACTCTCTTCCCTACGTCATTATCAACAGTTAACGTCAGTTGAATGCCACTCGTCTATAATTCAATGCACCGTAATGAAAAGTCATCGTTGAAATAATAGAAATACGTTGGAACAAATCCCATTTGACTAACAATATCAGTAACAAGGAGAAATTGGAAAAAGGGAGAGTTTTAATCACACGAGCTTTCAAGAATTCATTCCCTCAGCTTGAATATAATTCAAACAACTTCCCATTTTTAACTGTCGCTAAATGTATTCACTTGTGTTAATATCAACCCGAAAATAGCTGGAGAAAATTCAGAATGAAAATTTAAATTGTGCTGAAAGTACACAGGAAAATTCATGAATGGAGCCTTGAAAAATCGATAACAGTATTAAGCTTCAAGTCTAGTGTATTTAAATAATGTTTTCTTCTAAAATAGGAACTGTTTGTCTATTCACAACATTCGATGGCAGAAGTGTTGCTATTGATCTTTCTCAAGATTAACAATTCATCTCAAACAGAATATTGCAATGTAAAATCAATTTGAAGGAAGGGATCCATTGCATGAGTTTCAAATATTGACATAGGCAAATGGTGAACAAAATATAACAAAAAAAGTGAGATAAATTCCTCGTTTGATTATCATTTCATTCATCTAAAGTTAATACACAGCTATTTGCTTTTCATCACAGTTTGAGTAAGATAAAGTTTCATCCAATGGACACTAAAATATCATTGGGTTTGTATTTCAGTTTATTTATAGTTTGGTTCTCCCAACTCTTCAGTTTTAAAAGCGTTTGGATAGAGAATTGTGTTTTCTCGATTCCAAGGTGAATTAAAATAGTGGAAGAGGGAGAATATATGGAAATGAACGAGGGAAATAATTTTTTTTTAGCAAAACTGAGGTACACTAATGAAAAATAATGTTTGGCTCAGTAAATAAATTGTGGTTCTCAAAAGTTTTTGATCAGAACCACTAGAAATACCTCATTGAATTTATATTAACCAACCGACTGTGCATAGATTGATTAATACGAATAAAACTAATGTGGAGGTTGAGAACTGTACTCAGGTGGTGAGCAATTAGGACCATTCCGGTTGAGATTAAAAAATTAGTGAATTGTAAGGGCTATATGAATAAGGATAAATTTACCCCGCAATTAATTGCAAGATTTTTCCCCTGGTGTCTGTGTAATGTTGACTTGTATATTTTTTAGTCTGGAATTTATAGGATCCTTTGGAATGTTTCGCTTCCAAGAACTATAAAATTAAATCCCCTATGGCTCTTTGTGAAATAAATAATTGTTGAGACAATAATCTCATGAAATTCGACTAACAAAGGTGTAGGGTAATGGAATTGTATATCCATTTGCACACATTCATGTTATGTTCATTGAATTGAGTGAATTTATTTTGATATAATCAGGAGGATTATTGAATTGGTTTCGCTCTGTTGCTTTTTTTGTTTTTGAAAAATTGAATTAATGCAAGTAGAAATTACAGTTATTCATTCAGAATTATCACCAATTGACATCAGCTAACTTCTTGCTTTCCATTGGTCTATGTATATTAAATAAAAAATCTATTAGGGAAATCATTTTAGCTATTCAAAATATTCATTTCCTATGAACACAAAAATTTCTTTCAGAAAAAGCAAAAATAAGGTAATAAAATTGTCCTCTTTATTTTGATCACATTGTGTGAAGTAATTTTCTGTTCGTCTCATGAGACACGAAACTACTTCGTACCTTAATAATTCCAATGAAAATATTCCCTTCGGCCATTTTAAGAAAAATTGCTATTCTACATCGTTACATTACTATTCATATTACGGTATGATAAACCATACAATATCGCGGGCATCTATAGACGTGTAAGGAGAATACGTTGAGGATTATTTCAGTTTCTTTCCCATTTGAATTGAGTTGTATTGTCTGAAATGGCGTTTGTCTCTTTGAGGATTCAATTTGCCATTGTTACATAAAATTGTAATATAATATTGGAAAAGTGAATGAATGAAGATAATAGTGACGATGAAAATTAATTCATGAAACAATACAAAGGAAAAATGGCGGTTTCTATTCTACAGAAAGTCATTCAGAGTAAATTTTGAAAAACAGTTTGTGAATATCATTTTCTTCAATGCTTTCAATTCAAAATACTTTCAACAAAAATAAATCACAATGACATCTACAAAATTTTTAACAACAATCGCTGACTAATAAATATCAACTGTGTTATTTTTCTGTGCAATTTAATATAAAATATTGATTTAGCCCTCTTGCATTTTTAATTTACTCATTCAAATACTCTATTTTTCTTTTATGAATTTAGAAATTGTTCACTAGTTTTGTGGCTGTCCATTTTATAGCACACGAGAGATAATATTAGGAGAAAAAGGTAACTGAGGTCTAGCATTTGACCAGACAGTGAAAATCAATTGCGGAAAGACGATTGTGAGCGACTCGCTGATAATTATGAATAAAAACAGAGATACATTACAAAACCGGTACAACGACCCATGCATTATGCAGGGCACACATGAGTGTCTAGAACTGGTTTTAACCAGACGAATGATGCAGTGGCTCAAGAGAGTAATGGTGAATGCTAAAAAATTACATCTAGACGCGTGAGTGCTACCCACTGAAACTCTACTGGTGGGTTTCATTATACTCTACAGTGTCTGCTCGACGGCGCAATTCATCACATAAATAATCGAGGTGTGGTTGGTTTATAAATAAATAAGAAGAAAGTAGAGAAATTAAAAATGAAATGATGTTGGAGTAAGAAAATATCAAATATTGTTGTTTGTCTACATTGAATGTTTTATTTCTTTCTTCTTCTTTTTCATGACCTCGTAATTTCTTGATTTTATATTAATTTTATGTTATTAATGTTCAGATACAAAGGTCGAAAATGGAAAAGATATTTCACTTAATAAAAATTGTCTGGTTGAGACAATTTAATTCGTTTGAACTAATTGAAGACGAATTATGTGCAATAAAATGTCATTGAATGATTGTTTGAAATATTTATGAAGAACTAGAAGAGAGAAATATAATTGAAGGGTATAGAAAATATTTTGTCATCTGTAAAATAGAGTTCCACCGAATACAAATTTGTGTTTTTAATTGAAATGAGTAATGTGAATGGTATTTAATTAAATTTCGCAATTCATGCAACAATGCAACCGGAACAAAATGGGAAGAGAGAAAATATAAAATAATGTTGGCATGACAGTTTGATATGAGAGGAAAACTGTTGTTACATCACTACGATTTCCGCGTAAAATACTTGAAATAAATTTTTCAATATTCTTCGACATGACTGAGGACGATATTTAAAGTAGAGTTTTGAGAAGTTTTCAATTTAATCCTAGTCAGATGATAATGTATTTGTTCCCAGCATCTCTGATTGGAATTGATATGAATCGTTTGAATATTCAATTATTAGAAGTTTCCATTTGAAGATAATTTGCAACAGAAAAATTATAAAAATTTAATTTCTAATCTTTGAATTTAATTGAACAATAATTAAACCATTTTATTATCACAATCACAAACTGATTCCAGAAATATTCGGCTATCATAAATAAATTTTGAGTGTTATAATCTAATCAAATCTACGAATGCCCTCAATTTATCATTAATTTTTACAGTGAAAATAGGATTTCGTTTGAATTATAGTATGGTGTGATTAAAAATTGAAATAAATATTCATTATTGATTTTTCCCTATGAAACTTTCCTCATCAGAATTAAAAATGATCCCGATTGGAGTAGAAATAATAACAAGGAAACAGTTGATGAAAATTTAATCATAATCAATAGTTAATAATCATTTATATATTTTCCGCATAAATATTTAGACTTTCCTTCATTTTTATATAACTTCTTTTATACGTTGCAAAAATCTTAGTATAATTCATATCGCACCTGAATTTCTTGGATTAATTCATCCTTAGTCAGCTTGTATTTTGTTGTCACAGGAACACCATGACTGGTAAGTAAATCAGCACACAGGGTATCGACAGGATCACTGATGAAAACACTTCTCAAATTGATCGACATGTTTATCTGGAAAATTACAGTACAAATTAACATTAAAATTATTTAACACTGCGCGATTTTGTTTGTTCATTTCATCAATTACTTATCATTAATATTTTATATTCTTGTTCTTTACGCCGTCTGTCAACGTGTGTTAATATAATATGAACCAGCTTTTATTCCTGTTATGATGATTTAACAGAATAAACATAATTGTTAATGTGTCGAAAAGTAAATGCATTAAGTAGAAAAAAAAAGTTTAGTCGCATTTCGTATTAAAGTTGATGTCAGTTCTTGACATTCATTGTATATAATCCCGTGCTCACATTCTCATTAACTTTTCTGCTATGTAAAAGTGGAATTTAATATTTTCACCACAATTATTTGCAGCGTAAAAAATTTCATATTAAATACATCATGTATTTCACATTCACGAATGTATTCAAACAAGATATAAAATTTCATACAGCTCTATCGAATTTTAAATTTAACTTGAAAATCTGGCGAATTTAGAAACGAGAAATCTTTTAATAAGGAAATCAACAGCTCAATTGAATCAACTGTTCAGACAAACTTATCACATATTGAAACTCAAGGCTAATTGATGCGAGGAATTATCGAACATCCAAACTTGTTTTTCCACCTTCCCAAAAACAAAGATATTGAATTAGTTGATAATATTTATTTACTCAGTTCTGTGAAAAGAAAACAATTGGTTCCCGCATTGAATAAATAAAAAAAGTTATAGAAAAATATGAACAGAATAAAACAGACTAAATTAGTCCATTGAAAATCACGCAGTGAATAAAAATGTGTGCGGTGAATTCGAAAATATTAATAATGTGATAGCTCCATATATGATATCGTCATGCGAGTGCGTCGTATTTTCTTTTCTATATTTCGTGATTTAATTAAATTATCACACACGATGGATTTGAATGCAATTGTTGGTGACACATGGCGTCCAGAGAGAGAAAGAGATAAAAAAGATTTTAATTTAATTAATCATGGACTTTAGAATTTGATTGAAATAGAAATTTCATTTGAATCACAATAGGAATATTATTTAAGGTTTTCAATGTTGTATGAATAAAATGTTTATAATTTACTTACCTTTATTTAATCGAGTTTGTAATTCGACCTCGGAATTGAATGTATTAATTATCTTGTGGATGAGTCTATCACATATGTGTTGAACGAGGTTTCTCGCGTAACTGATCAGTTCTCAGCCCGCTGCATTCTTTATACGATTCACATCTCATTTCTCCCACTCTGCCGGTAATACAGCGTTGAGAATATTTTTTATTTTTTTATTTTATTGTCGTGACGTGTATTATTATTAGTACAGACGCTGTGCATGAGGCGTGTTTGACTCCAAGGTCTTCACGATATCTTGTATAATTATTGTGTATTTTTCGATGTAGTGGATTGGAGTATCGTCACTTAAGTTTTTTAATTGTACGTAATTCAAGCTCGGATTGTGCAGACGTAAATCGATATAATACTTCTATTTCAGTACTCTGGAATTGATTATTTTGTTATTGGTTTATTGGTGAACATAAATTTTCTAATTCTGTGAATTAACAATAGTTTATTACATATCAATATTATGTCGATTATTTTCTCGTTAATTGGACAAAATTTATTTTGATATGGATAGTATAATTGTTGAAAATATTTAGTGTCAATTACTGCTTCATGATATGAAAAAAGTTCTCAGACAAAGGAAGTGCAGATTTTTTTTCATGAAAATGTTGTTTTCTAAATTTTCGAAATATTTTTATTAACTCTTGAGATAGTTAATGAAGTATAAATGTCGAATAATTTTCTCTAATTGCAGAAAGAGAAGAAAACGAGTTTGGAATGTGGAGATTAATATTTAATTTTGAACCTAACTGTGATCAACTTGCTTTAACTAAAAGTAGTGAATAATTACTTTCTAAATGTTTTATCCAAATAAAAAAAATCCAAACTATTGAATTATGAATAAAAATGAGTTTGCACAGTTTTCCAATGGATTAACTAACTCATTCGTTCTTTGTGCCCCAGATCGCTGAATAAATTTGATAGCTATGAGCAGTGAGAGGAAAATACAATTTTATTGAAATAGATGTTTGAAACGAGAAACAGAAAAAAAAACATGGATTATTTAATTTTGTTATAACCACAGTTATCATTATTTTTATCGAACCATCGATGAATTTTCTAACAAAACAATGCAATTATATCATTAATGCTGTCCCCTGTTTATATTAATACATTTACATAGATAAACTATCTCTGGGGCATTTTGATAAGCACACAAGTATAATAGATGACGCAAACAGATATCAAAAAACACGGGAGGAAATAATTATTAACTCATGATTATTATGAATATTGAATATACTGAGAGTAGAATTTCGTAATTTATCTAATAAAGGTTGAGTTGATATCCAAAACTCAATTTGCAGAATATCACGTCGTAATGTGACAGGATTTATAATTAAATTACTCATCCTCATTATTTTCACTTCAATATTTGGAATGCGAAATTCGTATAGGATTACACAATATTGCAATGCTCCATTGAATTTTTCTTGTTCGTCAATAAGCCAATTTGCCAACTCTAAATTTTATATAATATTTTCCTTTTTAGTTTTCAATTGTACAATATTTTCCATACGATGGGGTTATCTAATGTTACGTGATGCAACTATTGCTGGGGGTCTTTGCAACATGTGCTGTTACATAGAAACAGTGATATGTTATCAGTTTATCCAGTCGTAAGTTTATAAATCAGTATCGACTCTTTCTTACTCTTGTTTTTATTCACTCTTTTCAACAAAATATATTGTGCAATGCACATTTTCTTATTTTTCCCCTACAATATTGCAGTTGTATCTATGACACGAGTTGATAAACGTCATAAAAACACTTTTGAAGATAATACGTATCCCCAGCGAAGAAAATATAATTATTTATCAATAGTGGAATTTTTTCATTTCATTTTCGTCCAACTTTATATTTTTACTTGTAATTAAATAGCATCGAAATGTATTGGAGTATATTTTTTTTTTTTAATTCAATATCATTTTTTCATATAAACCTATCAATGTTTTTTCTTTGTTTGCGCTGTCCGAGCTATTGTAAAATTTTTCTGTGATCGTTGAAAACAGAAAAATGTCATACAGAATATAATTTTCGTTTCATTTTCGACAGAATGCATTTCTCTTTAGGGATTTCAAAGACACGTTTCAGATGACATAGAGCATTATCAACAGACACAAACGAATGAAAATAAAATAGCAATAAAAACGACATGAAAAGAAAGATATGAGAAAAATGAAGAAAATAGAAATAAAAATATTCTCAGTCAACAGAAAAAGATGAGTCAACCAAATCCTAAACATGACATATTATTTTCATTTCACCAGACAAATAACAAAAAAAAAGATGGGACGGAATAAAGCAAATAATTTCTCTATTGTCTACTCTCTATATTTGCTTTTTCCTTGTCTCCATCTTCGTCTAATGGAACGTGAGAGCTTTTTGAATCTGGTTCAAGGATTCGGATCACTTGAGCTGACTTCGACAGGGATCCAAACAGTAAATTATTCCATCCACGATAACAAAACCATATATTCTACTTAATAGGGTTGTGCGTCGCATGCTACAACTATTGATTCACCCTTCATTATATCTCTCTTTGGTTAATATTATATTCATAAATATATTAATGACCTGGCAAGAGGGATGAAATAAATATTGGGCATCATTATGAAATATTTATTACTTGGGTGGACTTGATTGACGTAATTTAATGAATTCAATGAAGTTCTTCCAATATTAATGGCTGAATAGGAAAAGTAAGGGTTTGAGGAAGAGCATGAATTTTAAAACGAGAAAAAAGGGAACAAAATGTTTGGAACTTTTATGGAGCTTTTAATATTTTAATCTTTCAAAAAGTGTATTACTCATTTTTTTTCATCCCATATTTTAATAAATGTAAGAACAGCGATAGAACGAGGTGAATACTTATGAATGCTACAAAATTTATAGGAAAATAAGAACAGGAAAATAAATCAATTGAAAAAGAGCATTGATTTGTGTGATGTTATATTAGAGATTGAGCATTCTAAACTTTCCTTTCATATTAGAACTATTTCAATATCCAGTTCGATTTCCAATGAAAAATTTGTAACTCCAAGTTTTATTATCATTCATTGATTTCATCGAAACTCTTTTAACTCATTATCGTTCTGAGATAGCGTTAGTCTCATATCTGTAAAGTCACGAGTTGATGCAATGATTTATATTCATGAAAAAGACCACCAATGGATTGCGATAACTTTATACAAATAAAATAATGTTTGCTCAATGATTGTCCAATCTATAATAAATATCAAAACATTTTCTTCATCCATCATTTTACTGTCAATAATATGTTTGCCAATTATTTTATTTTTGTATAAGCATAAATATAGTTTTTTAACATTGGCGACTGTTGCCTTTTCTCTTCATTCGTAAAATAAATTATAGGAATACTGGATTGTTTATTGATCCTGATTTATTATCAACTGAGGAAGAAGAATATGGCAGATGAAAATAATAAGAAGAATAAAGAAAGACTTAAAAAAAATCCCGAATGTTATATGAGGGGATATAAATGTGATTTCAACCACTCAAACTTCAGCTTTAATGTTCCACGTCGACTGCTCTTTAATTTTGTTTTGTACACTATTGGAATTGTATAGATGTTTGCACTATAAAATGAGATAGAAAAGTTATTAGTGTCTACCGATCGGCCGATACTAATTTTTCTGTTCTTATTGTTTCAATGGTAATTTCTTTATTTTGAATTGTTTTCAACCTCAAATCACTATGACTCATCTTCTTCACGATCGTGAAGATAATTAAATTGACAATTTCAAGGATGTTCTCACATGAGTATAAATAATCTCTAATTTAAAGTTTGAAGTTATACTTCCACCAATTGCATCAATAGCAATATCGATACAAAAGATAGTGTAAAGTTCTCATAGTGTAAAAATCGGAAAACCTTTCCTGTTATTGGTAGCATTTATGTTATCACCTTATGTAGTACACAGTGTAATAATAAATTCATTCCAACATATCGAGTTTGTTTATTCCAACAAACAATTTTGCAATCTCGTTCAGGATATTCATTCTGACTTTATATAAACATTTATATTTGCTTACGTGCCAAGTTTCAGAAAATAGAGCTTGGATTTTTCGTTAAAATATTTTACATTTCATAATTTTGAACTTTTCGTTCGTTACAATCGGTTAATACTGAAAAATACTTGCTCTGGCATGATATGAGAAAGAAAGATAGAGCTGCAGCTGTAGATAAATTCGACAGTGTTCAAAAATTCTACTGGGCAATAAAATCAAAAACAATATCGATAATAATGTTCCTAAAATGTGAGTCAGAACACACCTAGAAGAGGTAAACAACTCTCTATGTTGATAATCAGTAACGATAGCTACAAAAATTGATGATAGAATTTTTTGATTGTCATGCCGACCTAACCTGGGCTAACCGGTATTTCTATCAGCGATCATAACGTAAAAGTCATGTATAAATTTTAGTGGAATGCCAGATATTTTTATCTTTAATCTTATTGACATTCCAATCAGTATAAAGAGTATGACTGAACTTACACGTTACAATTATTTCCCATTTTTAAATGTTGGGGTCCAGAACACTCCCACACGATCTATGACAATTCTGATAGAATTTTACTAATTGACCTCACAAATTCGAGATCAATTGGTCCTTGTCCTATTAGACAAAATTTTGACTCTCTCTAATCTGAACCAAAGTAGATCTGTATTGAAGAACAGGAAAAGTCCACCAGCATTTGTTATCATTTATTGCGCTCTTTAGTTAACTTCATTGTCTCATAACAATTTCAATGATAAATTCTCTGAACAAACATCAGATTAACTTCAATTTTTATATTTTATATTGACAAACTAATAAAATTTTATCAGATTTTCTAGACAGAACGAATGAGTTCACATCACCCAGCTAGAAAAATTTCGTGTTGATTGGTGAACACTTCATCACCCTATTTCACGATAAAAACTGGAAACAGATATGGATTTTTATTCAATACAAAAAGCAATTTAATAGTAACATAAAGCCAACATTCATTATCAGTTCTGAAACCGGCTATTTCCTGAACTTTGTAAAGAAACCTACAATCACTAATGGACTTTGTGAGAATGTTCATCAAAGACGCTATTTTCATTTTACTTCTCCTTTGTGTTTCACTGTTCTTAAAACTTTTGTAGGTCACTGTAATCGATGGAGCTTTGCTACGACACTTTATAAACAATACGGTGCAAGTGGAGTTTATGTTAGTTCATCTAAGCAACAATGTGGTGCAAGACCTCATTCAATGAATATGAGCCTGAGGTTTTTCTTTTATTTTTATCGTTTTCAGTTCAATGATTCCATTGCATGTTCGTAACATGCAATGCGCAAAGTTTTTTATTCATCTAATATTTATTGCAAGCTCATGGTGCTATGAACTATGTGCGAGAGTCGATTGGTTTGAACAAAATGTTCAATTGGATATATTGAAACACGTTTGCAAGGACAATATTGATTTTTTAGTGCTCAACTGTGAAGAAATATTCATGCGTTGTATATTCAAGTGGAACGTGTATAGAACGCATCGGATCCTGAACGAGTGAAGAAGAAAAGAGGGTAAGGATTGTAGAAAAATTTTTGTGTATAAAATATATTTGCTCATGTGATAAAGATAACAAGAAATCGAATACAGAGAATGAACCGCAGGGTTATCATCAACGGGGAGCACAAGTGATCCGCCTCTCGACCGTTGGTGGTATTTAGAGAATAACATTGTACCAGAATTAACTGGTTATAAGATTGGCGAGCGCAAGACCTCTGCGATAGGGTCGTTATGTGGAATTATAGAGATAATGATAACAAAATTTTGCAACAGAACTTATTTATTTATACCATTTATAACAATTATAAAAATTCAAGTGACAGATAAATTATGAAGAAATTGAATATGGATAAATTGGATGCGAGAGGATAGTGAATTTTTTTATGATAAATTATTCATGCCAGTTTTCCATGCAAACTTGTCTGAAATGAAGGATAATTGTAGCTTAGAAGTTGATTAAAAAAGTTGAGACACCCCAGCATCTGAAATGCAATTTTGAAAGATGGGGAGCTCAGTTGAACAATTGTACATCATGATTTTCTTAGAGTAGGGACATAGATAATAAATAGACTCCATGTTTGATTGTTTTTCTCATGATATTCTCTGTCGAGTCACATCTCTTTCTTTCTTATGTTTGCTGGAAAAAAAAAAAATAAGAAAACCGAATTGATCGTAAAACTTGTCCTTTGCGAATTTAACTTTAGGATTTTTTTAGAAAAATTTTAATTTTTTATCTGGAGCTCAGTAAATTTCGTTATGTTTGTCCTTTCATCTTGTATAAATGCTTCTTCCATTTCTCGTTTTTTTTTTTTTTTCTATTTCCTTTGTCGGTACTCGCAAAAATCAATAGTTTATCCATTAAAGCACCAATTTAATTATTTATTAGCGTGACCAGTGCATAAATTGACTTTCGGATATTTAGTTAATCTATTTTGAAAATTTATGGATAGAGACAACACGTTAAAGAGTCCACTACGACGATTACATGCCCCTATACTTATGAATAATAAACGAAACTGCCCCGTCCCAGTTTTAACAAATCGGAATCATAGTCAGTGGTATCCTGATAGTTCCGATCCGACAGCCTGGGTCTGGATTCCATCCGGTTTCAAAACTAAGTAAACTCGGTCTGATAACTTTGGGGATTACATTACGATGCACAACACGAAAGTATATGTGCACAAATGGGTTCCATTATGAATGGTAGGATGATGAAAACTAATCTGGTGTAGGAATTTGGATTATATTTCGTTCTCTGAGTGTGCACACATTGCGATTCGATAAATCTACTCATGTATTAAAGTATAATAAAACACTCAGCGTCTGATACACTGCTGAAAGAGAGAAAAATAAAATTTTATATTGAAAATAATAAGAGCATGTAAAACATGGAATGATAGAATAGTTAAGAGCATCAAAGAAAGATTGGAATTTTATCTCGTTCATTAAAAATATTAGAGACCTTGATTTTTTTACGATAGGATCATATTCACCTTCATCAAGGTATTTGGCGTGTTCTAACTGCAAGTTATTTTCAACTCATTCCCGCAAAAATTTACTTGAAATTATAATTAATACATTTCATGTTTGACTCAACATTTCCCTGGTTTATTTTCAATTTTTTCAAATCCGTTGAACATATTTTTTTACAAACATGCAATCCATAACTATCAGTAAAAAACATCACAACTCATAAAATAATGAATAGTTGACATCAGTAAATTCACATTTGTTTGTGAAATGATTTTCTTGTTTAGATTTTGCATAAATTCGGGGGAAATTATAATCTGTGCTGCAGTTCGTCGGAAAATTCACCAATAGGAAATTCATCGAGCGTTGAGCGAGGAAATGATTTACGAACAGAGTTGAATCCATGTTATATCTCAGTTCTTACACAAATTCTCCGTGCTCGGGTTAATGTAAACAGCGCAGCACTCCCAAGTGCTCTTGGAACGCTTATTCGAGGGTTCGCAAGTTGAAGCTCACATGTAGTATTTATATATTCACACACAGCTTCTGCATTCAAACATTCAAATACTGATCATATCTGCATTCGTGCATGGAATATTGTCACGATTAATAAATATTTATTCTGTCTTTCAAGAATTCAACATAGAACATTGCACGTTTCATCTATATTAAATAGGAAATCGCTAACTAAAATGTCACAGAAATGCAAATTTTTCACTTTCTTAATAATGTCAGTCATCACAACTATTATTTTAATTTATAGTCAGTAAGATTACGGAATATTTCTTTCAAATTAATCTGTGATAAATAACAATCAATTCAACAAAAATCTTTCAACTCTTAAAATCTTCAAACTCGTGGAGTTTATCAGCAATAGATTTAAATTAATTGAGTCCAACCAAAAGTCTCAATGATTTGACTGAAATGGTACCGGAATTTCGTTCAAAAATTGAATTTGATTTTTCATAATGCCAAAAGCCACAGCTGAACACTTCACAAATAAAAAAAAAATGAGAATGAAATTCGTAGAGCTTGCATGAATATCAGAATACTAAAAAAGTTCTTTGCTTTCTTTTTTTCATGTGGCATGAGAATATCGATAAATCGTGCACTGACTTCTTGATATTTCACTTCTATTTCTCTTGTTGGGTTTATCATTGTTGATACGCTGTGAATGGCATTAATATCTTAGGATTCCAATAAACTGCTACGAGATTATCTATCTGATACATAATTAAAGCCCAGACAAGTTTTATTGAAGCTTCATAAATTTATTTGAACCATCGGACAAATTGCCTTTTTTTTATACCAATCTGTCAGCTGTGTGGAAATTTATCTGGGAATTCACCGTTGGGTATCACTACGAATTACTTATTTTCTATCTCTGAAGAAATAAAAGTAATGTCTGCTGACAGAAGATGAATTCATTTGCTTACTACCATTAATAATTAAGAAAAAATGAAGTGTAATCGAACAGTACAACTACTCTCATCATGCCAAAAAAAAAAGCTTTTTGCTTTCACAATGCTTTTAGTACTCTTTACTCTTCACAAAATAACGATGATGGGTTAAACAAAGTTCGATCGAAACGACGTTATCATAAATTCCTCATTGTTTTCAACAAAAATAAAAAAAAGAATCATCACAGTAACATTATCATTTTCATGCTACATTTTTACATGAATAATTTGGTTCCAGTTTTTCTTTTGTGCTCGATATTTTATTCATTCATGGTTCAGTGACATGGAAGAATGCATCGTGTTTGTGACTGAATGGGGCCACCCCTCGTTCCCCTATTAATATCGAGTACCATGTTATTGACCACCGGCGCTACAAGTGGCAGATTGATGTGATATATGATGGTCATATAAGCCAATGGTTATCAATTATTTCTACCACTGAGCACGATGACAAGGAGAATCATACGTAAAATCACAATGGGGTATTGATATTCCTGAATATATTTAGCTTTTTAAATAGATGATACAAAAAATTTGGAGGCAGTAAACTGTTTTCTTTCTTTCAATCTTCTTTTTAGAATAAAAGCTAATCCAATTGATTTCGATTTTATGGGGAGCATTAAAATTCCATTTGTTAGTTAACAAGTTACATAATTACTTTCTAATTTCAACTATCAACTATACCTTGTACAAAACCACTGGACGATCATCATTGTTCTACAGTATATTATGTATTAATTCAATAGGCTGAGCTTGCACTTATGTGATATGAAACAGTGTCACAAATTTATTCCCAATTCAAGCTGTCTTATAAACTTTGTGCATTATGGTTGCAAGCATAAGTTCTAGGTCGCCACGAACTTCCTATATCCCATTAAATCTTCGTTCAAACGATCTTACTAACTACCAGAGCGTGGCGTTCAATTAATTCGAGAGTTTTGAAATCATTGCATTTGTAGATCGCACATAAGTGTAAGTCTCGGAGTGGCTTATTCACACAAGTTTACAGGCAGGACATTTTAAATCATTCATAATTGTAGATGGAGGAACCAACGTTGAGGTGAAGAAATGTTTAATTTTAATTACTCGACGGTCTTTAGACACACACGATTCTGAGAATAAATTGAACTTTACAATTGTGTAGGAGTTCGTATAATTTACATATAGAATACATCGGTAGTTGTGGACTCTGACATTATTCGAACTGTAGATTTCCATAGAGAAATAGTTTTTCCATGTGAAATTAATTATTTATATAAGAGCAGCGTAACAAGATTTTATTTAAGGGCACGTATGATTCTACTGGTATTTAATCTGGTCTGAATGTAAACTTATTTGAATCACTTCGGAATGATGAGAAATTCTTCATTACTTCAGATGTAATATTGAAGTTCTTCCTCATAACACTTTTAGAACTGCGTACAAAGTTGCAATAATTTTAACTGATGAGGAAACTAGTGAGCTTTTCATTTAGTTTTCACTTGGATATTCGATTTATACCTAATGCTATCTTATTATGCTGTTTAATTTCATAAGATGACAACTTTATGGAAAATCTAAGTGGGCTATCAATATTGAATATGCGGCAATATTAGTTTTATAAATGAAACTACTTTCCCTTGCAAACGAATTCTTGTTATTGTTATATCAAAGTTAAATGTTGTGGAAGAGATAAATATGTGAGGAGAAGTGATAATGTTGAATTGAATTTACGTGCTAGTGAAGAGGGATCTTATTTATTAGTGTTGGTGATTGAAAAAATAGAGTAAACAGAATATTTTGTTCTTTTGAATGTCATCTTTGAAGGAGTTTTGTTGTATTCATCAGAAATTCGTTTGATTGTTAATTAATTTCTTGGGAATATTCTTGAAAAAAATCTTCAATCATAACTTCAATTTCTCTTACTTTTTGCTTTATCTTGTTCAAACTTTGAATGTACTTTTGTGTTCTGATACATTTGAGAAACGGTCGTACATTATCCCTGTCATTTCATTTCTGGTCCTTGATATGAAATATTCTGTCTATAAATGTGACTCGTACGAAGACACGACTGAAATTCTGATGAAGAGTAATTCTTTGATAGATGACTGAACGTCTCAACGGGATTCTGCGCTGATATTTCATCCTCTGAGTAATATCAGTCCCACAATTTTTTATACTAACGTAAGTTTTGCAACTATTTTATAACACGAAGTTGATACGTTGCGATATTTTTCTGATGAAATTGATTTTGAGTTTGTAATTTAATTATTTGATTCATAACTTAATGCGGTGGCGATATAAATAGTGAGTAAAATCACAAGATTGTAACTGATAAATTTCTGTTGTGTGAGCGGTTGGAAAGCTAACTTTAATCCTCTTCAGAGAAAGCTAATAAATTTTTTCATGGGAATATTATTCTGATGAATCCAACTACGTTTCACCCCAATATTTTTTCTATCCAAACAAACATCTCTGTCACGAAGAATGTAATAAATATCCGTATTGTACTGTTTATTTTTCGAATGAATTTATGTCGGAGAAAAATAGATAAATCAATATAAATGCATATACAACCAATAAGTTCCTTAGCCATTATTCAGCACGTATTTTATGAGAAACTCTTGCCAAAAAAGGCGTATCGACCAAAGTATGAACGCCCCCTTACTTTTGAGTTTCTTGTACTTATTTTTCTGCTCATTCATTTATTTCCAAGTGAATTTGAATGAGTAGAATGGAAGTTAGTTGAACAAAAGAAAAACGAGAATCTTCTTATATGTACCGTCGTGACTTTGGAAAAAGATTTCTTACTAAGTATATTTTATTTTATTTTGATAAAGGATTTTCATGTGGATAATTAGAAAATTCTCGATGTATTTTTCTTTCTTTATGAATTTTTTTTTTCTCTTAATTTTATTTTGGCGGAAGGATTTCAGGGAATACAAGTATCTTACTGAGTATAGAGTTGATAATTTTTGTTTTATAGTTGTTATCAAATATCCTATAGCAGAAGAATTATACAGAAGAAATGAAAAACAACTTTTAATGTGATTATATTTTGTACGTTAAATATCGGGGTACATAAATATTATCAGACTATTTTTCATCCAATGAAGTGAAAATGATTGACTAGGATCAACAATGAGGTGCAAGAGTGAGTGAAATAAATTAAATTTATTACAATACGCACGAATGTCTGAAAATTCTTTCTTAATTTGAGCATCAAATGGTTAAAATTCGAAGCGTATAAAGTTGATGTTTCAATGCGTAAGTGAACAAAGCTCGTTTGGAGTTTCTTCGAAGTATAAATTTTTGGGTGGACTGTTATCAATTCACCTTTCACAATCGTCTTTGAAAATTGGGCAAAATTATTGTTTTTCAACAAATTTCATTATCGACTCCATTTAGATGTGACTTTACATGTTTCATCTTGACAAAATTTGATGTTCTTACATATTTTATCATACCTGGATTTTTTCACACAAAAAGTAGTTCGATATATTCCACACCGCAAATTGGAAAACTTGGCAGCAATGAAAATTCGTTGTGATGTGCGTGCAGTTTTATAAAATTTCACCGAAAATTATTGACACAGTATTTTTCTGTATAATTTCCGTTCCTTGACATCATTGAGATGATCATCGTAATATTAATGAATATGTATAAATGACGTAATTTCAATAAAATATTAGTCATGATTTAATTGAAAAATCGAATGATCAATTTTTTGGCAGCACAACATGGATAATTTTGGAATTTGCAAATTTTTATTTGTTTTGACACTAAATTTTCTTATTTCTGCAATTTTTCATTCCATATCTGCTACTTTCATGAGTAGTATTAATTCTACTCATTATTAGTATAATTTTTCCTCTGGAAAAATCTAATTTCCATAAAGAAGCGGAGCATACATTAATAAATATTATCAACCCTGATTCAAATAAATTTTTCTTTCAACGCCACTTCCATTTTTCTTCAGGTATATTTTATACTCAATTATGATAAAAGAAAAAATTTCGAACCACCTGTATACAAAATATTTCCCAGGAGGGCAAACTATCTTTTAGCATTCCTCGTACCAGGAAAATCAGAATAAAGAATTTCTTGTGAGACAATTTATTACGATAAGAATTTCAACCATTTTCTGCTATAACAAACAACCAAATCCATGATCCAATTTTTCACGCGTATATGCACATGTGAACAAAATAAACTTCAACATCACTCTACCATGAGATTGATTACAATAGCTGAGTACAAGAGAGCCGCATAAGTATCAATAAAAGTTGAAAAAATATCTCATATTAATATCTATTTTTCATATAACTACTTCGTATAAATATTTTTATTCTTAATAATGCGGCCTTATCAACTCTCGTAATATTTCAAGCCAAAGAAGACTGTCAACAATTGTCTTCTTTGATGCAGGTTATACATTACGAGTATAAGAGATTCAAATGTTACAATGAAAGATGGTAATCATCTTCTTAACAAAATAAAAATATATGTCAGTGTATTTTTGCTCAGATATTTATACCATATACACTATTATCTCCGTAACAATATTATCATCCGGACGTTTTCCCATTTTCATTTTTTTTTTTTCAATACCCTTTATCCCCATTATGATATTGTAGTGAAAAAGAATAACGAAAAATGGATTGAAACATCACAGCAAAACATTTTCATATCAACATTTGTAAGTTTATAAATAGGCCGGTATCTCAGTGCTGGATCACAACAAATTTATCCATTTTTTTCTTCTTGTTTCTTTCTATACTCCAATCTCTGAGTAAAATAATTTTGATTCAATTCACTGTCAACTATTTTAAAAGAGTAAAAACAAACAAGATAAAAATACTAACGATGGAATTTGTGATATTGTAATAGTAGAGCATGGAAGCAATGACTTATTATAATGATAGGAATTCTCTAACAAATGCTGAGCACAGGCGTAATTTTTTTCTTCGTTGATTATTCATATTATTAACACAGATATCAGGCAGATTTATAGCCCCAACGAAAACCCCAGACAATATCTGACGATGGAAGCGAGTACGAATATAAAATCTTTATCACTGTTGTAATTCGGAATTGATTGAAATTGCTCATTAGCAATGAACTAGGGGTACCACAACTTTGCATTTACAATTTGGAATTCATTTAATTGTTGCATATAAAACATCAAATGCGGGCAAGATATTCAATTGATGAAAAACACATTTGTCACATTCGTAAATATAGCCGAAAGTTTCAATGGATTGTTGTTTTTTTTACAAGCATTTTTCACATCTGAAACGACATGTATTTAAAAATTTACATATATACAATACATTTACAATAATAATCTGTTAATGAACATTACAGACACTCATTAAATGTTGTCGATCGCATGACGATATGTGAATAATTCATTTCATTGATTGAATGTTCTCATTGAATTTTTAAAAGTTAACTAGAGGTAGATGTATTTTTTCGCGTTATTTTTACTTTCCATTACGAATTGATTCGAAAATTATTGGCTCTCAAAAATGTACAATCGTTTCGAATTTCCAAGCTTAACAAATAAAATGTCGATGTTGTGGATGACAATCGCGTGTTTAATGTTCTGTGAATTGAGTCACCTCGAGAGCAGTTGATAAAAATTCGTAAAATAATTTCAAATAATGAATGGAAGTTGAGATATGAACGTTAAATTTTTCAAGCCAGGGGTATATTCGTGTCTTTATCAATTGGTATACAAACCGTGTGGGAATCCATTAGTGAATTTCATCGTGTTAATGAATTTAGCTGTAGAACAATGTGAAATATCGATGTATGTTACTCTGCCATTGTGGCAATAATTAAGAGGTTAACCTTGCATTGTTAACATTGTTAACAACGCAAGTTAATAATGGATAAAGTTTGGTTTCGTGACTTCAGAACTTGCGATAGAATGTCACAGCAACTAGAAACTTTGAAATGATATTACGAAGAGGATAATTTTGATATCAGAATTGGTCGTGTTTGAAATACCATTTTTTCTATTGGAATCAAAGGACAATAGCAAAGAGGAATTTCAAAAACAGAAAATCTATATCTGATTGAATGTTAGATTGTAATCCTGAATTTTGTGAAGACGAAAAATGTGTTTCCTTACTTCCCAAAGATAAACAAATATCCCTCTGCACTTGAACTTATCTCTTCAAATTTATCATCATAAGAGATTCCAAATAATTATCCCATTTCATTATATTTACAGCTGACAGTAACTCGAGGTTAACTCAACTTTCTTGAATATTATTCACCTACATGAAGCTCTTGGTTTTCTATCTTCCTATCATTCAAAATTCCATCTCTTAATCCTAATAAGATCTGTAAATTTAAAACATTTTACAATTGGCTGGTGCTCATATCATCGTTATAGATACATGTTCCTTGTGTTTCATTGTCTTTGAGAATATTCAAATGTAAATCGGCCATTTGGCCGATTGACGAAGTTCACGAATTCTTAACATATGTATTATGTCGTGCAATAGTTGCTGCAGTACAAGGACTGTCGTGCGCTGAGCTCAATCTAATCATTGAACTATGTGGCACATTAGCAGTGTTACCATTCTCTAAACGCATCGCATCACCACCGATGTAACCCATACCAAGACGATTACCCTGATTACGAGAATGACAAAGAAAAAGTTCACGCATTGCTTTGCGAAAATTGCGTGAAAGAAATGCGTAGAGCAATGGATTTAAACATGAATTGGTATAAGATATGAGAAATGTTGATACTGTCAAGATTGTGCTGAAATCAGAACTACGATCGTAATTTGGGTCCCAATGTAGCCAAAGGATACGTGCTTGTTGTGGTAAATTGCATATTGCGAACATCACCACGACGGCAATGAGCATTCTGTAAATAGATATATACATGAACAATTGTATTGGTACGGTCCACTATTTACTCAATTCGACGTCAATTTAACTCACGACGTGCGTCTGAAGTTGATTCAATTCGGAACAATACCGACTTGAAGGAATTACACTGGCGGACAGTACTAAACTTACTATCAAGAAGGAATGAATAAGATTTGGCAGAATTTAATCTCATCATTTTCTTTATTCTCTCATTATTGGTATATGATCAATTACTATTTTAATTTTTCATTCGGGTTCAATTACTTCTGTTACTACGAATTTATTCATATATTAAAATGACAGAGGAGAGAAAATTTCATAAGAATAATACAGCCCCTGTAGATTTATATGTTGAAAAAAAAGAAAAACTTCTGATAACGATGAATAATAAGAGCATTTTATCTTCAGTTGAAAATCAGATCCAAAAAAAATATTTTGAATAATTCACACGACAATTTAGAAATCATAATAAGAGAATAATATTCTTCATCCATTTTCCATTTTCTTATTTGTATTTGTTACACAATGTCTATTCTTATCGTGAAATTTATTATTTTCAAATCACATTTTCTAGATGTTTTCTACAATTCTTTTCGTGAGTTGAATTGACGTCGAGTTAAAAATACAACTTTACTATTATCGTTGAGATTGAAAATTCGATGGGAATTTTTACCTTACTACACCACGACGAGCACGTAAGACGTTTCTGCTCGAGGCATGAACATGATGAACCCGACCATTTCTTGTCCTTGCCACCAAACCAGGACCACTGAATGCTGCACTACTTTTCCACAGTGCCACAGCAATTCTTGTATACAAACAGCTCATGAGAAATAACGGTATGAGATAAAGGAATATCAGATTCACTGTGTCGAGAACATTCTTGTTATGTTTTTTAATGTTTGCTATGCACATAATATCAATAGTCCCTGAATTCAATTCATGTTGCATTGTTTCAACGTAAGTAAATCTTGGTGAAGCATAAACTGCTGCCAAAATCCAAACAACTGCTACAATAACTCTCAGTCGTCCTCTTGTTAGCATTGATCTACACTTTATTGGATGGATTATAGCGAAATAACGTTCGACACAGACCAGCACTAGAATCATTATGCTTGCGGTGTATGATAGAGCATGAACGAACATGTAAGTTTTGCACAGAAAATCACCCAAGAGCCAACTGTTCATCAAATAATTAATCAGTGTCTGATATACGCAGAATACTCCAACGCAAAGATCAGCACCAGCAAGATTAGCCAGAAAGAAGTTGGTGACACCTCGCATACGTCGTGAATACAACACCACCAGTATCACGATGACATTTCCTGAAATCATAAAACAAAAGACAAAATAAGGTTCAATTTGATTTCATCAACGTAGCTTAAGTGAAAGTAGTTTATTTTTCATGAGATGATTCATACCTTCTCTTCCGACAGAAAAAGGTATACAGATATTAATGGTAATGATATAAATCCTAATTTCAGGAAATATAATAAATTGTATGGTCATTTTTATCATTGACATATCGATATTCATTTGCATGCTTCATAAAGATTGATAATGGCCAAGTAAAATGTCTACTAATCATCATTAACATTATGGACGTTATTTGTATCCATAACTGGACATGGGATCAGGTTAATGTGAAAGAGGGTAATGTAAGGTTTTTCTTTCCAGTATCCTTCAGCTAATAATTCTTCCATTTGTAGTAGCTCGTGCGAGTGAAATATTTTATCAGCTTGGTCATAAGAAAAACCTATTCCAATTAGTATAAAATAAATTACTTCTCTAACCATGATCAATGAAGAAACGATTACTCTAGAAATGTATATAATATCCTTCGTTATTTTTATGTTCGGTGGATAATATGAAGCACCATTTAATGTTTATTACATAAATAGCTTAATTAATCAAAAGTAATTTCAAGATTAACCAATTTTTATGTCTCTTCTAACGCAATAATAATGGTGGAAGTCTTTCTAACTTTATATATAAATTTTGACAATGAATTTCAAGTGCTGAAATTCATTGTCAAATTATGAGAAATACTTAGACGACATTGAAAACTCTATTGCACCAGTGATTCTCATGCCTTAATGAATAAGAACTTATTCCAAATTTAATATTCTTCTTGGAAAACTTCATTTATCTGCTTGAAAATATTATGTTCATGGAAGTAATAAGAAGAATATTATATTAGGAAGTAAAACATTTCACTCTTCCTGTTCATTACCTGCTCTAAGTAAGTTAGAATTTTTAATTAATTATACTTCCATAATATTTCTTATTAAATCATATTCATCTCAGAGAATAATCCAATTTACCAATTACATTATTTCAACTGTGAATAATAAATATTCAGTATTCTTTTCCTAGGCCAGTAAAATAAGAAATGTCTCAGATCACATGTAATTGTCGGCCGAGGCGAAGCCGAGGTTGACTAACATGTGATTTGAGGCTTTCTTATTTAATGGCCGAGGTGCGATACTATTTTTCTGCTCGACGTAGCCAGGAAGCGGCACTTTCGTTTAGCGCAGCGGCCCGAAAGTTGCCGCTTTCTGGCCGGAGGGCAGAAAAATTTTTTTATCAAACTCATAAAGGAAACATTTACACAATTTAAACACTTTTAAACCAAACCACAAAGCCATGTAGAAACGAGCAACAGAAATCCTAGTCAACAGCAATTATTTCATTCCCACTTTTATTGTGAATATATATAGGTTTTATAACCCAACGCATATATTAAAATGTAATGGAATAAAAGCAAATGTGTACTCATTTGAATTGGAATTACCACGACTTATCGATTGCATTAAAGGGTCTTTGGCAAATGGGGTGCAAAGAAGTGAGATGATGTGAATGAAAACTTTCTACGTTCTCGACAGGTCTAATCGGCTTCTCTAAGTCCTTCAATTGAGTACCATTCGATTTGCATCACAAAAGGTGAACCAAGAACCGAAGATATTATAATCTGATCCATTTAATTGAAATTCAGGATTGGATTGTATTATTTTCTTTCCTTGCGATTACAAAAAATATATTACATTTATATATACTGACACAAATTAATTGAATCAAAGATTCATTTGTTGAAGAGGATATATGATCCAATGAATGAAAGAAATAAGTTGGAAAGAACACTTCACGCTTTCTCTTATCCAGTGAACGAAAAAAGTGTTCGCCATTAACCTAGTTAAGTCTTTGAAATAACGACGACAAAAATCACGATTGTAAAGGTGAGAAATGAAACGACGCAAAAACACTTGAATATATGATGAATCCAATTACCAGTTTTTGACATCAATTCAAATCTACTCGTGTTTGAATTTTTAAAAGAGAGAAGAAAAACTATATCGTGAGCTGGATTTCTTCAGGTTGTTTTACATGATTTAAAAGAAAAAACGTCACCATTCGGTCGATGTTTCCGTTCAAGAGTTGTTGATAGGTCAGCAACAAGTTTGTGGTGGGTTGTATCTTCATAATCAGATTAAAGTAAATGAAAAATATCTTTGGTATAACATGAAAGATTATACCATCACAAAGTCATCAATGTGGCAATGTATACCTATTATGTAATAAACGAGACGATTATTTCATGGATTCTGTGCTTGTAATATATTCAAAACAATACGAGGTGAGCTTTGCTACTACTAATCCAACCTCGTCATAAACATACTAAATCCGTGGGAGTTTTTCGCACCACCTGCAGTTGTTGAGCTTTGATAATAATCATGAGTGCACTCAGTAGTTTCATCTCTAAAAGAGAAACATATTCTCAACTGTATGAGAGGCAATTCACAATTTTTTCCGAATTATTCGACGATGTCAAGTGAGGATATGAAGGAATGGAGTGAAAATTTGTGACATTTCAATATTTACTAGTGAAAATGACAGAAACAAAAAGGAGAACACGTCTATGTTTCTATGCAGTTTGAAATTCTGCGTAAAATCAGTGATGGATGATGCTACTGAAACGAATAAAATCACTAACATAGCTCCAAAGTTAGATGATGTTGTTGATGTTGTGAATTCCCAGGACATTTGAGCAAAGGAGGAGAATTTATATGCAATTCAATCGATAACATAAGAACAATCACAAAGAGAAAAAATTCCAATTCACTTTTGAATTGCAAATTTTGCGGAATTGAAGTTTTAAATTATGTTTATTTATCTTTCACTCTCCACACTCAGTAAATTGGTTATTCGATACTGTCTAAATTAATATCTGCATGCAATTATCTGATTCAAACTGATTCTACGAATTGAATGTATATTGATCGTCAATGAATTTTATTGACCTACAATGTAGATTCATTCAAGAACTTGCAAGACAATTGAAAACTTCCAACTCACAAAAACAAATGCATTGCTACAAGAACAAATCGTTAATTGTTATTAATTCTATGTCAACTATGGTAAAATTTCTTATTCACATGTTATTATTCTTTGATTTGATTTGAGAAATAACTTGGAAACATCAACATTGACTCATAACTATTCATCTTTGACACATTCGAGCTCATATTCCTTGAAATTGAATCTCTCATGCAATTGTTTGAGTTGTTCATCTCTTTCATCATGTAGCGCTCACGATTGTAAGAGGAACTGATTTAGTCGTCGAGTTGCATAGCCATATTATCATCAAAGCTCTGTGAATAGCACGAGAAGCCAACCGATTAACATTCCACAAATTTCTACCACCTGGTAGAGTAATGCGAACTGCCATTGCGTTGTCATCACTTCAGCACATGGATCCCACAATCAAATAAATCTACTGTGGTACGTAAATAACGCAGAATTCATATATTTCTCCTGATAATCCTGCAGGAATAATGCAATACATGTCGAGGCTATCAGTAGAACCTAAATCACAATAGGATCAAGATTGACGTCATCGACAATTGTTGCCCATGGGGAATAGAAGGTCCACAAATAGACTGACTGACGCGTTAATATATAAAGGGGAAACGAAATGTTTACTCAGTGGATTCATATATTCCCTTCATAGTAAAAGTTCCGTGGTAGAATTACAAAAAAATTAACAATTGAATAGTGAAATGACATCATTTCGATTTGTCTTCAAGAACTATTGTTCAGAATAAAAATTCTTCTTGTTCACAATTTTTTAATAATGAAAATGTTTGCTGTCGTATCTACCAAATAAGACGATCAAAATTGTGATACCGGTACTATCATATTATTTACTTCGATCGTATTTTAAAAGCCATCATTAATTGGAATTTAAACTAAACCTTCAAGATATTCAGCTGTTCTGTGTGATCATCAACTCACGGTAATTTCGCCAATTGTTGTTGCACAGCATGCACAAATAATTTCCCATCTTGGATCCACTTAAAAAAGCCACGCATTAGAGAACCCTTCTATAGCAGTAATTTAATGGTTCGTAAATAGCTAAAACTAGTCACGTTCAAATAAGACAAAAAAAAAATTTGTTCACCTACCGAATCCAGAGATTCATATCAGTGATTTTTTTAATTTTCCGGCAGAGGTTATGAATACGATGACGCATACAATGAAGTATTGGTAAACGACTTAGACTATTGCACCATAGGTTCATCCGATCGGAAAGGATAAAACAAATTGGAAGTGCACATTTCTGTTGATATAAAGGTAGGAACGTGACACTCTTAATTAACCCCTGGTATTGTACATAAACTACTGATTGGCTTTGTATGAATGATCCAGAAAATCCTACGATTCTATTTGGACCCTCTTTTGTTATCGTTGATGACGAAAAAATTGCAATGGAAGATACAGCATTTGTAACATGTCTCATTGTTAGTTCAGAACATAAAAATTCTGACAGAAAGTAAGTATAAGGGTGAATTTTTATTTCACAGTCTATATCATTCATTGGAATTGTGAACAAGACAGAACAGAGTTTTTTCCTTTCAGTCGTAGTTGTTCTATGCGAAAAATTTGAGATTGGAAAACGCAGGATGTTGTAAAGAATCTAAAGCGATTTGGGATTGGTCATAAATTTCAACAAACAACAATTCTATGATTCAGAGGCAAACAATTTCGCTCATTTTCACGTAGATACTAAATGCGGTCTCGATATTACCAAGTAATACAATAAACAGTGGTTAATTGGAAATTCAAAAATACTGTGGCAATGGTTGCCTCACAAGGGGAATTCTCCTTTACAGCAATGCCATTGATGTCTTTTGCAAAGCTGGAAAGCACATGCCTCCTGTGGGTGAGTTTGAAACTCAGTTTTGTGAATATTATCTCGTGGTAAGAGAATTTATATCACCCTGCAGTGATACAGAGAATACATAAAATAAATAATTTACTTTGTTGTCGACCTTGGTTGTTCCAGTCCTTTCGCAAATTCACCAATCTACACAAATTTTAAATTATCTCGAAGAGAGGAATAAATTTTCTTTATTTTCAATTGAGCATGAGATAGCAATCAATAATTGGAATTGCTTTCGAGAAATAATATCAACACCAAATATAAAATACTGAAAAAATTTTATGGTTGTTCCAAATAATTCAACTCTGGTTTAAGTGAATTTAAATGATTTTTATGCCATCTACATTCACCTCGTATTACTTCCGCGGTTCTCAATTTCGTGAGATTCGTAAGCTGAACCTCAATTATTGGATTATACTAATGAACCTGACTTGAATAGAAACGAAATCATTATCGTCAACGTGTCTCTACAACTCGGTGCAACCTTTCCAAACGATGGTGAAACTCAAATTACTTCTAGTTCCCTCAAAATTCACACATGACCGTTCGGTATCACGTCTTTTACTTCCGGTGTCGAGACACGAGCAACCGTAATACAAGCGCTCATTGAGAAATATACTGAAGCTCAGTGGTATTGGAAATCATGCGCTTCTACTTTATCAGTGCTGTCAGAAAAACTTTTTGATCACCAACAAAGTTTTTACTTCGATGCACTTTCAGGGTGAAAAAATTTAAAAGCTATGAACTTTCGTAGTTTTCACATGTAAAATCTAATATCAAAGAAGGTTATATATAAAAATGTGTGAAAAGAAGTATAGGAAGAATTTGTTGAACACAATCCATCATAACATCAAATCTCCGCATAACAATAATTAAGCAAAATTTTCCTAAAAACAAATTATCTCATGCATGCATAAAGGCGTGATTTTCCAACACTCTGAATGACATGACAGAAAAGTATCGACTGTTATTTTTGATTACAATGCTTTTGATCTGCTTTTGTGTTGAAATATAATTGAACTATGAAGATAATAACGTGATAGCATTTGATTTTGTAAATTATCTGCTTGGAAAAATGATAATATAAGTCTATGACAGATGGAAGAAACGAAGGATTGTGAATTAATATATAAACTGAGTATACAACAATAAAAATGGAAGAACAGAATACTGTGCAGTAAGTGGGATATAGATTGTACAAAGCAAATAATTTAAAAAATGTGAAGTAAAATGAACAGTGAAGTTGGTAGGATAAATATTCGTGAATATGTTTAAAAAGTACCAGTGGATTCATATGAGGAATTTTTTCTTCTTTTCATGTTACTTCAAGTGGCAGAGAATTTGAATGATACTCAATGGCATGTGAGGTTGTACTCTGTGCATGTGGGTTATCTAAAATTCTCCTTCATATCTCCAAGTTTGGTATCATTGATATTATCATATTTCAAACAAACAATGCATGTAGGATATTGCATTTTGTCAGAGTAAATATTATTAATATTTAGTTAATATAATTTATTTATCAACAATATGAGATTTCATATGCTTATTAAATTTGTAATATGAAGCTATTAAAGATAGTAATGTTTTTCACAAACATTATTTGCCATAGTATTTCATTTATTGTACTTCATAGAGAAGTAAAAATTCCGGGTACTGAATTGCATTGTATTAGTTTAGACGTGAAGCGAAACGCGTTTCGGTGGTGTAACATCAACCGTACACAATCTATCTTATGTCATTGCTCGACAGGTAATTTAGTTGTTATTTATCAAATGATGATGTAGAACAACAAGGCGATATTTTGTTATTATACTTTTTCAATTTTATTCATATTGGATATTTGTTCTCGGGTGATGATGGGAGTGATATTAGAGATTGTGACATCATTGTCGAGTTGGATATCATGTTCGAATGGATATTCTGGTTCAAATATGAAGATTTGTCTTTCATGAATTTTTTTACTAATGTTGCGAGTAAAATTCTATCGATAAAATTATTATTGTGTTTTCATACACGCAGTTATAATAACAACTTTTGAACTTGATTATATTTTTAATTGTGAAAATCATTTTTGATTTTATATAAAGTGCAGTATAAGATTATAAGAATAACACTGACAATCTGATTAGAATTAAATACTAAATTTCTCTGAAAAACTATAAACACAAAAGTACATTAAATTTAAAATTTTTTGCAATAAATAATTACTGTCATCCTTGTTCCTTATTCTCATGATATTTTATGATATCAATCGACTCATTACGAGAGTAGAAGACAATCGTGCTTATAAAAAAAATGGCTTTATATCTCCTGTAGGAGGCGACGCAATGAAGTTTTATAATTCATAAATTGTCATTCAGATTAATGGTCATATAAAAAAGAATTCCAGGATTGAAAGAAAAAACACTTTTCATAATTTACCAAAGCAATAAAATCCAGTTACAATTTCTATAATGTTAAATTAACAACTTTCATGTGAAATTATTCTCCTTTTTTTTCTCATCCCAATTTCATTTCGTGAAGTCTTATATTCTGTTCACGAAATGTGAATTTTCTTGATACCATTATTTGGATACAAGATCATTATTGAATCAAGTCTGATATCATGAAATCATATACCTATTTACGAATTACCACAAATCTTTCATAAACTTTTGTAATCGATACTTCACTTTCTATTGAACATGATAACTTCATAGGAGTGTGGTGTATGTCTAAGTTCATGTAGTTAATCCTGAATAGTGTGTCAGTGAAAGCAGTGAATTAATTGATTCCGAAGAGCTAAATCTATCAAAGTAATCCATTTACTAATTGACAAATCACTTGGGGTCTGTAATTGCACAGAAAATACGTTGGATATTCTTTTATGATACGGTGAAAGGTTGTTATTGATTTTATAATACTGGAATTGCTGACATGTGCGAAATTCGGTTCATGAAAGTTAGAAGGAACGATGATTATGCCGTCAATAGCTTTTCCAAATTCATTTATTTTATTATGTCTGTTTTTATCTTCAGTTATTATAATAAAGGAAAAAATATTGAAAACTTTTTGTACGTTTTTATTTACGTCCAATCGATTTTTATCATCCTTGAAGTTATTCAACAGTAGGGTAGAAAACAATAAAAATTATTGGCAGATAATCAGATAAAAATTTTGTCATTTAATAATAAAAAGTCTGTTGAAATATTGTTCAGTTATTTTTTTTCATTTACTCCAAACGAAAAGACTTTCTGGCATCCCAATTAATTCTACCATACACAAAGTATCATGTTGATGGCTAAAAAATTTATCAATCATTTTTCAATTGTTCCATGCTACTGTGAACAAGATTGGGGTGAAGCCCGTAACCAAATGGAAAATTAATTCCCTATTTCCCTGATGAAATACGATGAAAAATCAAGAAAAAAATGGCTGATTGTATAAAACCTGGCGGTTGTGTATGAATAGGTTGACGTCAAATTGAAATTCTGTCGAATAAAAAACCTTGTGGGATAGAAAATTGGAAAATCACTCAATATACAAATGTATGGGAATAATTTTGAATGAATTTCTCATTGATCAGTCGACGATTTATTATTTATTAAGTATCGATTTAATACGACTATTTTTCCATTCAATGTCTTCTCTCATAATATTTTCAAGAAAATTTTCTGAATCTTACTTTATCAAGATATGTGTTCAAATAGTATCAGTAAAAAGAATATAATTTTTTTTCTACACAATCAACAGATAGAATTATATTGATCTTTGATTTTTTCTAATTCACTGACGTTCACGCTCTGATTGATCCTTTTTGCTTTTTACATCAATAAATTAAATCCGTTTCGATGTTTTCCTAGAAAAACTGTGAATGATAAATTTTGGTTTTGCAATACCTGTTGGTATTATCGACCGCAAACATTCAGTTTGATGGAATCAACTTTTCTATTTACTAACAATAAATAAACTATATTAACTATAAATATTCTCTTCCATCGAAGTGGTCCCACTCGCGCGTATATAATGAGCCAGTATTAATCATTGAATTTCGAATAATTATTAAACGTAAAGTTAAATTCAATTTTCACAAGTTGAATACACATCAGAACTGAAAGCTTCAGCATCCAGTACATTTTCACGTTAAAACATTTATACGATTGGATTAATACTTTAGCTATGTTGGAAATAGTTAGTTTATTTGAATAATGGGGATAGTTGTAATTTGGTTATAACAAATTCCGTGAAAGTTCGAAGCTTTTAATACGAAACCAGATTTTATGCGTTCTGTAACAGCTTATGAAGGATTTGGCTGAAGCTAAAAGTCTTATAATTTATCGCATTTCTAGAAATAATAAATGATCTAATAATTCTAACGCAGTTCATCATTTAGACATTCGAGCAAGCTTCCATTCTGAGTTAAAATTTTGTTTTTTCTCAATGTCAAAAGATTGCAATCCTCTTAATATTTTTTCTTGGCTATAATCAATCTATAAAACATTTCAGGCTATTACATATCTCAAATAAATAATAAGTACTCAATAAAATAGTATTAAATACTTATTTTTGTCTTATCAAAACGAGAATTGAAGTTTAATTTCAATTAGTTTGATGTCAAAAAAAAAATAAATTGATTTATAACTTTGATAATATCTTATGCAAGTTTACAATGAATAAGAAAATGTCAAGATGTAATTTATCATTCAAGAGTGTAGACGACTTCTATATGCATACGCTCACACATTAGCACCTACTGATCATTGACATAGCACCCTAATTTAACCCAAAGTTACATTAATAATTCAAAAAGTATCCGACAATTACAAACTGACTATTCATCGCCTTTCTTCTGTTTCTCCCTCTCGGAAATGGACGAATGGAATTATCATTTTCCTGAATAGAAAGAGAGAATGAGAAAAATATATGTACAACAAAAACAAAACGAAATCGATTCATCATGATTCGCACACCATGCAATAAGAAGTTTCCCACCCTTGAACTTTACCCAATTTCCACTGTACAATTTCACATCTCAACATTTCTAAAACAATATTTTCATTTTCACCACCCACATTTCATTTTATTCTGAATACACCACCTAAATATCTTGATTTGATTCACAAATACCAACACAACGTAGTGAGAAAATTTTTATCACGTACAAATATAGAGTAGCAATATTACAATAAAATATACTGCACTGCTGTGAAGAGTAGCGTGAAAATAGGGAGATCCAATTAGATGAACGTGACTGTAAAAATGTTTAGAGAGAATGGAAACTTCTATGTGAATTTCTCCCTTTTGTTGTTTTGTTTCATCAAATAAAACCAAAATGAAAAGCAATGGGGTATTTTTTTCACAAATTAAATAGTATTTTGTACTATACCAAAGGAACCATAAATTCGATGAAGCATTATGAAGATTTCTCATTACAAAACAATAACTCACTTTTATATACAATTAGAAATATTTATTCTCACACAATTTTTCTATTATGTTAAATAAAAACATCATAATAATTATTTCTTGATGATAAATCATGATATAATGTATGAAATAAGGAATTAAAGATGCAGCTGTGTCATTTTATTCTATTTGTATCGAAGCTTTGTGTGTTGGAGCATGATACCATTTGACTGTCGGTGTCATTACCATAATGTTCGCAATGCATGTTGAATGTTCCTCCCATCTATTCGTGATCCTTGAACGGATTACGTAGCACTTCATGTCACAGTGAAATGGATCGAATTCTATCAATGAGCTGTCATGTTCCTTCCTTGGATTGGCGTATAAGTTTCTGCATCAATGAATTTCAAGTCACACATCAGGAACAATTTTCATTAATTCGGATCGTCTGATATTTTTTTTTTCCCAATTCTTTCATTTTGTATTCGTTATATATCTGACATACATTTCATGATGAAAAAGGTTCATCTTGTACAATGGGATGCAACAAAAGATCAGGTAACGAGAGCTCGTTAATTATTTTCTCCAACGTCATTGAATATTGCATTCAGCCTTGCTAACTATATTGTAGTTTTGCAATGTTTTTTATTCTGTGTTCAGATGAAATGTTGGGAATAGTGAGAAATTGGTTGATTGCACAGAGGATTCATATGGCAATGAAGAGAATTGGATTTTCTCAATGGTATATCAGGTTTTTCCCTTTTACAGATTTTTGTTTCTGTAGAGCCAAATTGAGAGGAAATATTTCTAATGAATTTATCATATTTTTCAGAGTATATTCGCGATTGATTTCTGGTGATCAAATGATTTGTGTGGGACTTCTTGGTAAACATTTGAAGGATTTTATACCACTTACATTTATATTATAAATAATTATTTTGAATTTTGGCAGCAGTCAACAGAATTGGTTTCTATTTTTAATTGTCATGTGATTCAAACGATCTGTGAAATATTCATTGTTGTGCGGACAGGGAGAAGCTTATATTTAATGTAAATATTATTGAATAGCAATCGATTGATTATTATTGCAACTATATCGCGGATGGATTGTTTGTTTATATTCAATTAATAGGTAATTTGACTCGTAATATTTGTTGTGGTATCAATTAAATCTATATAACAGTATAATAGTACACTAAAATTATTAAACATAAAATACGAATTTGTTATCCAAAGAAAATGGATGATTTGTTGTCCACTATTTATTTGTCAGTAGTTAATAAATCTCTGATTGTTTTTAATTAATTGAGAACGAGAATGGTGATAATGTTGCAGCTGAAACATTCTCATACATTACCACAATCAGAATTAATTTGAAAGTTTTTTAAAATAATTATTACCACTAATATATCGATGGACAACTCAGATGTTTGTTAATAATTACAGTATGTCATGAACATTTAATATGTTTCTTCAACATAATACCAATCAATGAAAAGTCAGCGCCATTACAGCAATCCTTTCCAATACTTTTTCTTTTTTTTTTGTCTGTTTTCTTCAGAGCTAATTTCATCGAAGATTCTATAGCAACTGGCACAAGAGTTCATAGACACAAACCATCGGAATTGGTCACAAATATTCCGCCTTTTACATGCACGCAATCATTCCTAACTTGATGACCTCATCGTCACCCAACGAATAAACTTTTCCTCAGTCCATCACCATTTTAAGACTTCTTCACTTCTGAACTCAAACAAATTTTCCCCAATCTCATTCACACAAAATTTCTCTGGCTTCTTCCGTCTCTCATTCTCTCATTCTTCATTTTTTTTCTCTATTTTTTTTCCTCGAACTTGTTCCGCAAAATTTACTCTATAATTGAGTGTACTATATTCAAAATGGCTCTTGACATGACGGTGCTAACGTTCCTGGGAAACAAAGTAGTAATTTAACAACATTTTTTCCACTAAGTGAACCCAAAAAAAAAGAAAATGAAAAAAATAAGTTGAAAAATTACGATGCACAAATGCAAAATTCTTGCACATGTTAGCCAATTATCTTCATCATACTCTCATACAAAACTATTCGTCGTCACAACTACATATCTGTTCAACATATTTGGTGTACTTTATAGCATTTAATATACCAACCATCTTAGCTATGTAATTCAACGCTGCAACTTGATGAAGTTACTCTAAAATTGTGACACATTTAATTGCGTACTTTGATAACAATTCGTTATATTGCTCAGAGGCTTTCGAATTATGTAATACCTTTTATCTTGATAGTACAAATGAGAAATATGGGTAGAGCATTAACATTTCTATGTCCTCGAGACATTTGAATATTCAGCAGCATCCCATAATTCTCTATGCATCAAACGGATGATTATATGTAGCAACAATTTCCCATAGTCACTTTTTAGGAATCTATTCTGGTCATATTTATGTATAACTCATAGACTTATTGTTTATTACAAATAAATTAATGGCAGTGGATTTATTTTTACAAATAGTTCTGTATTTCCAGACATTCTCTATTGGAGAAATTCGAGGCGGAATTCACAGGTGCTTAATGTCTTTGATGTCATTTCAATTAGTCGTTCGGCTTTCAGCTTCATTTTAGTGCAATCAATCCTTTACGAGGAAGTTAGCGGGTATGAAATAATAGTTTGTTGGAAAACTAAAACGGTCTGAATACATCGTGAAAAAAAATCTACATCTATTATTCAACTTTGTTCCAAGATTGTCGTGAAGAAACTGGTACAAAGTATGATTAGAAAATGAAGTTGGGCCAGTGGATAATTTATTCATGGCTTGTGATAATGATTTTCATGATGGATGGAATGAAAATTCGAAATTAACAGTCTAACATGGACTTATCATCATTCAACATTGTCTCATAGTTTTGTTTCGTGCGTAAACTTGGAATAAACTCACAAGTGGTGATGGACAGTATCTAAATTTTGTTTCGCAGATCCAATTTAACCATTTAAATTTTGAGGAAGTTTGTATGGTAGTTATCAACTTTTGTAAATTTGAGAATGCATAAACTGTTGTGGATGAAAATCTACTCATTATTATCATAAATTAGTTAATCAATAAGTAACAAAGAGATGTTAATATTCAATGAATTTTGATGAAAGCCGCCATGTTTCTCTTTCGCTTCATTCACATGTCAATCTTCTCACATGAATTTCACATTTCATAGTGCAGTTATAACTCAAAATATTTGATATTAATCAATCAATAAATGACAGAACTTTTTGTGATAAGCAATGAAAAATTGTTGGATCGAATATCATTATTTATCTATTATCATCACGAGAAATCCGTGTAAAATAACAATAACATTTATTGATTATAAGTAAACAAAACTATTAAATGAATTTATTTGCGCAGTTATTGCATAAACTTTTCGCTCAGTACATGAAAGTTATATTCATTCGCACAGTCTGACAAAGCATGGTTCGATCACTTGCTTCACATATTTTTACTCATAAATTGTACAACTGTATTTCTTCCTTCATTAATAAAAATTTTTTTCTCTTCAACCAGACATGGAAATATGGTCCTTTGTCATACAGGATGAAAAGAAGATATTTATATTCGTACCCAGTCTATTATAGAGTTTTAATTCTAAATTTAATTGCAGTGACGAGAAAGTTGAACAGTTATGTACATGACCAAAGAATTCTTCAAAGTAACTTTCTTCCTTAATGAAGAGATTTTATCCAGATCAGATTACATGAAAAATGACAACGAATGTTCCGTAAATAATGAGAAGAACTCTCGTTGAAAATTCTAAAAAGGCTCAATACTATGTAAATAAATCCCGACAAACTTTCTAGAGTCAAAAGAAAAACAGAAAGTTGTGAAGTGAAATAGAATATTCTTTTGAAGTTATTGGAAAATAAATTAATAATTCAACAAGTTTTCGAATAATATTGCGCAACTCCAATTATTAATGTTTTTTTTTTGTAGAAAATTTATAAGGTAGTCCTTTTATTGTAACATTTTCTGTTTTTTTTTCAGTTCAACTTTTGTCGATTCATCACTATCTTCGAAGAAAAAAAAGAAAGTTCATACGAACGCTGTAATAAAAATTCAGTTGTCACGGAAATCTTATAGTTCACTGAAGTCGCATATTTTCATGGGAATATAAGAAGGTGCATCTTTGTCTTGTTAAATGAACATAACGATGGGAAAAATACATTACACCCATTTTTCTCATGTCGGTGCATTAATGAACTCAACCAAATAGGAACGTGTTTCCTTTCGACATTTTATTCTTTCTATCCATCCTACACTAATATATTATATAAATATTACTTCTCGAGTTACAACTACGTACTGAGATTTTATTACAAATTATAATAAAGGAAACGTCCGTTTTTTTACGATTTTCACGATTTTATGGAGAAAAAAAACTGAAAGTATCTACACAATAAATTCGGTTCGCTATGGAGTGAGCTTGTGCATTGAACTTTATCATGTCGATGATGAAGATAAAAAAAATCAACGAAACAAGAATATAAGATTTCAATGTAAGTTACATAAGTGAATATATATTTAATAGTTCACCCTCGATACTGTACTTCATTTATATTATATTATATTATTATTATTATGCAAAATTGAAATTATAAAACCTCAAGTTTTCAAAATAATCTCCTTAAATTTCCCACCTTTCCTTCTGTCTAAAGAAAGATGAGAATTCTCCACAGATCCTATTCCTCTTAGTTCAGACTATCATAAATTTCTGTAAGAATTGAACCAGCTATGTGCGAATGTAATCGCTTGATTAGTTCTCAAAATATCCCATTCGCTCGTTCGAAAAAAGTTCTTTCACAAAAGTCCAGTTGAAAGTTTCAAGTTGGCATTCTCACAGTCCGCATACACGAAAAACTTTCAAGACTATACTTTTATTATGCTATTCAAAGTATTTTCTTCACACAAACTACAACGAATCAACGAAAAGAAAATTTAAAAATGGGTAAAAGGACTTTCACTTTGATCCAGACCATTAAAAAATTGTTACGGCATTCGTGGAAACATTACAGCATATTTACGTATCGACACACTTTGTTATGATTTGAACTAAACCCTCGACGAAATAGTATTGGCTCATGTCTATTAAATTCAACGGCACGATATCCTTGTTATTCGTTTCATTTATTTCTCTCATGTCAAAGCAACCAAAACAAAAAATGTCACTGTAACATTGTGCGTTGAGAGGATTAACGTATCATTAACTAATTCGACGTAACCCAATTATGGTACAATGGATGCGTCAATTAAATGCACAAATAAAATTTTTTAATCTTGTAGGTTTTGTTTTGTTTAGGAACAAACAAAAATTGGGTTTGATTTCCATTTATTGATTTCTTCATTCATAATCAACACTTTTTATAATCCCTCAAAACATTTTCTCATCTATGTGAATTATAATTCCATCATTTTTTTTTTATAGGCAACGTTAATTAACAGTTGGCTCGGTATTGGAAACCTTCTTGGCACCGATTCAAACATACTGACAGAGAATTACATTTCATTCCGAGTATACATAAACGTTTGAAATCTCTGTCTGCAACCTCAAGTGACATTTACTCCATGCCCCCAAGTCACATATCATTTGAATTGCAATATTGCACAAATTCTAGGATCCCAGTCAATTAACCTGCAAGTACTCACCATCTTTGTGAGGTTTCAATCATGTTATTAAGCATCAAATGGAGCGTTACACTCCATTAAATGTTAATTTGTTACCCAGAATAGCCTTCATTGAGGTCGGTCAATTGCAAGTTGAACATAAGGGAAATCACATGTTTCATTTGTTGTAATTGTTTGAAACTCTATAGATTCTTCATCGTATTGTTGGGGCTTGTTGTCGATCATTTCGAGCGCAAACTTCATACGTATCAATTGTCACAAAATTATAGACTGCGAGCAGAGTCTATTTGTATTTCATAGAATATTTAATAATAAGTGTATTTGTTCAATTTCATATCAGACTTGTGGATATTTACCCATTTGCTTGTTTACACAAAGGTTTTCACGTCGACAAAATCCACACAGTTTATTCTCTGTTTACAATATTACAAAAATATTGACATGACAATGCTCTATAAAATTCTATTTATCAATGGCATCAACATTTTATTGAAATTAAAGCAGAACGATTATGTAAACACGTTCATTCATTTGGCTTCAGGTCAATAAATCGATGCAATAGTAAATTTTACATTTTTATAATTTCTAATTGTATATATTAAAAGGGTTGTTATTGTGGGGTTATTAATGTGGAATTATCTTCGTGAAGATGAACAACTATGAGAATATATCGACTGGTTATCCATTCAGTTATGGTTCTTGTGGGCAATTAATTGGATACTTCAATATTTCGGACCAATATTTTGCATGTGCTCATTTAATACACCTATTGTATTGTGCTGAAAAATTTATCATATTTATCTCACAAAGGAAACCAAATATTAATGAAAGTACCAGCAGTTGAAATGGATAAAAAATTAGAAGATAAAATGCAAATCCAAATATTCTTATTCCATCGTTAATTTAAGAACTGTTTGAGATCTGTATTAACCCTAAGAGTTGGAGCTTTTTAAAGTGTTCTAAAAGCTACTGACTGTACTATACTACAATATCTACAATGATGAAGACAGGAAAATTCCTCTGATTCTGACTGAATTTCACATATCAGGAAAACACTCGCCGTTCTCTATATAAATCTTTTACTATTCCACTCTTTTATATATTCAAATAAATTTCTCTTTCCGGTGTATTGAAACTTCGAATAAATTAACGAGAAAATTTCCCAATTACTTTTCAATAATTTCGATATGAATTAACTTGTGAATGCATTCGTAGGAATAAATTATCGATTTTGTTGGAGTCTGGGACTCTGATAATTTTATTCTTTCATTGGAAAATTGTTCGGTAGTATAATTTGTTGGCATTGAGGAAGATTAAAAAGTTTACTGAATTTATTTGTATTGATTTACCCAGCTGTAAGAATAGGAGGTCTATTGTTGGAAATAAAATAACCTGACGAATAACAAAAATGATAACGTAGAAAATGAACGTGGGAATTTAATGTTACTGATTGTGTGCGAACTTTTCTTTCTCAATAAAGGTTGATTGCTGTTTTTATTTCATTTGGTTTTGTTACGAGTAATTGTGTTTCCGAGTGTAATAAAAATTAACAATCACTGGCAACAATTGATAATTTAAATTGCAAATATTAACGAGGAACTGGTAGAATTTTTAATAAATTACTTCTGATGTTGAATCCAATACTTTCACGAATGAATTACGATGGACAGCTCTACATAATGTAAAATGTCCGGACGAATTTTCTCACACGTAAGATAAATGTCTGTGCAGTTGATGATGATTCAAATCTAAAATATTTATCTCAGGATGTATTTCACTAGGTTTAAGGGAACGGATACGATTTACGTACAGTAATTCAAATGTGTCACAACGGTTGCAACGGATGTCAAATTTACCGATTTTATGCAGCCAATAAAGAAAAATAGCTGAACGATTTTCTTTCGCTTTTAAATGTTGCTATGTCACGCAGGTCCTAATTCATTAATATATATAGTGTTTATTTTTTTCGTTCATTTATTTAAACATTATTCGTTCATAACTTTTAGTTCCCAAGTTTTATATTCGTTCGTCAATAATTTTTCTGTTTAAAGCGAACGTGAGTGTAATATAAATACCACAAAGACTTCAGTTCCAAATTATTAATACGATGCAGGAAAACGAGGAAATACTTATCTTCAATGTCGCTGCATCTAAATTTATTTCTGCAAATTTATTCATAGCTTATCTTACGGAAGATCTTGTTTATCGCAATTTATGTACAATTTTCTTCCATTATTATGCATCGTATCATCAATGCATTATTCTCCTTGTGGAATTTGAAATATAATATTATCGGCTTCATATCAGTCATATTCCTTCGCAAAAATTTATTGTAGACATAAAACCTTGATTGTCCATGAAATATTATTATTATTCTTTTTAATGATTAATGACAATTGTTAAATATATTTGACAGTGATTTGATTAGGAACAATCCGAAAGATTGAAAAATTAGTAAACCATCGATATTGTCTTTAGTATACCATATTGAATCAAATCAACTTTTCACAATGAAAACATCCTGTCAACAATTTCTCGTGGAAATTAGTACATGAACACAACTTTGTGACATTGAGCCTGGACAATGGATTTATGTAACAATGGAATCCACTATAGAACGTTTCCACCAAAACGAACGAAACAAAAAGGTCCTATCACAAATGATCTGAGTTGTGAAGTATTTTCGACAGAATATCAAACTTTTTAAATAACGCCTGCACATCTTATTTGCACTATTGACTTAAAATTCGATTTCGTTAATTTTTTATCATCTCGTCCTTTCTATTATTCAACATTTCCATTCGTGATATTTCAATATATTTTTATCTCCAATACAGGAAAAGAAAAACTGTGAAAAAAAAAGACTAAGAATTATGTAAGGAAAAAGGAACCACCAAAATGTGAATTCATCATGAAAAATAAATCAGCGACAATTATTCATTCGTTTTTTTTTTTTTTTACTGAATTCAAATGGCTATTCTTTGCATCGATATATCAATATGAAAATTTTTCGGGATGCAGCTTGGAATCCGACAATTCATCGTATGATGGAGCAGTAGAGCATTTTTTGTCCTGATCTATTCTTTATCTGGTCCAATTTTTCTATGGTCTCTTTCTGCCATTGTCCAATATTTTTTTTACAAGCCTTTTTTTCTTTCCCTCGTCTGTTTTTTTCCTATACTGATTTTTCCAAGGCCATTTCCCATGCTGAGTATTCATTCCAATTGGGGTCATCAGTTATTGCATAAATTACGCATCAATAGATTTATCAGATTTGTCAAGAAGTTTATAGCATTTGATGATTGTGTGAAATATTATAATCGCCCTTGTTTTTTTCTTTGATATTCAGAAAATTTTAATGACGTCAAAACCAAATGCATGTCTGTGGAATGTTTCCAATATCAATCTTTCATTCATGTCATAGTCAATGGCAAAGTTTGCAGCGGTAGAAATAATTTTCAAGCCTGGCCGGTATTTCAGGATTCAAAAAAAAAATAATAATAATGATAACAGTAACGATGTAGTTGACAGAGCTAGAAAAGCAGCAGGTGATCAATCAGTCTATTGAGAATTAGATTTCAAAGGATTGCAAACTATTTTTATTATTCAACTAACTAGAATGGAAGATGACCAATGAGTGTTTGAGTCTGTGTTAGTTTACGATTCCTCTATTTTTTCCGCTGTTAATCATTCTTTGTCGAATTGAGAATGTCGAACAAAGCTTTAATGATTACTAATGGTATCTTTATTTTGTAATAGATGTAAAGGATTTTTGTAAATTGATATACACATAAGTTATTCATAGTTCACGAAATTGTGGAATAATTCTGGCTATATTTGTATTAAATTTATTTTATTGTTGTGAATTAGAAGAAGAAATAAAATTGCTTTTCAAAATTTTTTAACTATTTCTTAATATTCTTTATTCGAAGGTTCTCGTCATGATTTACCTCTTGTATCGACTGCAATGATATTATCACACCAATAACGACGATGACAATTGATGGTGAATGATAATAACTTTGATGTAGAGCATGATCGAACCTAAGCTCCCTCTCGGATATTAAATTGAGTTATACTTGAAGTTCCATTTATGAAGTTGGAGCGTCATTTATAGGGAGTTTAATGGCGAGGGAGCGAAGCGATGTCTATAAAATCAATTGAATTTCATAATGCTGTGTGAATAAGAATTATTTTATATAGGAACAATTATGTTGAATATAAAATTATATGATTAGAAGTGATTGTATGATAAACCACATTTAATTTGGTGGAATTAATTGATGAGGTAAGAAATGTGGATGAGAATTTGAAAATTGTGGTATCTTATCCTAAATTACTGTCACCATTATCTCTTTCATCTTGGTGGATCTGTGTATTGCATGCGGTTTTTGTTTGATGTGGTGAAGTGGTGTTGAATGTGAGCACCGTCGCTGTTCTACTTTCATGGTCACGCATTTGATTAACGAATATATAAACCTCGACTTTTTTTTTCCTTAAATAATTGCATCTGCAGAATAAAAAAATACATAATGAAGAAGTGTAAAAAAGTAGGGAATTCAGTTTGCACAAAGAATGAAGTAAATTAGAATAAAAAAAATAATTTATTTTCTGGGTATTCATGAATTAAATAAATATTTAATCTGAAAATAGGACAATTTCAAATATTTCAATGTAAGAATCAACAATGAAGTATTTTATCATGGAAAAAGAAAGAAAAAGCAAATGTAACAATTGAAATACATTATTGAACTACAATACTTCAAGCAAGCTACGGAATTCATTAAATATTGATCATTGAAATCTCGTAAAAACGATTCATTCGAATATTCCAATATGATTCATACAATAAATCCAACGCCAGCTTGGAAATTTAGCAGTAATTCTCAAGAATAAATTGTGTCCTGAGGTATTTCATGTTCCCAACTAATCCAATCAAATTCCTCATCCAATAACAAAAGTGAAAACATTTAACTTAACTTCCAACAAATGAAGAATAGTCCTCATGATATCCCTCCAACAAGTGACCAACTTTATAAATAAAACTAATGAACAAAGTTTTATTTTGTGCTGTTCAATTGTCATGTTCATCAAATTGAAAGGGAACAAAAAGTAAATTTCATTCAGCACAATACTTTTGCTCACCGTAAGAGTTAGAGTTGTAAGCTCATTCTGTATCTGCTATCCAACAGCATATGCTTATTCAAACTTCACCATTGACTATTTTGAATTATTAAATAGAATGTAAATCAACAATTGGTATACAAACTACTGAAATTCTTCTCTGAAATCTCAAAAATTAACTGAATATCATCGCCAATTCCAACTGCTTGAATAAATTGGAAAACTTTTCGTTCAACAAGTTCTATAAGAAGTTAAAATTAAATTATTCGTCTTCTACAGTTGGCTCGGTATAATTTCTACAAACACATGACTCAGTTCCGTCGTCTTCCTATTGCGATTCCTATTCAAATCTCACCAGGAAATAAAATTACTCAGAGTTCTCAATTTTAGATTATAATGTATTAAAATTAATAAAATACAACTTCAAATTATTAAAATTGCACAATATAATATTCCAAAATAAATTAACAACTTTTCCCAGGTAATTGTGAACATTAATGTATGAGCATACTCTAATTCTATTGTGTTTCCGACACGATCATTTTAACTAGAACAATATATGGTACAATGTGAATGCCAGTGTAACACGATAAGTACAAGGGTAGTGTTACCTCACATGTTGGCACGCACTGAATATTTAACACAAATTAGTTGAGCATTTCACTTGCATATATACCACAGACGACATTTGGAGAATATTTTTTAACCTAGTTCAACAAAACTATGTATGGAATTCCAATATGTAGCACCAATTATTTGTGTGACCAGAATTAATCTGAATTACCATCGTCGAGCAGAGACGATACCAGATACGAGATATCAAACTTTGTCTTTTTGAATAATTATAAATTTATCAGCATAAGCTTATTATATAAATTTGTTTACGCAGGGTGTTTGTTGTAGTAAGCATAACGGTTGGAGGATGCAAACTCATTTCGCTGTAAGTTGGGATAAATTAATTAATATGTCTTAAACTGTTTGTCGAAATGCGGAAGTTGGTTGAACCAGTTAAAAAAATGTAGTTTATGTAGGGAGGAACTATTCTGTGATTTCAAAACAGAATTAAATTCATTCTGGGTTTATTGGCGTTCTAAAATTGTTAAAGTATTTGATTCAATTACTTATTCTTCATGACGAAGAGCGAATGAGAGATATAAATAAACGATCTTGCAATGTGAATAACCTCTGGAATGTTTTGATTCTATAATTTCAATAGTGAAAAGCAATTTCACTTCTGTTCTGTATAAATATTGACATGGTCAATTGCTGGGATCGTTCCTAGAATAAATTTTCCTCCTCAATGGCTTGTTGAATAACACAGTTGAGGATCTTGCATTGTTATAATATTTGCAAAGGGGAAAAAAAATATAAATGTGGACCACGTGCATCAACATTACCTCCATTATGCGAGTTATTTACAAAGCCTTGCGCTTGAAAGTTATCCCCAAGTTGATATGATTGTTCTCAAAAATCCCTCATCAAGACGAGTGGAAAAAATCACGCACTTGCACGTGTCAACAATCTTCCTGGGTATATCTTTTAGGTAAAACTAGGGTGCTATACACAACGAAAAGTTGTAATTCTAGTTTATATTGCTGTGGTTTCGTAAAGAAAAGTTTTCTCGAAGGGGAACTAATGGTTTTCGTAATATGAAGTGTGTGGGAAGTTTACGTGCAAGTCGTTAAAATATTCCGATGTCGGAAAATCGAAATGAAGTTAGAATACTCGCAGGCAAATGTTTGTTCTTAGTTAACATTCGCAGTTTCAAATTGAATTTTCGAACTTGATGTTTGATGCATTAGAATACTCAACATTCCGATTGGCATTCACCTCCAATTTAATACCAGAATATTGTGAATAAGTTGAACTTACTTTCCACCCAAAAGTTTGACCAGTGAAGTACGAAAGATGTCAAAAATCCTCGATTAATTAATTTTTTCTCTTTTTGTTTCGTAAACTTCACGACAAATTCTCAATTCATTTCAAATATGTTAAACTTGATACAAACCTGAAAGAAGACTGAATTGCCACAATGAAAAATTCCAGTTCATTGCTCAGTATTGAAAATTCTGTTTAGTTCAAACGAAAAGAATAAATGAAATCTCTTTGAGATTTCGAAGATACATAAAATGGTAGGTACACACTCGTTCAGTTCTAGCCATGAAACATAGATGAGTATGTATACAAATAGAAGTCAAACGGAAGAGAAATTATCGTCGCACTGATTAGAAATGATAGTCAACATAGAATTTTGGAGCATTTTCATGCGTGACATTTTAATGAGCAAACTGTCTCCGCTGCTACATTAAAACTTATTGATTCTTCCCTATTAATTCATGCATCCACATACACCAATAACACTTCGACTCAATTTTGACAGATTTGCGTTGTAGACGCCATGAGTATACTACGCAAACATTTTATGTTGCTGTTTTTCTCCAATTAAGCTTGCTCAATAAAACCAATGTATGAATAATTTCGTACAAATATTCAGTAAATGTAGAATAAATTTCAAAGAACAATGTACTCTCCCTATTTTTATTCCACCCAACCGAAAACTCCTATAGAAAATTCTTCTCTTCGTTTCTACATCAAACAAATTTCGTTTACTGTCAAAGTACAAAAAAAAATTGACTTTAATGTGAGCAACAGTGACTTCTACCATATGTTTCTCATTAATATGAAAAGAAACTCCTGACAAACATATGTTTGTCGACGCGTAAATGCAAAAATCATAAACATACTCTATGTATCTGTCGTGGGTTGACGTACGATAACACACGATTATATCATCCGAAAAATATTTTTCTGTTCCATTTGGCATTCGTCCCACAATCTTTTAAGTTCTCAAACGTTTGCCAATTGATGTTACTAGGAAAATATTAATATCTATAATTATATTAAATATTTGACTTCAAATGAGTTGTAAAATTTGGATCATCTCACAAAGTTAATTTTAATTCTTATCATTTCTACTTAACCAATGAAAATCCATTAGAACATGTCGTCAGTGTTCATTCCTGGTGGTATTTCATGGTGATACAGTTGATGTCAACATTCAAGACAAATTATAGACAGCTGATATCGTGTAATGTCATGAAATGCCGTACAAACCGAATACAGGACATTGATTTATATCCACCATTGATTATTTGCATTGCAGAGGCCATTAAATTGTAGAATGACGTCGCTAGCAACAGCGCAATCAAGTCTGTCTCAAGTTTGTCATATGTCTTGCGTTGACAGGTGAAGGCTCCACAAATAAACATTTGCTAAGGTTTATAACGTCGAATGTGATGCCCACACGATACAAACAACAAAATTATTAATAGCTGCAACGTCATATTTGGATGAATTGATCTTGATTTGACGTTTATATGTAATTACTATTTATACTACGCAATTTTGAGATAAAGTGATAATTATCTGAGTAATTCCAGAAAATTATGTTCAAAATTCTAAATTGAATGATCTGAAAAAGATTTCCTTTTGTTTATCAATGAAACGTTCCAGAGTTGCAAAAGGATTCTTAGAATATGCAGCTTTTTATACAACTTTTCTATCTCTCCAATTCTTTTTCGAATTGAATTTTATACAGAATATTCATCCGAAAAATTATATTACGAAATGGAAACATTTTCTTGGCATAGTTCTTTCACATTTTAGAATTTATATCTCATCTTGACAATTCATATCGATCAATATTGACCAGAACTATTTATCAAAGCTCAAAAAACGACACCATGAACAAATATGAAGTCAGAACAGATTTCAAATGATACGATTTTCTCTCAAGTTACCGATCAAGTTCGGTAGAATTATCAGGTAATTTAATCGAGAATGGAAAGAAAAAACTTATTCATATTGAACTTATTCTGTATAACAAGAAGAATTGAAAGTTAAGAAGAAAGAAAAACACAAGAAGAGAATACTGAAAAGATTAACATAATAACTCACTTTCAGATTTTATATTTCAGTTCATTTTTATGGAAATAAACTTTGTGTTGACATAAAAAGTCAATTGACGATGTATACACTGCCTCTTTTTCTTTCTCTCTCTCTTGAGGATTATATGTGCCAAGAGAATAAATCGATGAGAACACTGCATATATAATTTGTTCGTGCAAATCTCCGTGACACGATAGATAATATTTCGTTTTGTTTAATATTTCATTTCTGACTTAAACATGATGATATTCAATATCTATTCTTTCAATTATTATTTATTTACGTGTTTGTACAGCTTTGAAGAGACGCCTCCTAATTGTTTCAGTTACAATTCGACTCTCAAATGCATTGTGCTACTTTAACTTCATTGAAGAGAAGCTGCCATGAACTTTTTGTGTAACTTCAAGATGTTCGTTGCATGGTACGAATTTATGTTGTACCGTCACGTCTGTTAAATTCACTTCAATTTGAGATTTGCTAGAGAATGTCAAATATTTTTTTTCTTTGACAGAAAGCAAAGAGCAATTGGGACTGTTCTTATCTTTCACTAGAAAATGAAAACAACATGGGATTTATAACTGACAGAATATACAAAAGAGATTTATTTTAAATGGATAAATTTATTATATTAAAACTTCTTTTCTCATTGTCACATTCAATCATTCTATAAAATTATCTGGATTCAATTTTTTCATTTTTTATTTTCCTTTTTAGGATTCATTCTCAATATGTTCAAATGCAGTTTGAAATTGGTTTTCTTATTTTCTTGATGATGACAATGTCAGTCAATTTCCGTTACATCTATATTTTCATTCATATTCTTGATATCATGTCTAAAATATTTTTAAAGTGTCGTCTAGAAAGTGACCATCTTGCAATTCGTGGTGCACTTTAATTCTATTGGTATTGGAAGTTCCCTCTTCAACATCAAGAGTAGACAGAATTTGATGATAGCACGATGAAGCGTTATCGAGAAGTAATATTATACTTGAACCAAAATAAAGAAAAAAGGTACTGTGTAGAATTTTGCATGCTGAAATATGATAAACTAAAATGATATATGGCACAGTATCAGAGAGAGTTGCAAACAGAATTTGATTGATTATCTGATCACATTTAAACTCTGTAAAAAATTGATCACAGATAATGTTCAAGTTCATTAATTTTTGTGGTATCCATAAAATTCAATTGTTCTTATTCGATAATGTGTGTGGACCCAATAACTACGAAGTATTTTCCAACGAACATATCACAGCTGCAGAGTACTGAAAATCGATGTATTTGACGATGTGGAATTCAAGGATCGTCAGGAAAGACAGGACTTTGGCCATCAGAATTTTCCCAACTGCCTGAGGCAAAAAAGAAGTCAGAATACGTTGGATTGTAATTTACTACCCCCACATACAACTTATGTATAAGTACAACGTGTTCTATTTTTCAAGATGCATTGCGGGCTACTCATTTCATGCTTCAATTCCAATAGGTCGTCATGTAAAGAATTTTATGCATCTGAAATTACGGTTGAATGACTATTTGTATTGATTATGATAAAAGAATGAAGGATAACTCCAGAATATTTTTTTGTCAATGTGTATCAATAATAAAACTATGCAATATAAATGCTAACAATCGTTTGTGATTCAACTCTTCCTTGATAATCAAAGTAGGTTATCATCATTTTTTTTCTCTTTTCTTCATGCTCGTATTGATTTTTATAATTGAATGGATATAATGAAATGAGGGATGTTTAATAATGTCATATTGTTCAATGAAATTAAAAAAGAGTAATATGAAGTGGAAGAATTAATATAGTGAGTTACGAAATTTTTAATCGATATGTTGAAGATTGCTATGGAATAAAAAGAGATAAACTTCTCGACAGATAGACAGATGCGGTTGAAAGGAAGCTTAAGAGCTTACCAAATAATGAAAATCGAAATCAATAATTCAGTGTTTTCTCACAGGACTTAGTGGATGAATTAAAAATTCTAAGAAGAATGTCGATAGATTATTACTACGTCATCAGCGATCAATATTGGGTGCGTGGAATTATCAATTGGATAACTTCAACCAAATTCAATAATCCTAAAAGCAATGCAATGGAGATGCTGAAGTGGTCTAGATATTTTATCTCCATAAAAAGCACATACATAATGTTGTTACTGCTGAATTAATATTTTATCAGGTTTCGTCAATAACTAGTCCACATTCAGATTAATATTTCAAGAATTCGTAATTTTCTATGTGGGGATTTAGTGTTTTAGTGAAAATATTTCTTTATGGGGCTTGGAGAATTGTGGAACAAATACATGTTCTATGGTTTAGCTCTAACAAGACCATTCACAATGGGATTTCGAATAAGGAGATTAGTGAGGGTTGTGGGAAAATTAAAAATTAATTATATTGTTAAACAGATGATGATAAAGGTAAGTACATGAAACATTAATTCATGTTTGAAGTGAAACTTCATTGTCGTCAACATAATTAATTCACATTTCTGAAAAAAAATCTTCATGAATGAAGGCATTTTAATTTTCAAACTTAAATTTTTATTACATGCTCATGTTCCATTTAATCCTGAAATTAAAAAATATGGCTTGGGAACTCTACTTTGAGAATTATTTATTAAACTTGAGAAACAATTTTTTGTCATAATTTTCATGATAACTTGCATGAAAAATAATCTGTGACACAAGACAAGAATTAATTTTTCCTTCAACGTAGTCATGTCAGAGACGTTCATTATCGGATGAGAAGAAAGGAAATTTGATTGGGAAAATAATGACGTCCTAGAATAAAAATGAAGCAAATATCCTTTGCTTCTTTGATCATAAATTTACTTATTTGTATTTCGGGTTTTCAATATCATCTGTTTCCGTCATGAAAGTGGAGAGTTTTATCTGGTATATTTCGAAAGCAAACACTTGATTGAAGAGACACTTCCATTTTAAACAAACGGAAGAAATCTACATTTAGTGTAAAAATAAAATTCATTCATATTACAATTGTAGGAATAGACTTCGATCAAGTATATTTTTCTTTTAGTGTATCGATCAGTGAGCGAATGGGCGCCGTTGCCATACACTCATGGCCTATGCCCTCAGGTTGTGTGGAAATACTTTGCAATTCTTCAATCAAATTGTATCGAACGGTACGAGATGGAGAAAGTATCAGCTTTTATTTTCGTTTCATAAAATAGTTGAACCAATAAATTCATCAACTAAGAGTTTTATGAATTGATGCTGTCACTACTTCAATTAATTTCCTCATTGTAATTATGTTCTTCTACTCGATGTAGAAATATAATGCGGATAATTGTGATAAACAATTGATGTTGTCAATGTTAAAAATATGAAAAAACATTTGGGTTCTTCATATTTTTTACATCAACCAACACTTAATTCACAACATTACTAGAGATTTTATAATATTTTTCTTCATGTTACATTCGATAATTTACATACTTTTCAATATTTGTTATATGAAATTGGTTGAAAAATTAAACAATTCAAATACCGAAATATTATGGGCTTAAAACAAATCAACTCATTGAGAATTGATGACAAACTCTGGAACTGAAGGTCTGAGTTCTCTACCAAACTTTATTGATCGAATACATATTAATAATAAGTTCTAAATCACTCAAATCAATTCCAAAGTTGATTCAGTGAGTGAGAATTACAATGGACAAGAGTTTTGACAAAAGACGATTCGCATATTTATAATGTTGCGCACATTCCAAATATTCATTACTACAATGGAGATATTTTGAAGCTCAGTCCACAAAGCATCAATGGAATTCTAAATCAGATAACCATCGAAATTAATTAATTGTCTCACCAGATGTTAATCTCAGAGCTTTCCGAACCGTAACATTGCACTATCACTCAGGCTCACAGGTTTATCAGTTGACTGCCAACGATATTGAACGTTGAATTAGCTCATGCTCATGTACACATGTCATCTATTTACTTTTGTATATTTTTATTAATTTAGTAACAATTATTCATTCTCGACATCACTCGAAATCGATATTGCATGAAATGAAAATAAAAAGTTTTAAATTGTAAAAATATAAATTGACAAATTGACAAATACTCTTCGCTATTTTATGATTTCTTGATACACAAAAATAGACAATTTTGAGAAATCTCATAAAGTATTACAAATTTAATATAAATTATCGATGAGACAAGAGAACACAATTAATAACACAAAGTTTCATCAAATTAAACCAAAGACCTCGTTGAATGTGTTCGATATGTTTTTTTTTGTCATAACCCTGAAATAAAATTAGAGAAGTTCCACTATATGAAATTCACAGAAATATTTTGAGAGCCAATTTATTCATCCCACACGTCTGATATTTTTGTAAAATGATTAATAGAATGGTGAATTTTTGTTTCCGTAAAATACTTATTTTTCACTAAACTACATATTTTACCTTCACCTTTATATTTCCCACACGAATATTAAAGAAAAAAAACCGTGACGCCAGTAGGCGATTGTACACACATGGTGCACAATTTCCATAATTACATTAGACATAGTACATATTTAATCAAAGTCTTCTCCATTGCAAGTTCTGGAGTGCAGTAGTTTAAATACATATTTAAAAATATAACAAAACACATTTTTTAGTTATTTACATGTATCCTTTTTGTATTCATAGTTGAATAATTCAATGAATTTTGATTTGTTTTATTAACGTATTTCAATCTCTCTGTAATGATCGATCATTATAATCACGTTTTGTCCATCAAGAAAATTAAAGTGCCGTGAATTAACATACAAAATGTTTCATAAATTTAAAAAATGTGAATACCGTGCAAAACATTTGGAATTCCAGTAAATTCACGTAGGTCTATTTGTAGCAAATGAAAATGAGTTTTTAATTATAAAGCTCATAAACCCACGAGTAGAAGGAAGAAATTTTCAGTACTTATTAATTCTCCAATAAAATTATCATATTCGCAAGGCGACGGATTGTTAGGTGAGAAAAACACAATAAAATAGAAACTTTTAGTAAAGAAAAATTCAATCATAACTAAAACAATTGAATTCTCAATTTCGATATGATTGGAATTATTAGATGTTCTATTAAAATTTCAATATCAGAATTATAATCGTAAACTTTTCTGACCCTTCAGATATTTCCACAGTCTGCAATAATATTTTTATAGTAGCAGCAAAAATCAACTGCACTTGTCACAATGTTCGGATCATGCTTTTCACTATGTTTTGTTACATTTCACATTTTATACCAACTCACTCGCTCAATATAATATTTTTCTCTTATATTCATCCCATATTGTTCCCTGAATTTTATATTGCTCCCGAAATAACAATACCATTCATCCTTTATTCTTTTACATGAACATTGAAAATCAGAATCCATTCAACTGAACATAATGTAAAATAAATACTCTAAATTTCTAACAATCCTCAATGTATTTGCCTGTATACATTTAGCTACGTTAAAATACAATTTATGTAATCTCGTATTATGTCACTTGCTTTGCTATATTTTATCGATTGTCCTCAAGAATTCAATGTCGTCGTAAGCGATCATGAAACTGTATCGACTATTTATATTATACCTTTGAATGTTGTCAAGGCATTTAAAAGCCTGATTTGTAGTGCGTCTGTTACGTAAATCCTACTCATTTATCAGATGCTTAATATATGGAGAGTTTATGTCACAAAATACGTCATCATGTCTATTATATTCATTTAAGAATCGAAATACCATGGGAATGACTTTACTCATTGCATAACAAAATACAACTTCAAATACCAAAGTTTTATATGTAATAAAGTTGCATGAATAAAGCGTAACTAAATTGCGCTGTGACAGCGGGAGCTCATTCAGCTGCCTGAGCTTTCACGTGAATCATTGAAACTTTCTTGTTTATTATGAGATATTGGTCTTGTGAATTACGGCATAGAGAACAGGATTGTCAAGAGACTCTCGGAAGAACCAATATGTTGACCCTTGACATTTCTCTTTCATTGAGAGTTTATGACTGATTTGTATTTTCTGAATTGATGACATTTATTTGATTTTGAAGGAATTGTTGCATATTAATTCATTCTTAGGGAGATCATTTTAATATACTACATGGAGAAAAAGTTTGAAACGTGACGAATAATGAGAGGTGAGTTGGAATTAAGGCGAGAACATCATAACATTTGTCAGTGAAAATAGTAGGAAAATTATGAAGTGCTTAAAAATGGAGTCTACAAAAAAATAGATTCACATTTTTTAATTCTAAATGAATTCTCAATCTTACCGTTCGTGTTATTTTTCTCGAGAATAGTAAAAATCATTTTTCTCTTGTTATAAAAAATATGACGTTCTTCTTCTTGACACTACAAATAGTTTCGTTTAGCAGCCACTTTTCAAGCACTTGAAAACGATTTGTATGTTGACTTTTTATGTAACAATTAAAACGGTGTAGAGTATTTGAAAAAAATTGCATCATCGATGATGATGAAGATGGAGAATAAAACATCTTGGTACGAAATATATTCAAATATGCAAGAATAATTCATGCTATTGATGATAAATCTGTTTTTTTTTTTTCATGTTTATTAAATATTAGGTAAATTTTTTGAGGGTCCAAGACAATCGAATTGTCTCAAAAATTTTAGATATTCAAATACACATTGATTATTTAATACCAAATAATTGTGGATTTCCATTTGCAATTAGTGCATGAGTTAACACAACCGATTTCATCCTCATATTTTATTATGACTCGTCTAACCCATCTGTTAACTTACTGATTGTCGTTCACAGTTTCTGGTGTTATAGATTGCGCGTTCCATTGTGAGGAATCCAACATGCTTGAACGTTTTCCACTCAATGTCAAAACCAAGAGGGAGTAAAAATGAGTGAGCAGAGTTATTTTGTACTGATAGGGCGCACTGTCACGGTCAAAATATAAAGGATGTGAGTGAAATATCTCAGTGAACGTGCGATATTCATCAAGAGAGAATGAAACAAGTTGTGTATTTATTGTCGAAGTAAATGCTGAGTCAATTTTATTCTCTATAAAAGCACAAAATGGTCAATCAAATAAAAGTTTGAATACAAATATAAAAAAATTGAAGACAATATAAAAACATTGTGAAATAGAATCATATACAAAAATAAAAATATGTCTTGTATTTTTCTTGAATGTAACAATAAAAATGTGTGAATCTTTTTCCCCCTCACCAACAACCGCTTTTTCATTTTCGTTCATCCTTTTGTTTTATCCCATTGGAATTTTTAAAGCATATATCTTTGTTAAAGGGCTTGCACGTACTTTTTCCACCAAATAAGCCGGCATGTATACATGACATATAAAAGATATAAAAGGAGAGAATGAAATTTTTTTTCTCTGTATATTTTTCTTCTCTCTTTGTTTGTATTTCTTCGGAGAATGTATATAAACAGGCGCACGTATGTGCCAAGCTGCATATTTGGAAGATGAATAAATATCATCTCCATTTTTCGCTCAACCCAGTGAGAGAACATTTTTGATCGTTCATAAATCACAATAAGTTCGAAGCTTCGAAACAAAAAAAAACATTTCCAATTTTAGGATTCTGACGCAAAAAATAATGTGGGATAGTGTGAATCGTTGGATAATGGGTATTGAGAATGAATGAATGGTTACGAATTTGTTTGCTCGATATAAACAATGTACCCTGGGAATTGGCAGACAGAACAAAAAAATCGTCAGAAAATCGATCATGGATATATTTTTCACTATCATTTTTTTTTTCAATATTGAATAAACAAAGAGATAATGATTGGAATTTTTGTTTGCGATGGATACAAACTGTTGGGCCATGAAACGAAATATTTTTCGAAAGAAATAAAATATCGTAATACAGATAGGCCATTTGTCATCATCAATTTACTTTTCTTTCAAAGTTATATAAAAAGATAGGAGAAAGCATTCCAGAAAGGGCTCAAGAATGAAACGTCCATTCCACTAGATCCCCATTTTTCTTTCCGGTTTTACTTTCACTTTATTCAAACTGAACAATTTAATATAAGTCATTTCTATCCAATTATTATTCTGTAGAATATTTAACTATAAATTCTAAAAACCAACACTTTCAGTGTTGCAAAATTTTTAGGGCACATTTGTCATGCTGATGGGGAATTGAACTTATCCTCTTAATATGAATTCACCTTACTCAATATTTATTATTATTTGAACAAGAATCAATTTATTGCAATCTAATTCAATTACGGAGAACAAACACTTGTCCACGCATCATCTGTGACTTAGTCTACATCCAAAATTAGTTTTCACTTATTAAGTCCTGTTTGAATGGGACTGCTATCAATATTGGGATAGTGGCTTACGCAATATTAGGATTAAAATTATTATGCATATAGACTCTGTATGTTAAACGTATTTTGGTGTTCACAACAACATAGTTTGCATCACTGATAGATATTATGCAGAGTCACGTAACAGGAATCCCTTTTAGATTGGAAATTATCATACATGAATTATTATAATAAGGGCGATATCCCAAAAAAGTATCTTCTTACAGTAATACAATAGGAAATACTCTCATTTGATTCTCATCACATATAATAATCCTACAACAGCTTGTATGCAATGCAATTTCACATAAGTTTATGAATATTCATTTATTTCTGTAAACTTTCTTGATGTATGCACAGTGAGTCTGCCATAAAGTCAAATCTCGTATAAGCTGTCGTCGGGACAAAGCAAGTGAGGTATCATGAGATTTTACTTTATATCGTCCTTGAATATGAGGAGAAAAATTCAAGGATATCACTCTGTATTAATAAATAGAAAATTACGTTTTGTCAAATTTTATTCTATGGTTTTTTATTGAGACATTTAGTCGTGTGCGGATGTTTAAACATTAATTTTTGAATTATGGCCTCCTACCTCGGTTATCTTTTTTATTGGCCGAGTGATTTACGGACTCGAGTCTATTCGAGAAGGGTTTTAAGACGAGTTAACTTGAAAGAGGGTTGTGTTTGAGAATATAATACCGAGGATGATAAAAAAGATTATTATTATGGGGTTCACACAGTGTTTGTTAGATATTTGTCTGGAGTTGTAAAATAATTTATTCATTTTTCTTTCTTCTGCTATGAAATGGTTCCAGATAAAAATTTCCTTTGGGGATAGAACGTTTTATTTGATAAATTGGCATCGTAAGCAAATAAAAGTGGCGAATATTATAGATGAAATAACACTTTCGGATTTGAAAACTTGTGGGGAATATAATGGCATTTTATGATGTTAAGATGGAAATATAATTTGTTTTTTCAGTTGTTTTGTTATTTGAATGGAATTTATTTCTGGCATTTAGTAACATCTGAATATTCTTGATGCTCCTTGTAGAGGAATTTAATTTTTTGTTTATTTCTGATAACAAAGGAAATTTCATCATTGGACGGAAATTGAGCACGAAGATAAATCTGTAATCTTGAATATTAAGTGGTTGCAAAAAAAAAATATGTAGAAATCTCTTTCTTTCTTGAGCGACGTAAGAATTGTTGATGTTTATAAATCTCTGAAGATTTCAGCCAGAGATTCATCTCAATACAATGAAGAGATTATGTAAAATTGAGAATATCGTACAGTTGTATTGTATGGAAATGACTTCCATTGAACGCAAATTTCATTCATCTTCGCCCAAATTTAATTGAATTCGGCGTTGCATCTATTCATTGACGCAATTTGTGTAATTGAATCTATTTTGATGTAGACAGAAAAAAAATAGAGACGGAGGAAAAGCGAATTTGTCATTTTATTTGTCTTCGTACATTTGTTTATAACATTATTTTTACCTTTTATTGTCTTATTTTGTTCTGTTGATTTCTCTCGACCAATTACGTCCACATATATATGAATCTCTTTTGTTTATCAAGTCACAAGTTCAACATCATAATATTCCAATGTACACATGTGGTGTTCAAGTGTACACAAAGTAGAAATACACACACCACATAGATTATAGTTTGTGTTTATTCGTCAGCGAGAAACAATGAGGGAAAAGACACAGCAGACTAAATATGAGGTAGAAATATTGGGAAAAACCGAAAGTATGTTGAGAAATACTTTTATATGTTGGTTATATATAATCAGACGACTCTCAGATGTCTGTAAAAGAATCTGGAATAGAAGTCCTTAAGACTTTCTGTAAGAAATTTTATCTGTCATAAAAGGTAATGTTGAATATGACTGATAAGAATAGATTCAGCGATTTTTGTATTCAAAAGCTTCGGGCTGACGAAAAAAATTCAAACAACAGTCAGATATACTCGGGACTTCACATAATGTCCGGTACTTATTCACAAATGAAATAAAATTCTTAGAAGTAATTCAAGAACTGAACACGATTTGGGATATGAGGAAAAATATATGGAAATAATTCTGAGATGTTTTTTTATGTTTTCTCTTCTAATTTTTACATTCAAATATGAAGAGAAAGAAAAAGGTAATTCCGATTTTTTTCAGAGTTATAGTCATTCAGAATTGTCAATAATTATTTCTACAATTCATGAATTCAAAATGAATAAAGACAAAAAATGTGGATAGTCTTAGAAATTCTTTTCGACAGTTGTGACAATCTGAGGAAAATCCAACAGGATCGAAAAGATTTAAGTTGATTGTCCATTTGGTTCAGGATGTCCTAATAGAATAGAACGGATAAACTCAAAACAGATAATGTGAAAAATAAAGAAGAAAGAAGAAAATGACCAATGAAATCAGAGTGGAAAGATAACAAAAATGTCATATCAATTTATGTCAATTGGATTAAAAGCATCATGAGCTAAATGCTAGTCAGTGAATTATTAGTGTTGCAATTCTCAAACGATTTCATTTAATAATCAATCAGATGGAATGCATCAGCTTTTACGGTTATCAATAAATGGAAACTCTGCTGACAGAGATGCTGAGAAATCTGAACAAAGAAGAGGAAAAAAAAAGAAAAAGAAAGAAATGGAAAAAGCAATGAAAAAAGAAATTGCGCACAGAATGTAGAATTGTGGTGACAATCAGTCAAAGACAGGGAGCAACAGGAAAAAAATTCTCGTTCTATGTTGCAGCAATTGAATTCCACCACCCGAATTCCCAAGAGCAATCGTCATGAAATATTTAACGTACATTGGTGAATGTGAACGGGTAACTGGAGGCCATTGAACAAATAAAGAAATTTAAACGAGTTAAAAAAATTGTGTTCATAGGGCGAAAATCGAGGTGGTGGCAAGTTGTTTCTTTTTTTCACAGTAAAATGTTATGCATTACATGAAATTTCATTAGGATATTGTGATGGAAAGTTCATTGCAAAAAGCGCCCATGAATGTAATCGTTCTTGCCTACAGTTTCGTTCTCTCTTGGAGCTACTGAATAACTCACAGTTCATTCAAGAGAAATATTCATCACAGTGAATGTGCGGAACAAAGAAACGAAATCGAATTGAAATGTCAGGCAATTTGATTTCGTATCCAATCCATTTACAAAGAAATGAGAATTACGTTCATTCATTTGTTTTAATTCCATTAATTATCAATTATTCTATGAAATATAAGGATTTTTCAATTGTATTGACGATAAGCAAATTTCCTGGTGTTATCTCTTAGGCAATTAATTTTTTTATCGACCCATTTTTGTTTTTCTTCTTTTTAATCAATAGCCAATCGGTTGACTAAAATAATTACGTGATCAAAATGAAATTCCAAGTGGTAGTTTTTCTGTAGTACGATCATGAATGAAATCGTTGGAAAAGGAATGTTAAAATGGATAGACTGGTTGTTTTAAAGGGGAACACCATGGTGAAGTATGGAAAGACGACTTTCCATACGCAAGTTTGAAGAATTTATAGTTCCTATTAAATTTCTAAATGACATCCTTGTTCTATTATAAATAAATGTTTAAAAAATGCGCGGAATTCTTTTTTTTCAAAAACATTAATGTCTTCAATTGTTTGGTTAAGAGATTGAATTCTAATTTTCTCTGTTATGTGCTCGAATTCAATTCTGAAAATCCTTGCTCTTGGTAACACTCGCACTGGTACTTTTGTAGATTTTTTTTTATTCTTTCATTTTCCCGATCTTCGTGAACATATCGAGCATTGACACGAAATAGTTTCCAATTGATTTGATTTTTTTTATTCGTCGCGATTGAAAGTCGATAACAGATAAAGCTCTTCAACTGTGAGTTCATATCAAGCACGAATCAGAGATTGAAACCAAATGGTGCGAAAACTGTATAAAGACTTTATCATTTTTTTACAAAATTTTATCCAGTCGCAATAAGATCAAATTAATTTCATTCAAGAACTTCCAAACCTCAAGAAAGCATTTTTACAACTTGAAGAATTCCTGATAAATATTTACTGTGAATTTCTTACATTTAGCACAACATCTATTGTTATGCTTTTGTGGGACACTCATATGACACGTGGAAGAAACAGAACGCTAGTCATGACAATTAATAAGTAAGCTGAACCATGTCACCATTTCATGCATGCAATCAACGTCTGCATAGCGCTCATATCAGTGAATCGTGCACGTGAGATTCTATTTATTCATTTTAGCTTCCATATTGCGCATCCTGGAAACATAATTTAATTTGTTCACCACATTTTGCACATTGGAATAAATTATATTTATTATACAGACGTATATTCAATCCAATCGAACTGAGCATGAGATAAATTCGATTAATTCGGACAATTTTCATCCACCAATGAATTTACAGACTTGAAAAAATTCTCTTACAATATTAAGGAATGTAGTAAAGTTCACTGTGGATTATTGATCAAAATAACAAACCCTAAACTCTTTGGATAACTCAGTGTCACACAATAGGACTAAGTGTCACACAAATCCCCTAACTATACACAAAGCAATGAAGCACGAAAATCCAGCAGATTCATAAGATTTAAGCGTCTTGTCGTTGACTAATATTCGGTGTAAATAAAAATACTTTTATATGAATTCACAAATGTTCATTTAACTTATCATTGTGTTTTATTATTTGCTTGAATAAATTATATTTTATTATCATTTATACGTTTTGTGGTATAAAGAATTTGTCGAAAACTATAAATTTTTGTGGACAGATTTATATAACGCACTAGTCGTCCTGCTAAATTTTTTTGTTGCAGATATTTCCGACGCGAGATAACTTTATTTATATCGCTAGAATTTTCCACGGGAAATTCACGTAATCAGTACTGCGAATATGACTCAGAGAATATCTATCGTTGCATAGAAGGTGAGCAATTTCCCTCTGCATATTTTTGAACAGCTATTAGTTTTAAAATGTTACTATTCATAAAATTACAGTGGGGAAAGTTGAGGAGACTGTTCAAGCGATAAATATTTATTGTGAATATGTTTCGACTCTGTAAAAATAATTTTCTATTAACAGCTTTGATGAGCTTTTTTGATGTACAAATATTTTATAACATAAAATGTATTCTGAATGACAAAAAAATATTTTTTTATCTTAGAATTTTGATTGTCTATTCATATTTTAAAATGATTTACGTCTATATTCACATCTTTTTCATACTTTATTTTACAGCGCTATGACTTTTAATGGAATAATGTTGTGACCAAGAATATCACAACCAAACGGACAAAGGAAAAATTCGATTTGGAGATAAATATTTTTCGTGCTTCTATAATATTTTTAATGATAACAATAACATGAACTCGGTTCAATTCCGAGTGAAGTGTATCGTTGCATTCCACTGCTTTGCACTAAATATTAAATTGATGAAAATGACGAAATCCGATGTCGCGTCCATACATTCGAATGTTATACAGTGTTGCGTTGTATAAAAATGAGTCAATTTATGAATCCAAATTTCATATCTGCACATGGCCGAATAAATTCATATTGGACGAGACATTGAGAGCGAAGTAAATGTTCATTCATTTGTATATTTATTTTTTCATTATTCTCGTCAAGAACTGGACGGCGACAATAATTTTTCAATTATATAATTTTCAATGAGACACTAACAGAATTGGTCATGAATGGTATTACATTTGTTTTCATGTTTCTACACGAAAATCAAGAATTAATGAAAAAAAAAACACTTCCGATGGATCAATATAAGATTTTTTCTTTGTAATATATTTTCATCTACGAGAAAACGCCATTTGCAATTTCAAAAATGTTGTTCACGTCTATTTTATGTGATACTAACTAACATCAAGTCACTTATTATTGAAAACGCTACAAAATAATAAAGAAAAATTGGTTCGTGCATGTTAACAGAGATAACGAGGGTTGAACGAGTACTCAAGATTCATGTAACATGCCCTTTGAAAATTTATATATTATATCTCTGTTATAAAATATAATAAATGTGGGCGGCATTAGTGATAATGGTATGAATATTGTAGGGTAAGATGATAAACTGTAGAGAAAACGTGGCACCAAATTGCGTACACATAAAATGAACGCAAATTTATAATTGTGTAATTTAATCCACGAATAAATATTAATTCAATTACTAAAAATTATCAAGTGATGACAATTTATCTACCTAATGTGACAAATAATCTGTACGGTGACTGTAATTAATATCAATCCAATTCTAACACGATGCAAATCTTCACTAGAACATACAGACAAGCCAGTCAATCCAATCCATTACATTCGTCAGACGTGGACGAAGATGTTGCGATTATTCCACCAGTTTCCGGTTACCCAAATTACCCGAATCGATTTTGTGACGCGTTCTAAATTCTTATTCTCGTACGATAAAATCATATTGTGTGAATGGAAAGGTCACTGTGTTATTTCTGAATTAAAAAATGGCAAACGGATGCAAAAATATTTTCTTTCGATTTGTATTTTTCCAAATTGTTGACACCAATGGAGAATTGATGCTGTAATAACATCATAGATCATCATTCACAATTTTATATTGACATACTGAATGCACTTTGAATGCAACATAAAATAGAATGAAATAAAAAAATCTGTAAGCAATAAATAATACTTGGAAAATATGAAAATCGTGGATGCAATTATAACGAAAGTTCTGGATATTGAAAAACGAATCATAATGAACTACTGTATTGTGCATCGTCAAACTATATTTCAAGTGATCAATTTGGATTAAATTTTGCATTTATTATTCATGAAATTAATTAACGGCGTCATCTACATCTCCTACTCTCCGATCACTTCATTCATTCATTGCAAATGATCTACCTTACCTACCATCCTAGGCTACAAGTAATGTAGATTTAATTGATTCATGGGTATTGCCCAAGTGCTATAGAGAGGTTGTCGACTTAGTTTCCTATATCGTCGAAATCAGTTTACAGCCTCAATTAAAATTTACATACAAATTATTTTCGCGTTTCCAATCGACGACATAAATTTCATGGATTGGGTACAACTTGACTTGTGACAATGAAATATTATCCAAAATGAAACAGAGTGAATATAAAAATAAAAAAATGTTGATTCATTTTCATGATTTTCGTTAATTTTTTTCTTTTTTATATTCTTTTCAAGTTGAAATTTCAATTGTTGATTCAATCATAGTTAATCTTTCAGCTACGTAATAATATTTATACTAAATTCTGAAACATCATACCGAGAACAAAAGTTTTCCAATATTTTCGTAGCGTTTGAGTTTAACTTCCGGATACAACGGAAGTAATACTTGTCGAGAAAACGTTCCAATGGATAAATTTGATGTTTGGCACGTTTATATGTTGGATGTTACAATGCTTGGGGTATTTTTGTATTGGAATTGGATTTGATCGTGGGTTTTTTAGTATGACCTATTTCAGAAGTGGTTCGATCAAGAGCGAAAGAAAAAACGAGAATAATTCGTTTCCATCCAGGAACATTAGAGTACTCTCAAAGGAAGAAACTTCACTGTGAATCTATGTTGGAAACGTAAAATTCTCCACAGTTTGTGTGACAATTTGGCCACAACACTTCAATTTTTTTTTATTGATTGTTCGATATATCAATACGATAACGATGATGGGTTTTAATTTTATTAGAATCATTTCTATTAAATTTTACTATGGATTGAGTTATACCCTCCTAGACAACGCAGATCCAGAGAGAAACTGCAATTTTTGTTGTTATAAACATTGAATGAATTAATTAATTCATGTCTGTGGTAATTAATTAGAGTTCGAGAGTATTTTTTCCACGTTTATAAATTGGGAATCATTCATATATGTACTTGTGATTTTGAAGAAAAACTCACCGAAGAAGCAGAAGAAAAAAACGATTGAGTACAAAGTGATGAATATTATCCTGATGTCCATTCGGTCGAATATATAATCCTCATTCATGGATACATTTGGAAAAAACCTCATGGTCCGATCGTCATCTGAAAAGTTCTCGTGTGTTTGTATCATTTTCGAGTCTTGGAATGTCCTGCAACAAATTTAGTTTCATGAGGATAATTTTTTACGATGAGATAAATATTCAAAATTATATGATTATTTCAACATAAATATTAGACGAATACTTCAAAAAATTAATGCTCACAATTGTTCATAGACAATTAGATATATTAATGAAAATTCGATATTTCTTCAAGCTTGTGCACACTTATGAATGTGACAAAATTTATATAAAAATGCTCATGATAATTCTGATCAAATGAAACGAAACCAAATAAAAATTTTTCCAGCATCAAACTTTCAACTGCTGTTAGAACGTCATAATTAGAATTTTTCGTATCTCTGAAGCTTCTGGAACGTGAAAAATAAAAAAAAGGTAAGGCACTTTTTATTTCTGAAGTTAATTCTGCTATTGGACAATCAGCTTGGCTCACATCATAGCGTAAACTTTTTTAGACGCTTGCGGTCACAGTTACCAGACACCTGACGTCTCCCACAAACTTTGATCATCATCGACGGGAACAAGTTTAAAAATTTTTGGTATTACATTATATAGTTCTTTTTAATCGAAAAGTTTCACACAGGGGCTATGTTACTTATTAAAAACTCTAAGAACCAATTTAGAATTACTGAAGAAATTAAGTACATAGTTAGACAACATCCGACAAATTACGGGATATTACAAGACAATGAAAGTGCAGATAAATTGCACGGCCAATTCGCCAGCAATCTCATTGCATTTCAAGTAGCTGCATTCTACTGCGCTGTTGATTAAACCATTTATAAACGTGTTACGCGTAGCTATAAATTTGTTGCATATTTAACGCTACACTTGAGCTTTCTCTTTTTTGTTGATGTAACATTTTATTCAAATTAACATTTCATGTAAATTATCGTAATTATGTTGGTGGCATGACAATTCCTTTGAATATATTCTTTGATATTCGATATTTTACATCCGATAATTGAGTTATACATTTAAAATATTCTGTATTCAGATCAATTTTCAAAAATTGGTGCGTTTTAATTTATAAACACTTAATTTAATTGAATAAATTTTCTCTAATATCAATTTGACGTTATACACTGGACTGAGTTAAGTTTGAGGATAAAATTAATGAACTGATGAAAAATTGAGTACTCCAAATTTGATCACCAACTTTTCATATTTATGAAAATCTGGGCAAGACAATAACAATCAGTTTATAATCAATATTTAATAGTTCATACATTTTTGTATTCACAATCATTACATAGTTATTAATTCATAAAAATAATAATCACCATGCAGTTCAAATTTGCATAAAATAATTTATTCTCTGTGTAGAACTGTTCGAAATTGACGTTGGAACTAATACATTTTGACTGTATAAATTACTATTAAAATTCAATGATGATCCAACCACTTTATTATTGATCGAAAAATTTGATTTTAAATTTCACTAAACCTTTTTTGATACTCAACACTGCTCAGCACCAAACTATTCGAATGAAAATCCATTCGTATTATAAAAATCGTCGTAAACTTATCAGGTATCAAACATGTGTGGGATCATATTTAACAAACATCGATCTATTGTTATCTATGTTGATATCCGTTAGAAAAATTACTGACTGTTTACATTAAACAGGCGTGTTTAGCCTTGTATTTTGATAGAAATGATTGGTGATTAAATAAATGTAAATATGTCAAATAAAAAAAAAAGTTGATAAATGGAATCGATGTCATACAAAACGTCATATTATATCAGAAGTTACTCAGTCGAATATAATTTATTCAATGATTTGTATCTGCATATATTTATGTATGTCAATTTTTTTTTCCCAAACCACATTGTTCTCGTTATCAAAGAATAAAAAAAGGAACACCCACTAAATTAATTTATTTCCCTCATATTTAAGAATAAAAATTATTGATTTTCTTTCTGTTATCTTTGTGACAAGTATTAATTCAATGGAATAATATTTATAGTGATTTTTTGACTGACTCATGATTCATAACAGCACAAAGTTTTGGAAGAATAAATATGGACTCTCAGTTTTAATAATGCACTTTAAGAATAATCTCCAAGAAGTGATTGCCATTTTATGTACATTCTTGAGTTCTCTAGTAGTCAAAAAGCGTATCTATACATTTTTCAGTGACTAGAGAAGTGCAACTACTTAAAGTTTGAATGAAATGTACATTCTCTAACTGAATAGGACTTGATGTAATTCATCCTGACTACAAAATGGAGATCGTATATTTATTCTTTCACAAACTGACAGAATTTTGTTGTCGATATCATTAACATGATTTACACAAATTCTTGTTCTAGTTGATACAGACAGACACAATTCAAAAATAATTAGTCAAACAGAAATGTCAATAAACTAGACAAAGTATGAGAAAGGAAGAACCTTTCTAATTCCGTCATGAAATTCAATATTTTTCATTAGATGAATTAGATAACATTGCAAAAGTAATTTCATATGTTTCAAGTTAAGAAAAATAAACTTCGTCACACGTTCCATCTTTTTATCATCTTTCAGAGTTAGTTTGAAGAATTTTTCATATTACAAAGTTGCAAACTCTTAAAACGCTGAAAGTTTGAAGCTGCCTGCATGGGGATTAGAAAATTCCCACCTGAAACTTGGAATACGTTCAGCCTAAAACTACATTTATCGAACTTGTTGATATGATGCCCCGGTATGTAATGGATCATTTGAGTTGAAACAAATCTCATTCGATTGTTCAATGAAGCTTCGGTCAATTCGTGTTGCGATTTTTTCGATCCATCTAAAACTGACCCCTTTCATTTTCTTATCTATTAAAATCTTTCTCATTTATACTGATATAAATGTAAACAAATCCTATTCCTTATCTGCTCCAATCTTTTCATATTGAATGAATGTTTGTGTCATGGAGCCACATCACTATTTTTCAATAGAAAAAGAAAGCAAAGATAGTTTCAATAAATGTCTGCTTAGGTAGACTTGCACTGCATCAATGTATCATGTACGCCTGCATTACATTGAAATTTCACTGGAACACATAGAACTTTCATCCCCCCAATTCTCTCTAAAAGTTTCCGCAATACCTACTCAACAAACAGGTCTAATTCAATGAAAGGTGTAATGAAATCTAGATCAAACGATCCAACAAGTAGTTTAATCTTATTTTTTTCCTTACGCTCCAATAAATATACGACACGTAATTAATTCACGAGCCAACTCTAACACGCAATATGAGTCGAAAGCACTGTGAAACAGATCTTGCATGAAAGCATATAAAAAATTCGTATCTGGTTTGCTTTGATTATTTTTTCCTCTCTAATATAAGAGCGAAAATAATTTCATAGTAAAAATTAATATTGTCTGAGAATGAGATCATACGGAACTTGATGAGTCGATTTTATTAATATTATGGTATAATTAAAGCAAGAAAAATTGTGGTGAAATTGATCACAAATTTAATTGAAACCATCCAATTCAAGCTTTTATGAGGCATGATCGATTCTGACAAATTGAGACAGTCGTTGAAAGATCATTACTTCAATCAGGCGTAGCATAGTGCAGTGTTTTCGCGATTGAATTAGATTTTTCAAACATTCCATTGTATTCAATTACGATTTCTAAAATTTACAGAACAGAGAAATAGGAAATTGATGACTATCAATAGCAATGTTTGTCTTGAATTAAAACCGTGTTGATTGTTGTGATTGTATCATATTGATTTGATTAAAGATAGGAACCTGAATTATGTCGATGGGACAATTGAGGCTGTATTGTATTCAATCGAATGGCCTGGCTCAATTAATTAAAATACCCATTTTTTGCTCGGTATTCAAATTAATACATTTTCCAAATTGCATTCAATTCTCCAGTTTGCTCGCTATTATTTCAAGGAAGCTGTAGCAAATATTCATAATCACAGTAAATGGCTCATGACGTGAAAGAAGTAAACATTGAAAATTTAAGATTGGTTGAATACTTGGAACAATTTTGATAAGAGGAATTTAATCGTAGAAGTCTAGTGAATAATTCTAGTTCGCGATTCAATCAAATTTACTTCGAAAAACAATTGTGTTTACATTTTGTATCTCCAGTTTATTTATTTCCTCGTTTGAATAATGGAATAATATATTTGAATGCTCACAATTTACATGAATATTTATTGACAACAGTAATTAAATTATGTTTCATATTTCTAAGGATTTAATCAACACCTCAATAATTCCTTATTAAAGAATATTACCTTCCTAATAAGAGTTTATTATTTAAATGGATGAAATAATTTCCAATGTCAGCTTTCAGTATCATTCACTGTGCTCCACTTTCGTCAGAATTCTAGATAACCAAGACATATGAGATGTCACTGAGAATCTGATCGATTCCTTTAAGAAACTCTTCATGTGACAGACCAATATTTCATTCACTTTCACATCAGCTTCAATGTTCTTGTCGATTTGTTTCAACGAAGATACTGAAGTGATGTTTGACATTTTACATGTGGAATAAAAGCTCCATTTCTTTCAACCATGAAATCTTTTTATAGTAAATTGTCATATTGAAATAGAGCACAAACGAAATGGATAAATTCTATTTGAAAATCATCTTTTCCATCATTATTTTCATACTCAGATTTATCAGATAAAACTATTTTCATTAACTTGTCAATCTTCAATTGAAAGTTTCAACAGAAACTTCGTAAATTATCGTCAATTGAAAACGAATCCAAAGTTAATTTGATCTATGTCACTAATTATCTTTTTTATTCTCTTCCACTGAATCACATAACATAAAAAATGGTTTCGTATATATCCAAACCATAAATTGGCATACATTTGGATCGATTAATTGCCCCTATCGTACACGCTGATTCGGAAAGTGTACATGAGTGCACACACGAAAGGTTCCTTTTTTTTTTTACGTACTTGCTCATATTGATTCGCTCCACTTATGCATGTGGGTATGGTGTAACTCATTGGCGATATAAATAGTGATCATATCTAATAATTTAAAGAGAGAATAGCAAAACAAAATTATAAAAGCATCAACCTGTACACTATTTTTTACAATTATGAAAGAAGAGTTTGTAAATATCCAACAAGACAATTAAATCACAATGACGTTAAAATAATCCAATAATAATGATCCATTTTACTATAGAATTCCAATTGCTAAAATTATTTCAGTCATTTGCGCTAACAACAAAATAATTGCAAATTATCGAGAAACAAATATAAACTGTGCGGGGGTGTGTGAAATTTGTTGATGCAATATGATGAATCAAAGTGATCATCCAAATTATAGAAAACAAAATGACATAGACATTCAGCTTTTTTAATGATTCTTCCATCCGAGTTAAATAAACAAATTTCGTTTGCGATTACGTAATTATTATTGCATTGTGTTGTTATTTCCAGAAATATATCATTGATCATGTGTTGCAGGTTGTAAATATTAATATTTCTGTGTGAATTTTGCTGCACAAAATAACACAATATTTCTACGAGTTCTGAATACTTCACGCTGTGCTCATGAATAAGCTCTCGAAACAAAGAATGTTCTACATGATATACAATCTTATGTTAACTCTCTGCCTCACATTTTTATCAAGAATGCACATTGATGTACCAAACACTTATCACTCTGACAGGAAGACCCAGCCGTATAACATTACAATAGCAATGTCTCAAGAGTAATGGTATATAAAGATCGATTACCAGTCGTGGCCGTTGTGAATTTACGAGCCGTTTATCACGACATCCGCAGGGATAAAGGTTGAGCTCTGTGCCAACCACTATGGTTAAAAATACGAGTCTCTACGGAAATGAATCGTCATGGTATAATTACTCACACAATTAAATTTGAAAAAGGTGAAGCTCTTCTTTATGTTGAATAATTTAGCTGTTATTGTGGTCAGTTTGGAGTGCGAATGCGATGGTGATTTTGTGGATGTTTAAGTTGGCTCTGGATCTGACTATAAAAATTTTGGTTTTGAATTCAAGAAAAAAATCTTGTGCATCTTACTCTTGTGTTATTCTTTTGCTTATTAATCGACAATACACAATTGAGATTAATCCTGTGCCGGAAATTCTGTGAGGTTTCTTTTGTGCTTCTCAGCTGAACTTGGAGAGAACGAAAAGCTCCGAATTCATTTGATTATAGATACTTTACTGATATAAAGAGAGCATTTATCCTTTTTCTTTTGTTTGTTTCATTAGTTTTGTTATGAATTGGAAAACAAAATAGTTAATGACATAAATATAAATTGCAAACATCTCATGTTTGTTGACGTCCGATATTTGTCTAATAAATCAATGTGACAAGTCAAACGGTAGGGATTCGGATTGAAGGAGCAAGACTTTAGAATTAGTTTGATTATTCTCTAACGAGCGTATTTTCGTAATTCACTTCAAAGTGTGCAATACATGACCAGCGTAGTTGGACGAAGCATTGAAGTGTATAACGATAAGAGGTTTTTATCGTGAGTGCAAACAGAGCTTTGAGTACAGTGTTGTGTCTCGAGGAAGTACAGAGTCATGGTTCGATTAATTCTCCGGATCTATTGTCCGCTGAGCGATATACTCGGCCACCGCAGCATCCGCTATTGAATTTCAGCGCTTCTGCTTTCCGGAGTATTCACAAAATTGGTGAATATTGCATAGCAGTATCAGCTGAACGTGGATGAAAGCTTTGAAACTTTGTGATAATTTCATTATAATTCCATAGATATAAAAATTTTTTTATGAAATAAATTGGAATTTTTTTTTGTCATGTTGAGAATCGTTTGAAGACTAACAAGACCAGTACTATATTTCATTTTACTCATGTGTATTACGATTTTAATAATTCTGATGATTTGATGCTTGAAATACCTTTCATTTTGAATATTAAAAAATGTAAAACGATCGATTTTTTTTTCAATCGTTCGTATTGTTGTGCTCTCTATTATATTGTAATGTGGACCACCATTTTTGCCATTCTGACTTTTCAATCTTCCAAATCCATCGATTCAGAGTAACATCAAAGCCATTCAATGCCATTATATTTTAAATTGAACTCTGAAAGTTATTCTATTTTATTGAATTTAATATTTCGTTATTATAAATGTTGATCTACATAATCAACAATATAAAAAAGTTCGTCCATTTTTTACTTTTATATAAATAATTAATCAATATTGCTTGCACACAAATTTGAGGAATAATTTTATATTGCAAAATGTGCTGATCTTATCACCACTCTATTCACATCTTTCATGCGAAGTAGGATGAATAAGAATGATGCGAAAATTTATACCCACCTACATTTTTCCATTTATTATTTCGTAGCAGACGTTGGTAAAGTGTAGATGTCGAGAGATGTCATATTGTACCTTTAGAAGAGAACTTATTCTGCAACAATATCGTAATCTGGTGCCATAAAATTGTACTCTCAAAATTTGTCAATTTATTTATGAAAAATTTCCCGAGATATTTCTTGGCAGGACTTTCACTCAGAATACATTCGTCTAGATTCAAAACATCAAATATGCAGGTTCATGAGGAGAAATAAGATTTTAAGTTTGAGAATTAACATCCCAAGAATTGAGCTCAGAAAAGAGAGCAACGAAAGACAAAAGCGTGCAAAGTTGGAATCATAATGGATAATTACCAGGTGCATGCATAAAATCGTCGGGTTTAAAACAGATTTATTTTAATTCAATGCAAATATTTTGATAAAAAATAGTTTTTATATTATTAATTGGATACTTTCCATTACAATATTGTCTTTTCCACTAAGGCCCGACTCACACAATGGAAAGAAGAAATTTTACTGCCACCATGAATGGAATAAATTGATAAGGTTTAATATGGCAAATGTTACATCGTGGTGGGAAGGAAAAAAACAACAATATAATATCGAATAGTTTTGAATTATATAGGATTATTATAGAATTCAAACTTCATATTGAGGGATAGTGCGAAATTCAGGATGGCAACAATTAAATCAAATAACCTTAACCATTTAGAATTTCCTTGCTTGAAAAATATATTTTACTCGAATAATATAACTATTTTTTTTTCACACTCTGTCACGCCCAACTTGTCAACATTAGACTTATGCTCCCACGAATCTTTTTTGTTCGGAATTTTACGCTCTATAAAATTCTTCGAATACTTTTTTGTCCTATCTTGCATCGTGTCACCAGCACTTCATGAGAAAAGTCATCATGCTGTTTTGAACTTGTAGTTTATATTCAAGAATATTTTAGCAAGATGCTTCTAAAAATATCACATTTGTATGTGATTCAAAGGAATGGATCCATTTGATATAAAATATTGAAAACGATACGACACAATAAAGATGCATCAACAAAAAACAATTTTGTGATACGATTCGTTTCAGTTACAGCTCTTCATCATTTTCATTACTAGTCTGAATTACATGAGTAAATTATTTTGGGATAATCAAAATTTTGAATAAAGGTCAAACTTAATATTCATCACTTGATACATTCTATGAAAAATTCGATAAAGAAGTGATTGCCCTTCTCAAATTCATACCTTCTTTTTAATTGATTATGAATAGATTTTATAGGGCAAAATATTCGACCTGATGTGTGTGCAATTGGAATAATTGTGTCGCTCCATCATTGTTCATTAGCTTCGTTCTCAGGAAAGTGTTGAAAAGAAGCAAAAAAATTCTCTTCTAGAATGACTATAAAATATAACAACGATAAAAAAAGTACAGGAAAAAAAAATTATGAATGGAAAGAAATCTCGCGAGTGACACACAAACTTTTTATGAGTTGGATGCATGTTTTTATCATTCATTTCATCTTTAGAATTTTCTGATTCTTTATCAAACGAATGTAGATATACATATTTCATAAAATGAGAATTGAGAATCGATTGAAGCATGAAAAATGAAAAATGTAATAATACAGTTGGATGCATTGATTAAATGCAGGTGACAAAGGTGACATTTTCATCATGGAAAAATGATTAACACTTTGATGATCAATTAACTGTGAACAAACTTCAAAGCAAATTAAATTCCTAGTTGATTTCATGAAAGATGAATCGAAAATTAAACAGTACATTGTTGCACATTGAATATTGCAACGTATATCAATAAAAACTTCTCTCTTGTTCGTCTTGGGCTTTCACTCAACTTTCTTCATTTCATTTATTTTTTTTTCAAATTCAGTCGACTTTTACTTTCTTCGTATGATCTGTCAAGCTGAAACTACCCCAATAAATGGCTGGGAACTTTCACAAATGGCTACATCTTACCAGTAGGATAAGAAAGTTGGTCAAGCGAAAACCCCAAACTTCCATAGTACTTGCAATCTGGTATTACTCTTAACTCTATTTTAGTTTCTTCGTCAACAGCTTTTTACGAGCGACAAAACTGTAACTTCAATAAAAATATAAAATTTTATTTTATGTGGTTCGTATTATTATCATTTATCATCTCATTTCTATATAACTGAAAAAAAATCCAACAGAATTTCATGACAAAAAATGGAGAATCAAAATTCAAATTGTATGATTTTGTAGACATCTTATCGCTTTTCGACTAATGCAAATCAGAGATAACAAATGTTTTTGCAAAATAGTAAAAGATAAATTCCATACAAACTATGTGGCGGAGCGATTGGTGTCAATGAGGAATCGATTTCAATAGAATATATAGAGTGGGAGATATTCGGAATGTTTCGTATCACAGGAAGAGATGGGAAAAAAAAAAATGAAACAAATCCCAAAGCGACATTTTTCCGAAAGACAAACACTGTAGGAATTCAATCGTGGTGGCAGTTGTGTTTGAAAAAAAAGAATTAGTTGTACAATTTTTATTTTTTTCTATACAGACATATATACATTTGCACTGAATTCTCGTGAAGTCAAATAAATTTTTTTTTCCTGCTTTTCTACAGTATTTTATCTAAAAAAAAGAAGAGAAACATTCATTTTCTTCCCCACGTTTTATACAATTTCTTTTTGTTTTATTCTTTTTAATTTCCACGTGCAACAATGGTTTATCGTCCTGTATCAAAAACACGATGTCAACCAAATTTGTGAACAATTTGTATTTAATTATTCTTCAAAACTTCATAAATTGAGAATCTGATCATTTTTCTAAATCGTTCCTGTCTATTTTAGAATTTAAAAAAAAGTACTGCGCATTCCAACCTTATAATTCTCATATTTGTTCATTAATTTTATTTCACCGCCAATATCAAAGTTATCAAATACTCTGAAGGACAAATACATCCACCATATTCTTCACATAAAATCCAATAAACAATCGAGATAATCATTCTGTTTTCATTGTAGTCAAATGAAAAACAGAATTCTTGTTTTGCCTTTATTCACTCGATATTCTTCTTACTGTGAATTTCTCACATGAATAGACTTCATTCAATACTGGTTTTTATTATAATACTGTGATGTTTTTGTTTGATAATACCAATCAAGCTGTCGAATGAAAATATATTTATTTTCCTCAATATTTGCAGACGAATTTCCACCAATTGCAATATACTTTTTTTTACACTAGCAAGTTCATGACCATACAGTGCCAACTGCAGTTTACTCTACAATCAGAATATTTAGAGTAAAATAAAGAAAAAATATATAAATTGCCCAATCTCCTGATAGTTTTACTGTATTTTTCTCTGAATTATTTAGTCTTTGATAAAACCTCTTTTCACATTCAAACAAAATATTTGAAATCAATGGATATTGGAATCCTATATGAAAACAAACGGCTGTTGAATTTCCTTTGAAAGATAAAAAATATTCCATCTACTACACCAATGGCGTATATGCCAAACTTCTATTTCAGTCATGAATTAATTTTTAACATAAATCAGAATACCACGAGAAAAAAATCACGATGACAACGCAATTTAATTAGCCAGCCAACATTTTTTATCAACATCTAAACTTTGAATGAACAATTATGCAGTTCTTTCTCGATTTTCAACGTCATTTCAATTTATGAAATGCAATATAAACAGCTATTTGTCACAAGTATAAATAAATACGCACACTTCAAACTTAATAAGCAATAAAATGTTTCAATTAGTTTAGTATCTCAACACAGCCTTCAACATTATATTATAAATATGAACAATTATTTATAATTTAATATAATTATAAATAATTATAATTATATTAAATCAAAAAACGCATTTATTTGTGAAGTAGCGGCATTAGTTCGTCAATCTATTTTTCCACTTTTGTGCTATCCATCCATACGATAAGTCAATATATATATAGCACAAAAGAAAACTATAGAACATAGCTTAGAAATATTCATAATATATAATAAAATTATAATAATCTACATTGCTTCAAAATCATAATTTACTTTCATGTCGTCTTCGCCTTCGCTTTCGATTCCTTCCTCGACAAATTCAAAATCTTTGGGATCGAGTTCAGCAGCAGTACCAAGGAATTCATTGAGTGGAGCATGCTCATTATCCTCGTCTCTTCCTTCTGTTGCAAGGGGATCATTGGCTGTGTTGATCGAAAAGTTGGAGCAAGATTGTCCTCCGCAGTATTTGCACATTTGAGTGCACAGCAGCCCAGTTTTTCGGCAGCTGCATCGTGCAGTCTCACAGTCTCCCGTGCATGCACAACTTACCTGGAACACAAACATGTAAGGATAATATATTAGAGTTGGCGTGTACAGAGAATACATGTGAGTTGTGGAAAATAGTTCGGTCCAAAATTATCGAACATAAATTTTTATAATTTTTAAACAGTAACGCAAAAATTCAACTTGTTTCGCCACAGAAAAGTTCAATCTATTCGAATTCTGTTGAGAACTTACCATCGTTAACAAATCATCAGGCGCTGATTTGTTGGTGTTCATGACAGGAATCATCATTGTTGTGGTCCGCTTCCAGCCCCAATCCTGTGGATCCAAATCATTGCCCAACCACGATTGCACCTGATGGAAAGTGCGTTTCACGTGTTCTCGTAGGACGGGTTGCGTCGGAGGTAATGCCGCCAATCGAATTTCCACGTTGTTGTCGACGGCCAACGATCCAAATTTTTCATATCGAGCATCACTGAGCGACTGATTCGGATCTTTGAAATTGTATAAATGTGCGATTATTTGTTCTGCACATTGACACAGGCTCTCAATTGGACTTGCAGCATCGTAGAACGTTTTTATTGCAGTCTGGAGGTGATCGTTTTTTTGTAAAACGGAGATTAAGCTCTTCTTTGCTTTGCCATACATGGCACTCGTCGTGTCACATCCAGCGAATGCATGTACAAACAAGATATGCGGTTGCAGATGTTGATTGTCCTCTGTATAATACAAAGTATTTTTTTTACCACCTGGCGTGATCTTGTAAAAATACAGAGGATTTGAATCTGCTAAAGCTATCAGTAACACCATGAGGTCGGTGTCATTGCCGACAACTGCCACGTTGCGGCCCGTACTTTGCTTTAGCTCAATCGCTGTTCTCGCTATAAGCGCGTCCGCATTTTCTTCTGCAACGTTTACATTCAGACCGCGGCTGCGTAAATACGCCGACAGTAGGAGCACCAGATTCATTTTGTTCTTCACGTTCGATAAAAATCTATTTTGACTCAACGTGACGAGTGTGCTCTCGGTGAACTCGATGTCTGGTGCCATATTTCGTTGACGCATGCGATACCTCTCATATGATTGTATGCCAGTATACTCGTTGGTATATCCATCGAAGACAACCGAAGAATCTTCTCCGTATTTGCTGACAATGTGCGAGTGGTACAGTTCACAAATGACTTGAAACGATGTTCCGTGCGGCCAGTTGATGCTGTCTAGTAGAAATCCACCATCAATGACAAAGGTCATGTTGTGGATCCAAGTTTCGGTTTGTACAGCGTGCGGTTTGAATATTTTATAGAGTTCGGACTTTGATGTCTTCCTCATTAAACCAAACTCGTCAAATAAAGATAGGGGATACGGTGAGAGTTCATACTCAAATGCTTGCCGTGTCCGTACTTCATCACCACGAAAGAGAACCGAAATACGTTGGAAGAGTAGAGCAGTGTTGACCGAATACGCATCGTCGTTAACGTGAGTCTGCATTTGGGCCGCCGCCAGATTTCTCACTTTGCTTACCGCAGACAGCGAAACTTCAGCAACACTCTTTCCGACCATTAATTCCATACTTTTCTTTCCTTTTTCGAATGCTTGATGGCAATCTGTGGTAACCGTACCAACAATCCCTGTTGACAAGGAACACACCGAAGTTCGAGGTTGAAAAGGACGGTGTTCCTCAAACCAAAGTATGAATTTTTTAAGATCATCATCATCGCGTTTCATTTCGCGATGGCTGCCGAGATCGAGGTGTTGTTCACCAGTGGATGATGCGATGCCACAATAATCCTCCAAGCACTCAATAATTGAGAATGACGATGGCATCACTGATAAAAATCTAGCGATCGCAGTAGGTGTAACACCTTTGCTATGTTTTAAATCAGTGCCGAAGAACCTGTTCAAAGTTTGGTCTATCGTCATGTCGGTCCACATACCGCACCAAGCTTTGTCGGACCTCCGCACCGTAAAATTTCCCTCCGTCGTGAATCTTCGATACTCATTGTCGGTCATTCTCAGCTCCACGCTAATCATATCTTGAAGATACATTTGTACACTTTTAGCGTAGTTGAAATGGCCGGCAGCATGGAAAATAGGCAACATTTTCCGAACACTTTGAAGGTGCAATTTCCAGTTGCCTGCGCGTTCTGCCTCCACAAACTGCAACGCAATGACGATGCACTCAAAATATTGTACCCATAGTTGTGCTGTAGGTCCTCGATTTTTCAGAATCGTCAATTGTGCGGTAAGGTCCTTCGTCATCTTACAAATTGAAGAATTTGATTGACAATTACTTACAGTCGGAGGTTGTGTACCCCAACTCTGGAGGAAAGCTTTAACGTCTTCGTCGTATTGTTGACGTATTTCACCTTCCATTTCACGGCAGATCATTACTCCCAGAGCGGTAAATGTTAAGATGTGAGCACGCATCGCACGACCATAAGCATAACCCATCAACATTTTCTTCACTGACGCTGGAGAGTATGTTACTGCCCAAATATCTTCAAGTCCGCTGCTATTCATAATGTGACCGATGGAGCCCAAGTAGGACATGAGCAAGTGAAACCCACCCAAACGAACCACAACGTCTCTCAGCTCATCCCCTGATGCTGCAACAATCGCACGAGCTTTGTAGTACAGCGGTTGGTCGAATGTTACGAAACACGTTCTTTGTTTAATTCGACGAGTCTCAGCTAGTGCAGTACGTAAAGCCGTGTTAATCGTGCTCATATTGGAAGGGGGTTGATTAATGAAAGGCAGACAAACAACTTTGGAAACATCATGAGTGTACTTCGCCCTCAAAACCTCCATAAAACCTCTCCAACTCGGTATATCTTCTATGTTGCAATGCTTTGCCCACAGATATGTCGAGTATGTGGGTGGCAATACAGGCGAATCGATGTAAAAGTGGTTATTGGTGTCCTCGTACACAATATTTTCAAGTCCGTTTGAACGGGCTACCCATGGTATGGTTCGCACTATGCTCTGTGACGCTATCGTTTCAGCAGATATCTTTGAGGTATTTTTCAGTTTTTTCGTCCGACCTCCATAAGTTATTTTCTCTTCCGGCGCGTAGACAGCTATTCCACCTAAGCAGTGGTACGGATTGTAGCCATCCGAAGTTCCGACGTTATGATCAGTACTATCAAAGACGTGCTGCACACAAACTTTGTCTTCAACTACGAATTTTGGTGGATCCATGATGATCGATGCCTCGTATTGTTGGAGTTGATAATATGACACGCAGAAGCCTAATTTGTTAAGGAGATCGATTATCAACTTTGAGCCACATTTTCGGTGGAGATAAATTCCGAGTGCCAGCTGTAGATGCGATGTGAAACCAGAACGTCGGATGAGAGCTACAATAGAATGGGCTATTGCAGATCGTTGCACGAAAAATCGTTCTCCATCGTCGTCGACATTTTCCGCCGAATTCGGTGCGATAAGTTGGTTAATAAGTGCTCGAAGAAGTGGAGGAATATCTCGTTGGACTGAATGCAGAAATTTTCCAGCTGGCTCATAAGAATTGTTGTCATAAACGTGATCCTCGACATCTTTTCGAACGATCTCTGCTGCAACTTTTACTATAGCTT